>LPNX011167958.1:2236-131978 GCA_001517045.1 Pseudotsuga menziesii
CTATCCCGAAATTCATGGTTTCTGGCTCTGCTCTCCAGCTGGAAACGTGCTACGCTGTCGTAGCTCTGCCCTGTCCTTTTTCCGCCAAAACTTCTCTCTTTCCACCAAAATTAGCAGCTTCTTCTGTAGCTGCGGGATCCTGCTCCAACATCTATGGAAATAAGCATAGGGTGAATAGAGAGTTTAGTGTTGGGGATCATGTTTACCTCAAAGTGAGGGCAAGGAAGAGTTCCTTGAATCTTGGAAGTTGTGCCAAGTTGTCACCTATATATTGTGGGTCGTTTGAAGTGCATGAAAGAATAGGGCCAGTTGCATATAGACTCGCATTTCCTGCTAGCACTAGAGCTCATAATGTTTTTCATCTTTCTTTGCTTAAGAAATATGTACATGATCCTAACCATGTGATAAATTGGGATGTGATTGAGGTGGAACCCGAGGGAGAGTTCCAGATCGAGCCAATGCGCATCCTCGATAGGAAGGTCACAATGCTCCATAACTGAGCCATATGGAAGGTAAAGGTGCAATGGGAGCACTATGGTCATGAAGAGGATACATGGGAGCTGGAGGATGCCATGCGATTGGCACATCTTTTTTTGTTCAATTTTGCAGAGCACTGAGGGCGATACTAGTGTAGCATTTTTGTTCAATTTTGTAAAGCACAGAGGACAATGCTGTTGAAGGGGGAGGGGAATGTAACACCCCAATTTTGAACCTGTTTGCATTAAAATGTATATGATGTATATATTGTAATTAATCATGGTGTGGAGCTAAAGGAAAAATCCCCACCATGGATTTAGTGTTTTACGTTTCGGTGATTAAAATCAATGCCGATGGTATTTCGTGTTAGTTGGCACGTTATAATTTTGGACATCATGTAAATATGCAATTTAATTAAAATACCCACAACCAGCTATGTCAATGCAACATTAAAAGAGATGGGGGCATGGTTTACTAAGGATAAGGGGGGGAATATTCAAAACTTTGGGCCAATGGGAAAAATTTAAATGTCAAAGGGAGAACCCATCAAAACAGTCAACTGCCTTTCTTGGCTTATTCACTCAATCATTTATTACTGCCAGAAATTGGTTCAGTTGGTTATTGCATGGGATGGGAAAGGTATGGAATCCCAAATTCAAATTGGAGAAGCCATCGATTTTTGGGAAACACATTTTGACTCCTTGGGCAAGTAAAAACCCAAAAATGTCTTCCCATTCCAACATGCTTTCACATTTTCATCACCATTTTCCTTCACATTGGACTCTTGGAGGTAGCTGGAACTTCCTGTGTGTGCAGTCATTCACATTTTTTGATCTTTACCTCATTTTCGTTAGGTTGGGAAATTGTTTTTGTAATTATAAATGGCTGGGTTTCCTCCCCCACGATTTTGCTGCATTTTCCCATTGTTTTCCAAGTTGGAAAATGTTTTTTGGTAATGCCATTGAGTGGGAGAAGAGACCCACAATTTTTGGGTGTTGTTGAGTCCGTTTTGGCCACATTAAGGCCATAAATGTCTCTGGAAATCAAATTGCTGCTAAAGGGTTGTTTTTACCCATCTTGGTAATTCGTTTTGTTGCCGAAACCATTTTTCCTCAACCCAGAATTTTGTTTTCAGTTGTGTGTGCATATTTTTCTTTGATTTGAACTGGTTGGGAGTGGAATTGGGTCTAAACAAGCTTGATAAACCTAGTGTATGAAGGAACCTCACAGACAGGTCTAGAGGGGTTCATTTTCTTCTTTACACATCTTGAATAGCACTGGGATGGAAGGCATATCCTGAAGGACTTTGTAGCAGAGAAGGGTATGCTTCCTTGTGTTGGGTGTGTAGATGTTTAGAAGTCAAGCCAGATCTGGTGCAGGTGTCCATAGCTTTGTGATTGAGCTCACTAGCTTAGCAATTCAGCCTTCCACCTCCCTAGTAGCCTGATAAACCCAAATCTGTTTTGCTTGTATGAATTTTGATATACCTTTGGATATGTGTGAACCTGCTAGTGTTCCCTTATTCCTTGTCGAAATCATGCCCATATAGGGGGTGGCAGTGTTGCTGAGAGATTGATGAGCACATTGGCTTATGGTTGGGTGGATTGTTGCAGCGACGTAGCTGGTTGCAGGACAAGCTTCTTTCAAGATAAGTATTCTTGTCTATTTTATCTCTGCAATTGTATTTGTTGCTTAATGAAAAATGATGAACATGCCTAATGGGTTGAATGGATGAATTTCTTCTCCTGTATAATTGCAATTGTTATGCATTTGTGTATGTTTTATTTCAATGCATTTTTATTTTATGTTCATGGGGCTATATTTCTCGGATTAGCAGCATTATGGTCGCGTTCTATCTCTGGTGGAAGGGAGGGAACGTGACAAGACAAGTTCCCATTCCTTCTAGGAATAAAACTAGGTGAATTTGATGCATCTCCATTGGTGGACAACTCGTTGTACATACAGCTAGTTGGGAGTCTATTGTATCTTACACACTCTCGGCCCGATTTGGTATATGTTGTAGGTGTTGTTGCTATATATATGAAAAAACCTCATGAAATACATTAGAAGGATTCCAAGAGTATCCTTCACTATGTGTAAGGAACCAAACACTTCTTGGTACACTATGTTGCTGGTTCTCCATTAGAACTAGTTGTATTTACTGATTCTAATTGGGGTTTTGAGATCCCATTAATAGAAATTCCACTTCAGGTTATGTCTTCATGCTTGAACATGGTCCCATATGATGGTCAAGCAAGAAACAACACACCATATCCCTCCACCCAAGGTTGAGTATAGAGGAGCAGTGAACGCAACTACACAATGTGTGTGGTTGCAAGGTATTCTTCAGGAACTTGGATTTGTATTTGATTCACACACAACCATTTTTTGTGACAATCAAAGTGCAATTAATATTTCCACTGATCTAGTGTAGAGACAAAGGACCAAAAACATGGAGATACACATGCACTACATCTGGAGCTTGGTGCATGATCGGGTGATAGCCTTGCAGTATTGCCCATATGTAGAGCAAACTGTTGACATTTTCACCAAGATCTTCACAGAGAAGACATTCACCTATCTGAGATAATTTCTTGGAGTGGGTGACACATGGCGATGGCTGATATTCACTTTCATATTTTCTCCTTGTCCATTTTTGAGCGGAGGTTTTGTTCCCATGTGGTTTTCTTCCTTACCTTGGTTTTTATGGACAACTAAAATTTGTGTTGTATGAGATGACTTGAGCCTTAGTTGCCAAGGTATCAATAATATTTTGGTATAAGTTGTACTAAGTTAAGCTTAAGGGGGGGTGTTAGATCAATAATCCACCTTAGTACCATGATCATTCACCTAGGACACATTTCATTAGCCTTCATGTTATATACTATGGTCTAGACTTAGGCTATATTGATCATTTACTGATAGTTGAGGCGCTCCACTTTGATCATTCTGAAAGTTGAGGTGCTTCACTTTGCTCATTTAGACTAACAACCACCCTTATTAATGGAATATTAGTCTTGGTGTGCTCCCCCATCCCTATATTCAGGGAATATGTTTGACCTTGGGTGCTAGTGCATGTTTGTGGTGGTTTTTGGCATTCCTTAGGCATTATTTCCTCCTAGATCCACTCCCACTCACCCATGTGCTCACCCATGCCTATAATGCCTTCATTTATGTTACAACATGCTCCAACCATGTTCACACTAGCATTCGTGACTGTTTGGGATGGTTAGTGAGCTGATTGGTCCACCTAGGGGGGTTTGAGGGTCAAATCATAGTCTGACACATGCATGCATCCATATGGCCTAAAAATGCTAACAAATTCTCCCTAATGTAATAGAAACCTGATCCAAACTTATTTACATGTTGGACATTCATAATAATCTCAGTTATTGGCTACATTTGTGTATGCTATTTTCACTCTTTATGTTGTTTTGTGTATAATTTGTGTGTAATATCGAATTGTGATAATCTCCTTGGATCCTACATCCTACTATGAATCAATTCTCACAAATAGCAATGTGTTAAACATAGGATATTCCCTAGTGCGTACATACAACTAAATGCAGAATCATAACCGGTGGACTAGGTACTAACAAAAGCATTGGTGCATATGTACATTTAATGCATCATAGTTTTCCCAAAAAATATATGCCAAAAATAATATATTTAAAAAAATAAAACCCATAAATGGTGCGCTAGTTACAAACATGTTCATGTGTAGACTCATCACATCGATCATGAAAATCCCCTTTTGACACAACAAAAAAATTATATATTTAAAAAACTATCAATAATAGTGCGTTAAACACATAATATGCCCCAGTGCGTACATACAATTGAATACAATGTAACCATATCCAGTGGACTAGGTACCAACAAAATCATTGGTGCATATGTACATTTAATGCATTATAATTTTCCCAAAAAATATATGCCAAAAATAATATATTTAAAACAACAAAACCCATAAACGGTGCGCTAGATACAAACAAAAGCATTGGATGAGTAGGAACCATATCATCTATGATCCTCCTCTAGCTCCTCCTTCACCTCACATAGTTGACCAAGAGCCATCTCATCCAACTCCTCTTCCACCTCCTCCTTCACCTCATTGAATTGACCAAGCACCATCTCATCCAGCTCCTCCTTCGTGTCCTCCTTCACCTCACCGAGTTGACCAATCACCATCTCCTCCAGATCTTCCTCTCCTCACCCAGTCGACCAACCCTTGTAGCATTCATCTCATCTTCCTCCCCCTCACCATGATGACCAACTGTCATATCCTCCTTCACCTCACTGATTTGACCATGCACCATCTCCTCCATCTCCTCCTTCACCTCACTAAATTAACCAAGCACCATCTCATATAGCTCATCCTCCACATCCTTGTTCACCTCATCAATTTGGCAAAGAACCATCTCCTCTATCTCTTGCTCCTCCTCACTCAATCGACCAACCCTTGTGTCATTCACCTTCTCTTCCTCCCCCTCACCATGACGGCCAACCACCATCTCCTCCTCCACCTCACCGAGTTGACCAGGCACCATTTCCTTCGACCAAACCTAGTCTCACTCACCTCCTATTCCCCCCCCCCTCAACATGATGACTAACCTCCATCTCCTCCTCCATTGGTTGGTCGAGCACACTCTCCTCCACAGGTAGTCGATCCAAAACTATCTCTGTTGACTCCACAACACATCGACCAACCACCCTCTTCTCTATAGACAAACGACCATCCATCATCTTCTACTATAGACACAACCTCAATTATTCTAAATAGGATGCCTCTGGGTGGTGGAGGTACCGATGCCTTTGCCTCTATTAGTGGAGGTACCGATGCCTTTGGTTCTCGATGTTGACCATACATATATACTATAGCATATAATTGACTTGATATGTATATTTGACATCATGTATTGTGAGTTTGATATTATTGTTAGATATGTTTGTTATATGTGTTTGTTAAATGATACTTGTTAGGTGTGTGATATGATGATGTTAGACAATGCTTGTGTTTTGTTAGATGTGGTTTTTAGATTTATATGCTAGATGCCATTTATATGTGTTAGATATTTTAGCTAATTTTTTATGTGTATGTTAGATGTCGCTTATCATATTTGACAGGTAAAGATAAACGTGCATTTGACATGATGTTATCTAATTTTAGATGTGTATTGCAGATGATTATGTTTGTTAGATGGTGATGATGATGATGGTATGCTAGATTATGTTAGGCAATTTTAGATGTAATTATTATAATATGTTTATCTTAGATGATGGTAGGTGACAATATTAGA
Source organism: Pseudotsuga menziesii (assembly GCA_001517045.1). Classification (NCBI taxonomy): domain Eukaryota; kingdom Viridiplantae; phylum Streptophyta; class Pinopsida; order Pinales; family Pinaceae; genus Pseudotsuga; species Pseudotsuga menziesii. The sequence goes on from LPNX011167958.1 coordinate 8,014, forward strand.
TGTGAATGCTTGTGTTTATTAGACGTGTATGGTACATGATGTTGTTAGGTAATGGTTATGTTTTTTTAGATGTGTATGTTAATTTTGATTCATTGTGTTGAGAGGTGCTTTCTATAGCCCAAGTGAGTGAGATGTGTCACGTCTGTCACATGTCGACTTCAAAAATATTTACAAAGAAAAATTATAAAACCAAGAACATCTTTGATCTAAATTTAAATTAACTATATTACAAAACACAATTATATAAATATATACCAAATTTCAATTTAAAATTTCATTTCATTCAAACCTAAGAAATTTCACGTATTCTTATATATGTATAATCAAAACCAAACTTTAATAGAGTTCTATTATTTATGTGAAAGCGATTGAATGTAGGATATGGTGGTTGTTTGTGTGCACATGCAATTGAATGCACTGTAATCATGTAATCATAACCAGTGGACTAGGTGCAAACAAAAGCATTGGTGCATATGTACATTTTATGCGTCATAGTTTTCCCAAAAATATATGGCAAAAATAATATATTTAAAAAACAACCCATAAATAGTGCGCTAGATACAAACATGTTCATGTGTAGACTCATTGCATCGATCATGAAAATCCCCTTTTGACACACCAATTTTTTATATATATTTAAAGAACTATCAATAGCAGTGCTTTAAACACATAATATGCCCCAATGCGTACATACAACTGAGTACACTGTAATAATAACTGTTGGACTAGCTACCAACAAAACATTGGTGCACATGTACATTTAATGCATCATAATTTTCCCAAAAACTATATGCCAAAATAAAATGTACATATGCACCGATGCTTTTGTTGGTACTTAATCCACCGGTTATTATTACAATGTTTTCAGTTGCATGTACGCATTGGGGCATATTATGTGTTTAATTTACTGCTATTGATATTTTTTAAATATATAATTTCTTTTTGTTGTGTCAATAGGGGATTTTCATGATCGATGCGATGAGTCTACACATGAACATGTTTGTATCTAACACACCGTTTATGGGTTTTGTTTTTTTAAATATATTATTTTTGGCATATATTTTTTGGGAAAACTATGATGCATTAAATGTAAATATGCACCAATGCTTTTGTTGGTACCTAGTCCACCGGTTATTATTATAGTGCATTCAGTTGCATGTACACACTGGGGCATATCAATCACATGAATCCAATAAATGAATTATCAGCTATTTATATATCTTTATTTAACACTTACTACTTCAGAACAATTATGTGTTTTCGTTGTGATTATTTTTTTTGTTAAGTTATCTTATTTGATTTTATAACAATTAAATTTACGTAGATAAATTTATAAAGGTATATTTCTGATTTATTTATTTTAACACACACAGATATATATATTAATAAAATAGTACAATATTAAAATAAAAGTGGTCACTCTTTAAATGGATTGCACCAATCCAATGGCATGGTGGACTCTGTAATGGAGATTTCTCTTAAGTTTTTCTTTTGATTGTAATGTATGCTATAAATTTCTCTTTAAGCAAATAAAAAGTCTATTTCAATCCAAAACGAAACACCTTGAAATATTTTGTACAAGAAACCATACTTGGAGGTGTATAATGCCCTTGTACAAGCTTATAATGCCTTCAACAAAGAATAAGATAAAAAAATTCAAAGCTTCCAATATTTTTCCTCATTAAACACACATACAAGAATAGATTCGTCTTAATGGCTCTACCATGCAAAGAGATGGATCAAATCTCTTGCGATGCAAACCTTTACTCAAGCTTAACACTGTAAAAAGGGTTTGCACGTCAAGGTATTTGACCCTTCTTGGTGCTTAGTAGAGCTAAGTTAAGATGGATCTATGTTGGTGTACTTTATATATGATTATGCTAGCTAATTTTTTATGTCAATGTTAGGTGGTGATTATTGTGTTTGATAGGCGATGATACATACATGCATATTTTAGATGATGTTAGCTAATTTTTTATGTGTATTTTAGATGATGTTTATATTTGTTAGATGGTGATGATGGTATGTTAGATGATGTTAACCATCATCATCATAAACTATATTGAGCTTGGAAAGCTTCTTCACAAGCTTTTTGAGCACATGAACAAGATTTTAAAGTAAACCAAGTATTATCCTTCTTAAGGTTCGATGGACCAAAGTTGGTCTTAGTGGACATTAATCATCATAATTATATTTTTGAATTCAAAAACATGATATTATAGTGAATTAAAAGTAATATAGGGATGTAATATATTATAATGAAGAATTAAATGTATTATATAATTATAATAATAGGATATGGCAAAATATAATGGATAATACACACATTATGATAATAATCAACCATGGAACACTTACAATAATATATTTATTATAAATTCAATATATCAATTATGAGAATAATGATTAGTGACATTATGGTTAATTTCATAAATTTATTTGTACAATTTAAAATAAATTATTTACATTTTTTATGTTTTTCTTTAAAAAGATGCATAAAAAATTAAAGCATGAAAAATAGCGGAAAACATAACTTAAGGAAAATTTCTTAAATTACTTGCATTGAAAAAACATATAGAATTCATTTTTGGAAGATTGAATAGTAAAAAAAAAATCCAAGTTTTGAAAAACACATATAACAATTAGTGATTTAATTAGTAAAATAATCATTAACAAGAAAGTATAGAAAATGATATATTTGAAAAAATAGCTAGTATTAAAACAATTCATGATGAGATAATAATCAATTTTGTCCATTTTAGAAACAAACATGCAAATTGTCCCCTATATTTGTGTTGATGTTATATCTAGCTCCACTTAAAAAAATGATAATTTTGACATATATTTAAATAACTAAATAAAAAAGGCACTGCATAGCATGCAATCCAATCCTTGGTAAGAGAAGAAACACTTTCTTGGTATAAACATAGCAATCCTTTAACCAAAACAAAAATGATCTCCAACACTAGAAAATTACCAATACCCACCTACCTACCTTGGAAAAATCAACTACCGAGCAAAGAGACTTGGTGAAAAATGAAAATTTCTTTCAAAATTTAAGAAATTAACACACCAAATCCCAATAGAAACCTCCTGCAATAGGAAATATCAAATATTGAAAACATACCTTCAACGAGTAAGAGAGGATAAATCACTTGTGAAAAAACACAAAAACATGAGGATGAGTAGAATGAGAAATGATTTATCTATTAATTTGTTGTGATTTTATGATGTCTAAGGCCACTGGATAACCTAACTCATGTGGGATAACAATTATTATTATTTATAAACCAAATAAAATAGGAACTAACCTAGGGAGTTAAGGTACAAAATAATTTCCTTACAACATGAGATAATCAACACTAATAGAGGTGAAATGTTTTGAAGGTAAACCTACAAGTATAATGCATTATTTCTAGCAGTGAAAAATAGTTTCAAACATTTTGACAATGGTAGCACAACATTCTGTTTGAAAAAATATATCACATCTTTTACATAGGATTTATGAGTGTATTGAGAATCACTTGTCGTGCATTGAACATAGATCCTTGAATCATATAAGATATATATCCTATATGATAATCAAGTTCATATGTCATTCTTCTATTGTCTATGTGGGACCATCCCATAAATTTGGTGAAAATTGCAACCCCTAGATTGTGTTTATGATTGAGTGCCTCTTGTATCTGCAAGATTGAGGAAAGTGTGTTTATTGCCACAATGTTAATCATTGAAAACCTTTATTTACAAAAATATATATTTAAAAATTCTACGCACAACTCACGAGTTCAATATATATTTGTCAATTTCATAATATTAGTTTGGCATAGAGCCTTAACTCATAATATATATATATATATATTATTAATTATAACTAAATTCATGAGCTTCACTTCATTATTTGTGGGAGATAATTCAATAAATTTTGTTTAAATAAAATCACCTAGAGATTAGATGATTAGGTCCCTCTAATACTTGCAACACTGATGAAGCTCTACATATCACCAAAAATATGGTGATGTCTTGCACAAAATTCCATGTAATTCCCACTAGAGAATATAATTTGGATAGATGTGAAAGGATTTGAAAGCTACCCTAACATGTATAATAGAAAACACCTTAATAAAGTTTGTTCAATTATTCATACAAGGTGTGCCATGCATAAGTACAATGTGCCACCTCAACCACAAAAGTGATTCAATGTAATCATAGTCCTTCTGCCCCTGACTGGCTGTTGTTGTATTTAAATATCCTAAAGCGTCATTAAAGTGACATTAATACTGGCTGTTGTTGTATTTAAATATCCTAAAGCGTCATTAAAGTGACATTAATACAAGAGAGTTAAAGTGACTTGGCACATAGATTTACTCTACTAATTTCACGAACATTCGTAAAAATATCCACTAACTAAATCTTTTGCTATATTTGTTATCGGATATTTCTATATGCATTTTTCAATATTGGAAATCCAGTGCGTGTAATATAAATTAGCGCATATGTGATTCCATTTAATAATAGCACACTGGTAACCGAGAAATTATAAAAAAAAAACCATTGAATCTTTTTTATATGTTTATTTTTTGTTTTATGTCTATTCCGTGAGCTACACGATATATAGTGCACTAGAAAATTGAAAAATTAAAATATAAAAATGATTAGTTTTTTATTTTTACAATTGAAAAAAGAGTGGGAATTTATTTTTTGAAAAAGTAATTTCATAAAATGTTTTAAAAATTTAAAACCTAATTACTATTTCATTATTTTTCCAAAAAATGAGGGAAGACTTTTGCAATACAAACTTGTTGGGGAGGACTATGGAGCAACCAAATTATTTTGAAGATTAGAAATTGAAAGGTATTGTGTATCACTCAAAACTATGCATAGAATTTTTTTAGAATTTTACTATTGATCTCAATAATATTTTTTTTAAACTATTTTGTGTGTTCCTATTAAGATTTAAATTTTTACTATTTGTATTCCTTTTTTTAAGTGGCTGCAAAATTTCACTCTAGTGTTTATCTTCATCTATCACTTAACAATTAAGTATTTTAATTTTAAGCACTTTAGATTTGAGGTTGTGCTTATATAGGTAAGCCATTTGGCATATGATTCAAAGAGACCACTTATTGCATGATTGGATCCCAAACCCTGTCCACCCTATAGATTTTTTTTTCCTAAAAAATGCTTTCAGCATTTCTGGTGCATCACATTTTAGTATAAAGCATCGATGCACTTACGTGCACTTAAAGTAAGTGCACCGGTTACACATGAATTTAATTGTACAAAAAATTGTGTGTTAATTAAATGAAGATGCATCAGTGTGTTTAAAATCAACATATAGCACCAACAAATTCCACAACATGTTTAATCTATGTCGTGGCATATATATTTATTTTTATTTTTTCTTATATTATACCATATGTAACCCGATGTTCACTATTAAAAACATTAAATTTTCATAAAAGAATTAAATATTTCTAAGAACAAAAAATACTATCCAATCCAAATTTAACTCCTTTAACAACATAACTAAAAATATTTGCTATCGGTGCACTTTTGTTTGTGACACACTAGTGCATACTAAATTATTTGAAAATTATGTGATTTATATGTAAAATATATTTAATATCTTTTGCATTGAATTGTACAGGTTGTATATTAATAAAAAATGTGTGATAAGAGTTCAAGTAACATTAATTCCAATAGACAGAGCAGGATGAGTTAGAACAGAGGGGAGGCGGAAGGCATAATCAAGGTTTTTTCAGAGGAAGAAAGTCTAATGGAGGCATGGAAGAAAGTAATGAGGGAGTCGAAGGAGCCTTCTTGGATCAAGAGAAACCTGGATTGCAGATCGGGGACACTTCGATAGATCTAGATCTAAATAAAGAAGGAAATATGATGGTTTGAAAACGAGGGCAGTGCATGCCTAAAGCGACCTTGATTCCGACCGTGCAGGTTAGATCATTCAATATCAGGGAAAAGATATAGTATATGCTGGACCATGCGTTAAATGGAAAATTTGTGGGAATGTAGCCGTCCGAAAAAACCCTAGTTTGGTGGATCAACTCTTCCTGGAAACCTAAGGGGAATTATGACCTTCAGCCAGGATCCAAGGGTTTCTTCACCATTTCCTTCTTCAACTTAGAAGATAGGAACAGGGTCCGTACTTTTTCTATTCGGCATGCCTCTTTCTAAGACCATGGAAAGAGAAGTTTTTCCCGGCCAAAGAAGACATGAAAGTAGCTCCGGTGTGGATCAGACTGTACTCCCTGTCCACGGAGTATTGGGATCTGAAAATCCTGGACGATCTCGGGAATTCATTGGGGAAATTCATCAAAATATTAGAGCAAAATCGGATCCAAAGATACATGGCATATGCATGGATTTGTGTTTACATCAATCTGACCAAAGAACTGTTGTGTGAAATGTATGATAGTAATTTTGACATAAATTATCAATATAGGAAGATCATAAACTTAGAGGTACATGCAAAATATATGTGGGGTCAGAGTAACGCTAACTTAATCTAATATTCTATGTGACTAAAATTGAAAACACTTGCAACTGAAATCTAAGAAACATTCAACTAACCTAAGGAAACACATGTGACTGAAATTGAACCTAGTTTATGAAAGAAGGAAATTGCATGAAAAGAAATCTAATCTAAAAAAACATGAGATTGCGTAAAAATAAAATTAACTAGAGAAGCATAAAAATGCATGAACTAAACTAATCCAAAAAAATTCATAATACATAAATCAAAATCAATACGGAGAAATGAAAATGCTTGTATTAAACCATCAATCCATTACAAAATGATCAAATCTCAAATCCATGACTAATTCTAAAAAGACATAAATTATTTCTCTACTTCTACACCACACTAAAGAGGCCTCCTCCCAAATGAGGAGAGAACCCTCTTATTTATACATGAATGCTTTGGATAAGAAGATAAGTAACTCATAATTACATATCCACTTTTCTCTCAAACTATCCCTTCAAATACTCCATAATATCTTGGATAAGATATTATATCTCCATGATCTTCTCCTTTGAGTATGCTTGAATAATTATCTCAAATATTCTTCAAATATTCAAAGCTTGAAGATGAAATTCGAATTTGAGGCTAGGTGGTGATTTTTGACTTTGTTAAACTCTTCATATATGCCCGAAAACATCATAAAACTCACCCAACTTTGAGATATAATCAAAATATGTTAGTTTTCTTAATATTTAATCATAAATTCTCTTAAAATACTTAAAAATAAACAAATTGGAAAATAATAAGGTAACCCGTATTTATTTATGAAAATGGCATAAGGAATGGTTAATGGAGTGATGAATAGGGATGAGTGTGAGGAGTAGTGAAGGGAAAATATGATGAAAATACGACATTTTGGTGACCAAACAAGAACTACCAGAAGCAATCCGGATGACATGGGACGATGAAGATTGGGTACAAACACTAGATTATGAGCAGATCCCCTTTCACTGCCAATGATGTCATGAATATGGTCATATATTTAGGGATTTCCACATGAACCACCCAAATAATGTTACAAGGAAGGAAGAAGATAAGAAGTACGGAGGATTTACAAGGGTTCCATCAAGGAAGAGAGGAGGATGAAAGCAAGATAATCAGTAAGTCCACAAGAAGAAAATTGTATAAAAAAAATTCAAGATATTTGAAGACCTACAGGAGGAAACTTTGGATAATCAAATGAAGGGTAAACAATGAGACCAAATCCCCAAGGTAGAGACAGAGCAGTTACCCAAATGGAGGAAGAGACTACCAAAGGAAAACAACAAGAGGAGGAGTGAGAACTAGGAGAGGAAACTGAGGATATGGGCATCATATATCTAGACTTGGAAGGGATATAGAAGGCATGTGCTGATGTAGGAAAGGGATATGTCCCATAGGAACAAGTAATATTGCTAAAATAAGCCATCCTCAGATCCCAGGCCTCAAATCAACTCAGGATAAGCGCTGGTTCCCATAAGGAGATGAAACAGAAGTTTGAAGAACCCACCAAGAAGTCTGGTAGGAAATCAAACAAGCAGAGAGTGGTAGAAGCAGGTAGGTGTTTGGTTGAGTTGGGACAGTACCCAACCATCAAGGAGGCACTGGGCATGTAAGTTTCTTAATGAAGATTGTATATTGGAATATTAGGGGCTTAAACATCACACGTAAAGTAAAAATATCGAGTAAAAAGATCAAGCAAACAAACCCAACCATTGTTTTCCTTCAGGAAACAAAATGCCCGTCAACTCAGATTGAGGATCCGAGTAAGAAAATATGGAAGGGAAGCTAGGGGGTAGGAACTGATGCAAGAGGTTATGCAAGAGGTTTAGGGATCCTGTGGGACCCTACTAGGGTTAGCTTATGGGGATTCCATGGAAACAGATGTCTCTTATCAACTGAATTTAAGGTGGTAGGATTTCCTGTGGAAGGAATGAATATGAATGTTTATAGACCTCATAATCCTGGTGAAATAAGGGACTTTATTAGGTCTCTACGGAATGCTCGGGAAAAAGCACTTGATGCTCACTGGATAGTTGGGGTAGACTTCAATCTTATCACCTCTTTGGAGGAGAAAAAGGGTGGTTGACACAGGTTGGAGGAAGAATGCGAAAGCTTTCCAGACACAATTGAGGAAGTAGCACTAGTAGACATCCTCCTAGGAGAAGGATGGTTTACTTGGAATAACAAGAGGTATAGGGAGAGGCACATTTCCTCGAGGCTGGATTTATTTTTGGTCTCAGAGTCTATTATTGATCTAGGCAGTGAAATCCACTCGGCCACTCTCCCAGGTGTTGGATCTAATCACTGGTCCATCGAATTGATGTGGAGTGGGTTGGGATCTCAGTTCAAAAAACCCTTCCGATTTGAACAGTTCTGGATAGAGCATTCATATTTCAAGGAAAAGGTTAGATCTTGGTGGGAAGAACTAAGTGAATATGAGTGCTAGAGCATGTGCAAGTTCCAACATAAATTGAAACGGTTGAAAAATAGAATAAAAAAATGGAATAAAGAATAATTTGAGAATATTTTCGTAGACACAAAACTCATTGAATCCCAACAATATGCAAACAAAATAATTCAAACTCTGTTCTCAGCTGGAGGAGCAGGAAAAGCAGGAGGAAATTATATGGCAACAAAAATCTAGGAACTGGTGGCTGAAAGATGGGGACAGAAGTACGAAATTTTTCTAGCGCTTGGTATTCCAAAACATGATGCAAAATAAAATATTATTCTTAAAGAATTCTAGAGGTGAACAGGTAGAAACCAGGGAATATATAGAGACTTGTCTGAACCAACATTTTTTTGGGATAATGTCTGAACCAAGGAAGGATAGGAGGGAAGACATTGACCAAATTACCTAGTTCATTCTGTCTCTAGTTACGCAAGAGAAAAATGATCTCCTAATGAAACCTATAACCCTCCTAGAGCCAGATGAAGCGGTATTTCAGATGAAGGAAGGAAAGACCCCATGCCTAGACAAATTTACAGTCAACTTTTTTCTCCAATTCTTGGATCTAATCAAGATGGAAGTCTGGAGGATTGTGGAAGACTCAAGAGTCTCCAAATGGATGCTGTCGACATTCAATGCAACCTTTATCATGCTCATTCCAAAATGTGAAGGGGTTGTCTCCCTAGATAAATTCAGGACTATAAGCCTCTGCAATGTCATCTACAATATTACTACTAAAATAATTGCAAATAGATTAAATCCCCTCCTTCTGGACTTAATATCTATGGAACAATAAGGTTTCGTGGAGGGTCAATAGATAACAAATGGTATCATCCTAGTTCACAAATTGCTCCATTCCATGTATGATGGTAAAGCTAGACATTGCAAAAGCTTACGATAAGCTCAGCTGGAAATTCATTAGAAGCATGCTCAAATATTTTGGGTTTCGAAGAGATTGGGTTGATTGGATAATGAGCTTAGTAACATCATATTTCTTCTCCATTTTAGTAAATGGAGTCCCCTAGAGAAATTTCAAACCAACAAGGGGGATTAGGGAGGGGGTCCCTTATCGCCTTTCCTATTTATTCTAATGGCGGAGGGATTGGGTAGAGAAATTGCAGCTTCTCAAGATAGTAACGACATAAGGGGACTCATAATTCACCCATTAGTGGCCAAAAAATCTCATCAACAATTCATGGATGATACAATGCTAATGGGTTACCCGTTAGTCCAAGAAGACAAAAGGTTTAATCAATGTATGCTGGAATTTGCAAAAGCCTTGGGGGTTAGAGGATAATGGTAAAAAATATCAGTTTTTCTTCTTTAATACGCCTAGGATCATCCATAAAAAACATATGTATAATCATGGGCTTCTAGGAGAGATCCCTTCCATCCAAATATCTAGGAACACATCTAGTAAATTCACTAGCGAAGAATGGTTCCTGGAGGGAACTTATTGAAAACATGAAAAAATGCCTGATGAATTTGGACCCTCAGACCCCTCAATCTGGCCCATAGAATGGTGCTAGTGAAATCAGTCCTTCAAGCAATTCCAACCTATGTTCAGGGCACCTTGGCAGCCCTAAAAATGAGCCTGAAAAGGATTAGGAACATGCAAAGAGATTTCATGTGGAGTGGGAACAATGAAAAATGGAAATGGGCCTTAGTGAACTGGGATGTGGTTTGTACGCCCAAGCACCATAGAGGCCTGGGTCTCAGAGACCCTGAGAAGGCTAGTATAGTGACTGGGGCCAAGTTATGGTGGATATGGGTAGCCTATGATAGATAAATGTGGGAGGAAGTATGGAATATCAAATATGTGGAGGGGTGGGATAAAGAAAATCTCATCCGCTTCTCAGAAGATAGGCTGGTATCTCATATATGGCGAACGACTTGGTGAGGAAGGAATTTGGTTTAGGATCATAGCTTTTAGGAAATTTGGAATGGCCAGACATCCCGGGTGTGGGAAGTTTCCTAGAAACAATTACCCCCACTCAGACACATAGGGTACTTCCAACGAATAAGAGAAGCTTGTGAAGCCCTGGGCTTGATCCGGGTTAACGACATATGGAAAAATATGAAAGGCGAGCAAGAATTTTGAATATGGGAAAATAAGGAATGATGGAAACGTTTTGGCCCAGAAGAAGAGGTGGAAAGACTAGAGGAAACCCTAGACAACTGACAAATATGAAATCACCCAGGGAATGAAAAGCTCCATTGGGGTTATTGCCAAAAGGAGTTTCTAACTACCAAAGAAGCTTACGAGATCTTGATTGGAGCTGACATACAACCCACATACAAAAAATGGGCAAATATGTGGAAAAAGAAATTATGGCCCAAAATCACTATCTTTAGCTGGCTTGTTCTGAAAAAAAGAAGAATTCTAACATGCAAAAATCTCATGAAAAGAGGGATGGAAATCCCTTACAGACGCTTCCTATGTGAGTTAGATGACGAGACCACCAGCCACCTTCTAGATACCTGCAATTTCACCTTTAACATATGGGACCGAGGAGCGAAACTCTTCCAAAGATCAGGCTGCATAAGACAACACCCAGAGATGACCATTACATAATGGACTAGAAATCCATTCACAAACTCCATCTTGAATCAATTACGGTAATTTTTTTCCCCACTTTGTGCTTTGGGAATTTTGGAGCGAGCGAAATTTAAGAACCTTCCAAGGGAAAAATGACACTATTATCAAATTTTGGGACACCATTGTAACGAGAATGAGAGAAACTATAAAAGTAGGGGTCTGGGGCGAGGCAGATTGGGAGGCTAGTAGGGAAAAATCCCTCATATTTCAGTCATGGAACTTAACACATCCTACGCAATCGGACATAAACTGGATCATACCAGCCAAAGCATTATCCAGTAATGTTAAATGGGAACCTCCTCTGGAGGATGTGTTTAAGCTCAATTTCAGTGGAGCATCAAATAATAACCTTGGTATGGCAAGATATGGTTTCATTGTTCATGATAGCAGAAGGAAAATGATGGGATTTGGATATGGATTCATTAGGTGGGAGACCAATAATGTGACCGAAATAGAAGGCCCCTTACAAGGTATCATAATTCTCAAGGAGAATGGCTAGATTCCAATCATCGTAGAAGGTGACTCGCAGGTGGTCATTCAAAGGAAAATCAAGCTTCAGAATGGATCGCATAGTGCTAAGGTGGTGCAATCATGGTGGTTGGAAGGCAGTGTGGAGAAAATATAGGGGGTTCCTCCATGAAGGAATGATGACTAGATTTAGTCACACCTGAAATCAAGGGAACAAGGTGGTTGAACAGTTAGAAAACGTAGGTACGGAAACACGTTGCGATGTTAAATCCAAATTTTGTAACGAGGTGACTGATGAGACTAGACGCGCCAGTTGTGTTCATCTCGTGGATCAAGACATGTAGGGTAATCATGAGACGAGTTGAGAGGGACACCAGGTGGATCGAGATATCTAACCAAGGCACATTATTGATCGAGAGAAGGGTGAGTGGCCATGTGAAGAGCCGATGGTCTTTAATTCCACCTCAAGCCAAGGCCCAAAATCCATCTTTTCGAGGATTTGGAAGCATGAGTACTAGCGTAGGTAAATCTAGTTTTATGTGTGATCGTAATGTGATCTAGAATGATAAATGTACTTGCATCATCATGATCCACAGTGCAGAAATGATGCACCTAATTAGGAACCTTCTATTTAGAGAGGAAGGGTGATAGAGGTTTTAGCATTTGATGTTTCTGTTACGCTGTTTATATAACAGGAGATTCTGGAACAAGGAAGTTGTTGTTTTCTGTAAAGTTTCTATGTAGGAAGAGCACCAAGAGCATGGATGGTCGTAAAGGTAGGGGGAAGCACTTGGTCAGTCAAGAGGATGCGATAGGGAGGGGCTTGAGAGCACAACAAAAGGCTTCGAGGGAAGCAAGGATGTATGAACTTGAACTCCCTAATTTTCAAGCTCCTTCAAAGTGATAGATCTAGAGTGATGAACTATCACTTTGAAGGAGCTTGAAAATTAGAAAATAAGTCTAGAGTGTTGGAAAGCAAATAAAGAGGAATTATAATATATTTTGAAATGGATAAAGAGAAGATTGATTATGAGATTTTCTCATCAAAATATATATTTAATAAAAATTGTAAAAAACACTTCAAGACTCCAACTATGCACAAACTACTCAAAATTTTCATAACATATACTTAGTGTTAGTTCAAATTTGTTGTTTGAAGTGTCCTTAAATTTGAAGGTTTTTGTAAGGAAGGAGAATTATGAGATGAGGCTTTGAGACTATGGGATGAAATGGAAAGTTCAAGGTAGTATCATACTTACATGATGAGATGGAATCAAAAGGAATTCAATTTGATATTTTAACATACAACACACTCATACTAGGACTGAAGCTTTTGGGATGAGTTATTATATGTGGTTTGTCCTGTAGTTTTTCATAGTGTTGTTGTAAGAAGAGTTTAGCAGACCTGTAATGGGGAATGAGAATGCTGATTATTATACTTTGGAAGTTTATCTTTCTCATTTGAAACCCATGGATTGTGGTGGGAGAACCGTTGGTTGAAAAGTTGAGAAATTCCCATGTTGTGAGTTGGCAGGAAAGAAAGAGCCTAGAGGAGGCTAAAGATAAGGATGATTTGTATACTTCCAAAATAGTAAAGATATAGACAATATATCACTGGAGTTCCTTGAGATAGTTAAAAGGATGTATCTTGGGTGGTTGGGAGGAATGATTGTTACGCTCCCCACCCAGGTTCAATTCTCATAAGTGACATGATGCTCTTGTGAACCCCTATGTAATGCTTGATATGCTTTTATGGATCCCCTTTGTAATGAATGTGTTGATGATGTGATATGGCCATACCTTGATTCATGTTTGAATATTAGGTGTTGGTGTTTTCGGTGGAATAACCCTCTAACAAATGGTGAACCACATTTTATAAATTGTAGTTGTTCCCATAGGGGTTAGAGAAATTGGTAATGAGTAATTGAGATGAGAACTTGTAAATGGAAGATCATGAGTTCAAATCCCATGTGGGTACTTACCAAAAAAGAATAATTTTTTCAATCTTAAAGTCTATTCGGTGCATGATTTTCAATTTTTTGTGGAGATGGGAAAGGAATAACAACTATTTTCTTTTTGTTGTTTGGGATAAAATAGCTCTTCCATAAAGGATTAGAGGATGAAACATAAGAAATTTGGACTGGTTTAACAATGCTCTTTGTTTAAAAAGTGTTTGGAAAAACATTACAGGTAATAGTCTTTGGTAATGCAAAGAAAAATATCTAAAAGATATTGACCGGGAATATTGGCTCTGACTGGAAAAGTTTGATAATATCAACTTCTTTATAATTTGAAATAGTTTCATAAAAAAATTCTTTTGGCTAAAAAGATGGTTGGCTTGGGATATAGTGAATGGAAAAGAAGTCAGAGTTGGCATTGACCCTTTCGTGGGAGAGAATGGAAATTAAAATTACCAGAAGAGATCATCAACCATCTTGAGATCTTAGAATTACCAACTCTGAATAGAATTGAAAGACCTTATTGGGCAGTTTTGAAAGGTGCCTACTGGTTTACATCGAAAGACTTAGGTTTTTTATGGAATTTGGGAAACTATTTGTGATAAGTATAACAACACTTTGAAGGTGTATGGAATTAGACTAAGAGCCGAGGAAGATACCATTTTATGGCATTGGAATAAGGCTATTGAGAATATTTTGACAAAAGAGGCATATAGTGCTATTGTTTAGTTCCTTTCAACTTACAATTTCAAGTGGTGGAACAATTTACTGTGCAAATGGTCCCTTCCCTTAAAAGTGAAATGTTTCTTCTGGGTGCTTATGGAAAATAAATTTCTAACTTGGCAGAACTTAAAAAAAGAGGGTGGCAGGGTCCAGATTTATGCCCCATCTATAAAAGAGGAGATGAGACAGTTCATCATCTGTTTATTGAGTGTGGTTTTGGTAAAAATTTCTAGTCCTTTGTTGCTGAATATTTCAACCTTATTTTTGATTGGGGAGAAGGCACTTTGCATGAAAAATTCAAAATATGGTATAAAATAGTTTTTTCCTTCAGAATTCTCCCCATTTTTATTTTATGGCATATTTGGAAGTTTCAGAACAAGGATTTATTTGAAAATGTTAATCCAAATGCTAGTAGTTGTGCTTTAAATATCCTCTCACTCTATAAAGACTTTGTGAGTATTAAAAGGAAAAACTCTTCAAAAGTGGTTCACAAGCCTTTTTTTTCCTTATGAATTTGTTGGTTTTTTTATGGTTCCTCGAAGGAAGGGAAATGTGGATGTGGAATGGTGTTGAAATTAAACGATCAACATATTTTTAATTTATGGATAGGAGGTGATGTTGGGAGTGACACAAGAGTAGAGATCCTTGGCCTTTGGGGGATTCTATTGTTTTCTAGGAAATCTGGAATTGAATCTTTAATTATCAATGGAGACTCCAAGATTGTAAGGAAAATTCATTTTGCAGGTCATCAATTTGAAGGGCTGGTGTAGAAGGATAAATATGCTGAAAAATTTGTTCAAATAACTTTCCTATCTGCACATTTCAAGAATCTTCAATAGAGAAGCTAATAGGTTTTCAAAATTGACAGTATCTTGTGACTTTGGCACGTTATTTTTCCAAGAGGTGATAGAGGAAAGGATCTCGATCGAGGGCTCGGTCTATTTAGATTAAAATTTCTCTACAATATGTTTGTTTCTTGAACATTTGTTTTTGTCAACTAAGTATGTAAATCCTAGAAACTGGGAGAAATCCAGTTTTTTTTGGCTCCTTTTGATGGGATAAGTTGCATCTTGAAGTAATTGTCCAAGTGTATATGCAGATATAGAACTGTTTCGGTTTGACGTAATACTTTTTCTAGAGTTTTGTGTGAAAAAACTATGATCTGGATGAGATGTATGATCCTTTGTTTGATTCAAATATGAATATCAAAAGAGGTTTTTTTTTGGGAAAAAAAAGAGGAGTTCAAAATCGAATTGTCTTTGCAGCAAGTTGGTAAGAATGTATGAATGTATACCATCTATATGAGAAGCCAGTGGATCTACATACATTATGCACCAAGTGGTTTTATTTGTAGAACAATAATCTTTAGTCTATCAAGAGAAATGGAAGATACAGGTGAACAAGAATATCTCAATATCTAGATCAAGGCACATCCAATATCTATTATGTTTAGAAACTTCTAAATATTGTCTAGTATGTTCATATGCACAAGCACATGGGGATAATCCATTTGTCATTGATGAAAACGGGGGAGAGTAAAGAATAAGGGGGAGACTTGCAGAAATAAAGAAATTCATTTGATCCATATATGGAAGTAGTTAGATTAGTTGAAAGAACTTGGAGCATGAAGATAGAGGGAGCAATTAGAGAATAACATGAAATTTGAAAATACAGGGAGAATTATAGGAAGAGAGGAAAGTACACTAAAAAGGGATCATTTCAAAATAATCTCAAACAAGGGTAGATATGTGTGTTTTAATGAGTTTCTATCAATTACAAAGGGGGATTTTTTTAAACAACTTTAGTTCTCAATGATGTCAACCAGATTAAAGTTAGAGTTGGAGTTAGATTATGCTTTCTTTGGATATGTAATGACATAGGGGAATATATTTCAAGGTCACGGACACCAATATCAAAATGAATAAAATACACTTATTTTGGTTAAAGTAACATTTTGAAGGATGTGGCTGCACAATGAATAAAAGGAATTTGGCGTTAGTGGCATCATGAAAATTATTTCTGATCTACCAACCCATCCATGATACCATCGGATTGGACTCAAAACTCTCCCAAGCATAAATATAAATGATGAGAAAGGCCCCCAAATGCATTGGATTCTTGGCATACTTGGCAATATTTATAATAATAATGATTCTTCCATTGGACAAGTTGAGGACATTGGCTATCAAGATGCTAAGCAAGCCCATTTCCTTTGGGATCAAAGAATAGGTTGATCACCATTCTTTATCCCAAACTCTCATTGTTAATATTTCCCAGGAAATTCATCAAATCAATGCACAATTACAAAGGTGTATGTATGGACATGCCAAAAATGTAGCCATCTAGCTCTTGAATGAGGAAAAAGTTGTTCAAGCTTCCATAAATCTTATTGGTGGATTTCAGAGTAAGATTCAAGACAATGTGCTGGAGGCTTTGAACTTGTTTAAGGAACTTTTGAAAAATGAGTTGGAGATGACCCATAAAAGATTCCAATGATAAACGATGTCTCATATAAATACAAATTGACCCAATCGATTTTGATGTATGAATCATTCGATGATATTTGTGTTTTATGGTGTTTTTACCAAGCTATGAGATCGATTTATTTTTGTATGGATCTGATATTACAGATAACTTTTTTCTTGTTTGGGGTTGAGATTGCATAATGCAACATTATGATGGTTGTTTGGATGAAAGGTAGCGAGGTGGTAAATGTGAGTGATATAATACAATAATTATGGGTTTGGTAAGAAAATGCACACACGAGGAATCAAATGTGTAAAATATTTTTTTCTCAGCATCAAAGATTCGATGCGCTCATTCATACTTGGAGAGTATTATGATGCTCTTAGACTTGCGTAGTGATCATTGGGTACAATTTTCATTTGGTTGGACCAATCCAATACTGTGAGAGTGAGAGAGTAATTCTTTGAAATGTGCAGGAGATTACATGTGAAGGACTGAGGTAGTTTTGAGTAAAAGAAACCATATAAATCACAGAGGAATCGTGTGAGGAAATTATTAGCTATGAAATATGAAGAAACTTTGGGTTTTTTTATTTGAGTATTACATGTTGTAAGAAATATCTGATAGATTACGTGAATCTTTAGGCATAAACATTGGAAAAATATGAAGCTATGGGAATTACATGTTCAACAAAACTCTTTAAGATTGTATTGTCGACTCTCTCTCTCTCTCTCTCTCTCTCTCTCTCTCTCTCTCTCTCTCTCTCTCAAACCGGGTTAGCGTAGTTGAAGTGAATTTACCAAGGAAGTCTTGGGTGATAAGAATGATTGAAGTTATGAGAAATGGACATGGTTAAAATATGACATTACAAAAAAATCTTTAGTGATTGAACATGTTGTATATATGAGAAAAATATGGATAGTGAATAGGTCATGAATGCATAATAAAGCATTATGTATGAACATAATTGCAAGAATCGAATCTCTGGGTGTGGACATGAAGTATGGTACAAGTAGTGAATTATGTGAGTAAAGAACTAGATCTGTTACATGAATTGAAGGAAATTAGTAGAAGTGTGCAGGGCATGTTATAGGAATTGTAGGACATTATAGGAAGTGCACAAGCTGAGTTACAAGAACTGAAGGATAGTACTGGACGTGCATAGAAAGTTGTTATTGGAATTGCAGGGTGTTACTAGAATTGAAGGTTGTTACTGGAACTACAAGATGTATTGTTATAGGAACTGTCGAAAGTTTTGATACTGGAACTGTAAAAAATCAATTACAAAATTTATTATAGGTGAATATATTAAAACTAATTGCCATTATAGGAATCACTAAGGAATATCTTAGATGACATTCTAAGAACTAACTTCAAAAGAAAACACAGGGTCGATAAGGGGCATATTGAATACTAAGAATATAACATATTTAAAGAGTAATGTACCAATATCATGTATAACTTTGTTTGAAAACAACAACTAGGTGGGTTCCTACAGAATCTTCGTTGAGTTGGTGCTTAGTTAAGGGGATTGGTGTTTCCAACAAGTTGATGATTGAAAAATGTTGCATCGGGTTCGTTCTCTACTAAGGGGATTGGTATCTCCAACAAGTTGGTTCTTGTAAACATTGTAACAAAAGGTTGGTTCGTGCAATTATTGTAATAGTAGGTTGATTCCTACTTGGGATTCATAAAGATAAATCTATTGTGGTTTACTCCCTATTGGGATTCTATGCTACATATTATGTTCTATGGTTTGATCCTACTTGTGTTTACTGTTATGAATTGAGTGATGAATGGGAAAATAAATAAAATTACATTATACTAATTCACCCCCCTCTCAATATAGCCATAAATCCAACACTACTTTCCCCCTTTGGTTGCTCACCTCTCTTTTTCTTTTTTGTCTGATTGTCTTATCTTGATTCTTCTCTTATATCACTTCTCCCTCCATATCCTTTTCTTTTCTAGATCCATTGTTGTTTTACCTACTTTCCCACATATTCATAAGCTCCCCCTAAGTGTGGGGTTTACAGTTCAATTGTATTGGGATCCATGGTCATTAGTCCTTTCTTGACAAGCATAATCTTTATCCACATAGGTATCTCTAACAAGAATATTTTTCTTGGGAACACTTAAGATCTAGAATTTGCAAATGTATATGCCTCACTACACTCTATTGAAAATTCTACACTATAACGTTCCTTATGCCTTTAATAAAAAATCTATTGCTATAGACCATTTGTTATCTAGATTGGAATCAAACTATCTATAATATCCTAAGTCCACACTATGGGATTATTCCTTTTCCATGTTATATTAATCACAATTTGTATCTTGGCCCATTCATGAAAAAGACATAGAAACTCCCCAAATAAAATTTCATGCAAGTCAGAATATATGTACCTTTTGTTCCACTTTCCAATATCTATCGATAAGCCTTGGGTTTCCTTCTATGCAAATTTGTCTTCTTTTACTTGCATACATTCTTCAATATTGGTTTTGGATGGATTCCACATCATTTTGAAATCCTTCCACTATGATCCCAATGTCAAGAATTGGAAACAGAACCAATTGTTGGTTGATATCTATTAAACCCAGGGTTCGAAAAGCTTAACTAACAAGTACCATACAAGCCTCAATATATTCAATATTCCATAGGATAGAATAAGGTCTCACTTGAGACATGCATAGGGATTATAGGGAAAGTCACAAAGGATGTGCATGGAACGATGGGTATTATTTCCATCTACTTAATTATTCATTCATTCATTCCTCCATTAACAAACATTCACATAACCAATAAACATCATTCACTTACATCTGTGCAAAATAGAGGAGAAACCAACTTTATATATCACCAAAACAAGGATACAACATACAAACCTTGGATGAAGATCCAAAAACCCATAAACTACTCAACAATTTATATTCTATGTCTTTGTCACAGTACTCAACCCTTTCCCATTGCAAACAATTCCTTTAAATAGGCCAGATTTCCTAGTCTTAGTTTTTAGCTCGCACATGAATTTAGTGGCAAGGAAAATGCCACACGTAGGTTTTTGTTGATGCATTGCATGAAATTTCCATGTGTTTCCTCCCCTGGTGCACCCCATCCTACCAACTAGAATACTTGATGTGCAAACACTTGTCCAAAATTTGAGTGCCAACAAAAAAGTATATATGTAAAATTAAGAAATTGATACCTCTTCATATTTTAGGTTGAGAATTTATGATCCGAATGGAATAATTGTAGCCAAATTCTCTTTTAGAGTAGGAATCACTATGATTAATCAAGGAAAAACTTATGCTCTGTTTCAAGGATTAATCATTCTCCAAGCTCATCATGTAAAAAATATTTTGGTTTTTAGAGACTCTCTTTTAAAATGAATCGGGTAATGAAAATGAGCTTAAAAGAAGGACCGAAAGTGAGAAAATCATTCATATAATTACTTGGAACCTATATTAGTTAGATAAGGTAAAAGAATTCCATATTCATCGTTTAAACAATAAACTCATTGATCAACAAGAAAATATGCAATCTATTTGGATAAGGGCGTCCTCATAAAAAATGGGGAACCCACTGATATAGTTTGGATCCCATGATATCCTCCATGCATTCAATCTTTAAAAAAGTGGTTCCTTATTAACACTTAAAATGTTATGGATGATCAAAGATCCAAGTGGTGGTTTAGTAAAAATGAATGGCATGCAATAGACATAATCTTTAATATGTGCTTGGGATACCTCATGCTCTCTTGTGCTTTCAATCTCCTTGTTGGATGATTGAAACTCTCATGGTCACATTTCCTTGAAGTCCATTTACTCAGGTTCATGCGTAGAGGTGGGATATATTGAATTCAAACTATAAATTATCTCGGTTTCAGCTTCATAGGTGCATATTTTGACAGTCGTTGACCTTTAGAGGACATATCTTAGGGAGATCCTTCAAGTGATAGAGGTAAGGTGATCACTGTTATTTGGTTGGTTCCTTTGAATCTCTAGACATTTCAAAGAAAATACCTCCCATTAATTGTGATACTTGACCAAATTGGGTAGTTCTCCTTCCTTTTTGATAGAGGGAAAGATTTCTATTTTGTTGTGTTTCCACATTTAGTCTCTTCACATGTTTATTTCTAGTTTTGTATTTGGTATGATATATGTGGTATTTTTGTTGATGTAATGGAGAAATTTAACCTTTCCTTACATAGTATTTCTTGTTCAATTTAAGGAACTTCTCTAGTTGTAATTTGGTCCTCTTTTGGGAATATAAACTTCATTGAGACATGTAGGAGGTTTGAGATATCTATTGTTTCAATGGTAACCATTCCTTGCCCTGGTCTTTCTAGGAATGAAAAATTATGAAATTGAGAAAGTATAGATGAGAATAAATCCCCAACTAGAGGCAATGAGGCAATCCATTGACTATCTAACTACTCATTTAGAAACGAAAAAGATAAAACAAGTGAAAATGGAGGCTAGCATGCAAGAGCACTATTTGAAATCAAATAAATTGGCAAGTGACATTGAAATGCACTATAACATTATTCTAAGTTTTGGTAATGGGAGTCAACTTGCAACAGGACAACCATTTTTTTATTAGGATCAATAATTGATAAAGTAGTTGAAGGGAAAATGGTGCAATAGACAATAATTTCAATGATAGAGAAAATTCATCTTCAAGGAGATTGTGGCCAAGAGCATGAAGATGTTCTAATGGAAAAATACAATAGTGGGCACCACTTTGGTTAAATTTGTCTCATTCTATGGTTTGTACTTATATCATGTTACTTGGAACTTTTGTTCATCGATATGGTTATATGCTTGACATGCATCTCTTAAAAACTAGATACCCACATAGGTCACTCATTATCCTTACCTTAAATTTTAAATTACATGCACTTAATATAATATTGATCCCAATATATGTGTGTGTGTGTGTGTGTGTGTGAGTACACAAACACACACACACACATATTTGTATGTATGTATGTATGTATTTATGTATGTGTGTGTGTACACACACACATATAAGGAGGTAAGAAAATTCTCTAGAAATCTTGTTTTTAATTTAAAGTGAAATTCTCAAAGAAACTATGAGTTTAGAGAGGTTGAAGTTCAAGAAACATTAAATTTTACAGTTTTCAACATAAAAAACAAACAAAATACTGGTGATACCATCCTCAAAGAAACATTTTTCTAAGATTTCTTGCTACTTTAATCATGAGAGCTACAATGTTATCTTATGAACTCATAAAAGTTGCACAACACAATGACCATGATGTTAGGTTCAACTTTTTGGTATCACATGTTAATCGTTTATTTGCAATTTCATGTTGAAAGAAAAGAGGATACATGCACAATCTTTGGTAAGACCATCCTTGATGAAACCATTCCCAATGGTGGAAAGTTCCTTTGGGTTGGTTTTTGATGGGGTTGAAGGAAATAATCAACAAATATACAACATAAATATTTGCAGAAATGAAGGAGTATGTATACCTATGGATACCTACTACAAAATGTTTAAAAACGAGAAAAAATAAATTTTCAAAGAAAATCTAAAAAATCTATATTCATGGAATGAACTCGCCTTGACTATACTTTGTACCATCCAAATATCTTCTCAGAGATCACCAATGTTCATATTTCTTATCATGCTTAGGGCATAAGTATCAACAAAGAACAAGGTAAATGATTTTGAAAAATAAAACTAATATTTACTAACAACATGAAGAGTGTTATTTATTCAATACATGAAAGACATTGTTTCACACTTCACAATGAAATGAAATGAATTGATATGTGCTTCTTAATAAATAACATTACTTTATTTAACTATTATTTACTACCCTTACCTTATTTACTTATTAATTACTGACATATAGCTTGAAAAGTGTTATTTATGTAGTGTTTTTCTAGTATTCATGGTAAGATAAATGAAAAACACTAGTTCACACTTCACAAAGAAATGAATGGCCAATCTATAATGATCCTCCCTAAGAAAGTCACAACATCTATGCTCCCCTAATGAATATTATTGCATTGTTTACTGAGGGTTTTGGAAAACAATCATGTGAAAGATGAATACAATCCAATGAAACCGCATATGGAAATTATGTTTTCTCTATATTCCATGGATAACCATGATTACAATAGTTTTTTTTTCAGGAAGAAAAAATCCTGTCCTTGATATTCATTAGAATCAAAGGGCATCTGCTGAGCCAGCCAAAAATATGGGTTACAGTCATAGAAGTTGTTCTAATAAGTGACATACTACCTAACATCAAGAAGAGTCACAACTCAACAGTGCTGCAAGGGGGAGGACCCAGTGCTTATCCAACATATCATAATACCCATCAGTATATATTGTCAGTCAAACCCATATCTACCATAGACAAAAGGAGCACAGAACAATAGTCTAAAAGAGTCTGCTCCATAATAAAACAAGAATGGGTGCAAGTGAAATAGGGAGAGCATGCTCCATCACCAGCTCAAATGAGCTTGAAATTGTCATGTGAGGCCAAAAGACCATAAAAATATTTAGAGTATGAACCAAATCCTGGAGCCAAAGAAATAGTAGTTTTAGAAAGGCGGTCTACTTGCTGATTGTGTTCACAGTAGATATGGTAAAATGACAGCTCTAGAAAGTGAGAGTAGAGATTTCTAGTCTCCCTACACCAGTAATGAAGTTCAGGTGGAGAAAGGGTAGTAGTACCCTTTTCCCAATCGATGATGATTGAAGAATCACCAAAAACATTGAGTGTGGGAATCCCCATAATTTGGGTGGTATATAGAAGGGCCCAAATCTCAACCAATTCTGCTTTTGTGTTGGTGCATAGTCCCACCCCCACAAAAAAATCGAAGGAATGTGATTCGTTCAAGTACAGGTAGAAACCAACTCCTCCAACATTTTTTTGTTGATGCTCCATCAAAAAAACCACAAGGATAATCAAGTTTAGGGCCAGATCCCAAAGATCTTGATTTTTTACCCTTCTTTGCTGGAGGACAATACAACTGTGAGAAGTAAACAACCTGCTGAATCAAACTGAGGACAGACAAATTTTTCCCTTCAAAGATACTGCGGTTTCTCACTTTCCATAAAACCCACATGGTGTGGAAAGGAAGGAAGCAACATGCTGAGTGCTTAGAATAGTTGTCAGTCCATTTTTCTAGAAACTCACAGAGACTATCAGATTGAATGTATGGTGAAAAATGGTGCTGATCACTCAGAACAGTGAGTACGTTCTTCCATACAGGACAATGAAAAAATAAATGCTGAGCATTGTCTTCATTTGCATTACAGAGTGCACATATACCAGGCCCGATCCAACCCCTTTTCTGGAGGTTATCCCAGGTGAGTAATTTGTTCCTTAAAGCCATCCAAACAAAAAAACTTATCTTTATGGGAAGAGTGCTACTCCAGATGAGGGCAAGAAGTCTGCTACCAATCGGGGGATTCGATGATTGGACGATGGAATCATATAGCAATTTTGCAGTAATAGAACCATCCTACTTATTGTCTGCCCAAATCAGAGAGTTAGATTGTGCAATGAGTCGAATACCACCAAATTCCAGATCCATAGTAAAAGAATCCCAAGTTGTTTTCCACTCTTCAGCAACGCAAAGATCTTCAGCAGTGTACCAGTAGTGGTGAATCCCAGGAAGGGTATTACGAGCTCGGGAGAGGGTGGCAATCTCCAGATCTTCTAAGTATGCAAGAAGCCCAGCAGGCAGTGAGAACATGTTGGATTCACCCATGATAGGGTCAATGCCAAGAAGGATGTCATGCCCATTGCCTACTTGCTAAGCAAGTCCACGACCAAGCCAAGGAAGGGTTTGTAGGAATCCCCTCCAAATAACAGAAACACCACGAGAATGGAAGTTCTTACCTCTGAGCCAATTCACAACCGAGATATTCTTCAAATATTTGTTAATTAGAACCTGATGCCATAAACCATGATTCTGTTGAAGTACCATCCAAAAGTTCTTAAGTCTTAATGCAATGCTGAACCAATGCAAACTCTTAATGCCCCAACCTCCATTATTTTTCGGCCAAGAGAGATGCTGCCAATTGGACAGATGGTACCTGTGTTTATTTCCTGAAGAGCCCCATAAAAAAGCAAAGGTTAAACTTCTGAGTTTATTTAAAATAGATACAGGAATGGGTGCAAGGCCCAACCAATAGACCAGAATACTTGACAACACAGCTTGCACAAGGATCAGACGGCCACCAAGTGAGAGAAGCTTGTGTGACAAGTGAAAAATTATGTTTTCAAATTTCTGGATCAGCCAATACCAATCATTGATCTTATACCCCAGAGGCTTGAGTTGATAGCCAAGGTATTTGAAACCGGAGACAATTGGTTCCATTTTGTAGGGCATAAACTGAGCTATGTCAGTACCTATGTCCACATCCATATTGTTGTAAAGAAAGCATGATTTGTCCATACTAATGCACATCCTAGATGCCTTGCAGAATGTACTTATTCAATATTTTGTTCAAAGAATGAAACCATTTTATATTTTCATATCAAAATTTTACACTTAAAGGTTTAAGATATTAGGACATTAATAATGTTTAGGACATTTATAGGAGCATTTGGAAGTAAATATGGTATTTTCTAGCATTTAAAGATGATTTCTTTCATGAGTGGAAGCAGCCGTTTAATTCATCAATAATCCATAGCGAGTAGATCCAACAGCCGTTGAATATTTTGAAGAAGTCAACGCACTTAAGGGAGTTCATCTCTATTATAAATTCAAATTCTTATATTATAAATTCAAGCTCATTTATATGTTCTCATTAAATGTTTATTTATTTATTAATAGTCATTTTTACAAATCTTTAATTATGAAAATCTTTATGTTAACACTCAATTAAAATTAGGGTATGAGTGTTCCTCGCGTTCTTCGGCCTTGTCGAGAAGTGTTGAGAAGGAAGTGGAAGGAGCTGATGGCATATGTAGGGTAACGCTCAGTAGAGAGATAGTCTGTGGATCGGGGAAGCAGAGCTAAGAGGAAATGTTGGATGTATTGGAGGCATTAAAGAGGAATCCTGATCGAAGGCTGAAGATGACCGGAGGGCAGATCAACGGCGTCGAGCCATTTCGCATGGAGAACCTGCCCGATTGAAAGCTGTTTTTAGCCTTGTGAAATAGTTTAAATCTCAGACGCCTCCAACGATCAAGATTGGAACCCAAGGAGATCTACGATTGAGATCCATTTCACATCCCAAACTTAAAAGGAAGAAGATGCAAATGCGGAGTGCGAAAAGTGGTACGGGCTGTTTTGATCGATGGTGCTTGTGTGGGCAAAGGCAGATTGGTGGCTATAATTCATTTCGCAATTTGGAGTAGCACGAGAAGAAACAAAACCTCACTACACAAAGAGGGGTGGGGTCCGCTCAGATCGACGGTTGTGAAGGAAGTCGATCCCGATCAATGGTCAAGCTGCATACTCGCAAAGTAAGAACATGTGTGGCACTGAGAACCCCATAGATATATGGTCTGAGATCGCGAAGGGTAAATCTACGGTGTGAGCTACCCAGGAGATGCATGAAAGTGATATCATGTAAAAAGCTATAAAGAGGCCCACATGAAGTTGAAAAGATTTGTTTTTTCTAAAACCTCAAAGCTATCAAATATCCAAGCCACATCTAGAGCGCCAGCCTGGACCAGCCAGGGGACTGTGCTACAGAACAAGGTAGGCCCGTGATACTCCCTCAGTAATATTTGAAAATTGACTCAATGGAGGTGGTGGGGGTGAGAGATTATATAGACCTGAGTTAGTAGATCGTAGAACGGAAGAAAACCTGTTAGATACAAATGTTGAGGTTTTTGATACCATCCTGATGGGAGAAACTATCGAAACCGCCAGGGGAAAACTGGAAGATCATAAGAACCGGGGTATAGATACCTGTGGTGTTTTTAAGTCTTTCTTTCAATTTTTCCCTGTCAACCAAACCCCCCAGTGCCCTGAATTTGTCGAGTGGTGTGCAGACAATTTCTTTGTCACTGAAGGATTTATTATGAATAAGTCTAAGTCTAAAATCCTCAGCTCGGTTCAAGCCTCTGTCATCCCCAAAACCCTGGATATCCCCGAATAATTCATCCATATATCCCAAGACTATCGAGAAGAAGACATTATACGCTGTTTTAGAGAGTCCACTGATGAAAGTAAAGAAGCCTTCCTGAAGACCTACTCTAAACCTGATGGTGAACCCATTCACCTATCTTACCCTATTGACATCAGCTAGTTCAACAAAGAAACTCAGTGCTGTATATCCCTGGCCAGTCAGTTCCTAGGTCTAGATACCGACGCATACGTCCCAGAGTTGTTGTTGAGTCTTTTAGTTGTTTTAGATACTTTCCAAGCCGAACCCGAATTGCTTGGACAGTCAGGTCAGTCTTGTTGCCTTAAGTTTGATGAGTTCTTAGCCGAGAACATCTGTTCTCAGTTAGCGAACTTCCACGATGCCAGAACATTTAGGTTCTAGTATTTTTTGCTGAGGATGTTCATAGCCTATAATGAGGAAGATTTGCAGGTACCAGAATTGGCGATCACTACTGAAATGGCCACTGATTACTATAAATTCATGAACTAGTTGATGGACGAAATATATGAAGTCTTCTTTCAAGAGAGGATGCCTAGGGTGTTGCCTAAAATGAGGCAGATGCTGTAATTGTCAAAAAGCAAGAGTTCAAATTTGATTTTTCCTTGGAAATTAGGACCATACACAGTCAGAAATAGGGCTGTGTTGCCCCTGGTCTCCAACTTGGTCAGAGGCATGGAATTTATCCAGGGGCAAGCAATAAACTATGACCCTCACTAGGTGATCTCCAAGAGGAGAACAACTCATAAATGCCATCCCTTTGAGCACACGGAGGTGCCTGGACTCAGAGAAAAGGTGAATTGGGATGATTTCCCTAATCCTGCCCCAATGGATACCAACGCCAATAAGAACACTGGCTCACAGCTACCAGGAGCAGTTTCTCCCCAAAAAGAGTTGGATACAATAGTTGCGATTGCAGGGGGATACACATCCTTGGTCAGCTATTCGGCAAGTTCAATAAAAAGAGGGAGTCTAGAGCCTATGGACACTAAATAAGTGGACACTGCCAGCACACCCAAGAAACAGAAAGTGGAACCCCGACAACAATTGGTGCAGGCTAAAAAGGGACAGGCAAAGAAGAAGAATTTAGTAAAGGTACAGCAACAGGCGGAGCCCAAGGCGGCCAAATTGCAAATAAAAGAGTATGTATTCGACGGACAGACTCCAAATGAGAATGCGTCCAAAGAGGAATGACTGAGGTCTTACTGAGAAAGGGCTGACAAGACCTTTGAGGAGACATCGGAACTATACCGTGAAGCCTCGCGGTTGCCTCAGCCTAATGTGGCACTAAAAATTGTAAGGGATCATGCCACTGATACCCTCAGCTTAGCCTTGGTAGTGGGGAACAAGATGTATGAGGTCAATGTAAGCCTCTCAAAGGTTCCCACTTTCGACATCACACACCTGAACAAAGAGACTGGAGATATACTGAATACCAGACTGCTTAAAGCTACCATACAACTGTCCAAGTCGGAGGATAGTAAAGTGAAAACTTTGAATCTTTTAAGAAAGTCGAGAGTGGAGATTAAAGCACTAAAATCCCAAATCAACAACTTACAGAAGGAAGCTATACAGATGGAGGGATCTACATAGAAAGGGAGTTTGGTCCAGAAAATGCTCGATGACAGAGATAAAGAGATACAAACTTTGAAAAGAAGTTAAGAATCCCCGTCACCTAGCTCGCTCAAGCGGATGAGCTGGTTGACTTCGAAAGGGAGAAAGAGGCATTGAATTCTGAGCTTACTAATTGCAGGGATAAGCTACTAAAGCTCAAATAAAAGGGGAGGCAATGGGAAGAAGATATCCAGCTCCTGAGGAATAGCGAAGCGGAGTTAAAAGCTAGACTAGAAACGAAGGAAAGTGAGCTTCAGAGCAAGAAAACAAAGAAGGAAATTCAGTCCATAGGTATGACTGGAGAGGTAGACACCAGCTCCCTCTCCAAAGCAATGTCCTAGATAGGCCTAAAAGATAACAAGCTCATTAAACTGAAGCAGCAGGTAGAATTATTGGAAAAGGAAAGAGTCAAAGAGAAACAGGGTAGAGAAAGGGCCGAAGAGAAGTGCCGAGAACTAACTCAACAAAATGATAAGTTGAGCCAAAAAGTGATCGAAAAACTTGCCTTGCAAGGCACGAAGCATATGATATGGGACCAAATCATCATAGAAGCCGATAAGTTCCAACCCTATCTTGATGTTATTGAAGACCTAGAATTTGCTGTGAGAGAGGCTAGAAAACAAGTCCAGGTAGTAGTCGCTGGAGTGAACAAAAAACCTTCAGAGACTGCAGAGAGTGCCATAACCTTCCTGATCTCCTTGTCAGACGAGGCCACTAACAAATACGGTCTTCAAAATAGGGTCGTTGTTGTCTCTAAAGCCATAAAGGTGATAGCCAAACACAAGATGATGGAGACAGTATAGGTCAAAATAGAGGTTACTGAGCACAAATTATGAGAGGTTGTCACACTGTTCAGATCATTGACAAACAAGGGGCTCCCCTTTTTCTGGGAAGAGACAGGTCCTTTAATGTCTCAGAAGGATTATAAGGAATGCCTAGTGCACTGCCGATTGGATCACAACAAATTTGGGGATATGCAACAAGCGTTGTCAGGGAAGGTCATTTTTGACAAGTTGGCCAATGATTTTGAGTTATGGTTCGACTTTAAATCCACGTTCTCCAAGGTCCCCAGGGCCTCATACCTAGAAGCAATGGAGCTCAAGGCGCAAGCTTATGACATGGTTTCTGCCCCCCTACCTGGTCCCGATGCATGGAGGATCATCCGCTAATATGGGTTAGCCAAACTCAAAGCACACCAGTAGAAGTAACGATGATAGTACATGAGATATTTTCTAGGTGTTGCACACCTGCCCTAACGGACATTTCTCTCAAAGGGGTCTGTACAGTCATCATCCACCTGATGGGAGTATGGGATGCTCTCTTGCCTTTTTCTTCCCGCGTCCCACATTTCATTGTCTGGTTGTTTCATACAAACCGCATCCAATATGCCACCTAAGAGGCTGTTAGAATGATGTCCTTCTATTGTAACGAATTTTGATTCCCAGATGTTGGTCTGAGGAATCCTACTACTATAAATATACCTCCTGAAGAAGGAGAAGGGGTTGAAACCATTGTAATTTTGTTGTGTGTGCTTTTCAAGAGAACTTTAATATAATTGCAGAGCCGAGATCGACGTTTTTCATATAGGGATTCATGTGTCATTCACACTTACAGTCTATTATTTCATTTCTTATGTAAATGTTATTCCAGTTTGCCTCTCCATTTTGTTTTCTTTTATATTTGAGACTTAGGGTATAACAACTCAGAATTCATACTTGCTATGCTTCGTCTATTGTTTCAGATATTCACCAAAGTTTCTTCTAAAGTTAATACATAATTCATTTCTTACAATGCTCTATGTTGATGGTCTGTTCATCTTCCTCCTTTCCACCAGACAATTATAAATTGACTGTGATCGAATGGCTACCTTGCCCCTATGTTGAAATCGTTTACATTTAAGTTCTGATTATTTTTGTTGTGTATCTTGACTCCATCGCCCAATGGTGCTGTGTTTTGTTTCAACCAATTTCACAAACAA
Source organism: Pseudotsuga menziesii (assembly GCA_001517045.1). NCBI lineage: Eukaryota > Viridiplantae > Streptophyta > Pinopsida > Pinales > Pinaceae > Pseudotsuga > Pseudotsuga menziesii. The sequence goes on from LPNX011167958.1 coordinate 38,903, forward strand.
TTTATAGTTTCACTTTTGTATATATATCTGGCATTGTTAACATTTGGTGAGAGATCCCTCTCAGAAGAGCAGAAGGCCAATTCTCTCTTCAAAAGTGGTTTTGTTGTTACCTAGGAGCGAGCCTTCTAGAACCTTTGGTTCGATTCCAGTGCTAACACTTTATTTATTAAAGTCTATTTTCACAAATCTTGGTTGAATATTTTGAAGAAGTAGACACTTCCGATTAAAATTCATTTTCAGATATATGTATTTATTGAATTTCATTTTCGCAAATCTTTGTTGAATATTTTGGAGAAGTCAAGGCCCTTAAGGGTAGGCGTTCAACTCAATATTATAAGAATAATGACTCGATATAAAATATTACATATCATAGCCTATAGGCGTTCAACTCAATATTACAGAATAATGACTTTTATGAAACTTTTGTCAAAATTTAAAATTTAAAAATCATTAAAAAGAGATGTGAGAAAACAAAATAAATAATGGAATTATTAATTTTCTAACAATTAATTAAATTACAATTAAATAATTAACCAATAAAAATTTATAACATATAATTCAAATTCAAATTCAAATTCAAATGTCATAATATTATATATTTACATAATTAATTAAAAATTCTTAAATTAATTTTAATTTAAGAAAGTTTTATCTACGTTTATTAAAATAATTGTGTTATCTATATTTTAGAAAATGGAAAAACATATTATAACTTAGTGATCAAAATCATAGTGAGAGCAACCATCACTATAATGCTATCTTCAAATGCAAGTTGACTCATTATCATTTTAAAGAAAAGCAACAATACTTGACTTCATTTTTGCAAGATGCCTCTAGGTCTTGGACCTTCACTTGTTTCCTTATGTTTGATGAAAATAAACTCTTATCCAATTATAAGTAGTTTTATGAGATCTCATGGATTTTTCTATAGACCCTCTAGAAGCAATGGAGATTTGGGCATCGCCACCTGCCAGACAAATGGATCCACTTGATTCTCTTATTGTCGTTTCGGCAGGGGGGGGGCGGAGATGTTTTTCTCCACAGAATTGGAAAACACAGATGTTTCTATAGGAGGTAGTTTTGTGTTGGGTGGGTTCTCTTCAAGTCTCCTCATAATCATAACAAGGGTTCCTTTGGAATCTACTTGGTTGCAACATGAAAATCTATGGAACTCTATCTAGACTCACACTAATCGAGGGATAAAGACATTTATTGGGGACTCATCCCAAAGACCTACTGAAGTTGAGAATGTGTTTCTTAATGCAGATTTTTTTTCTACACAGGATGAAGGAACAAGGATTTGGAACTTGTTTAAAACATATTCCCTTGGAGTAACGAGTCAATTTTTTTGGATAATCATTGGTGGTTAGCTGGTCAATATTTCCCCTCATTTCCTTCATGATCTCTCAATCATGTTGTCTCTCCATTCAAACCCTCGCTAGAATCTACGGTTTTCATTATGGTGCTACTTGATTCGAATGCCCATAGAGGTGGGAACCCATTTCAAGAATAGTTAGGATCTATGGTTTCTAGTAGCCCTCAAGCTAAGGGAAACAAGTCACCAGTGGGAAGATTGACCTCTCATAGGAGAACCAGTGACTAACGAAGGAGAAACAAGGGTGTTCAAATGAAAAGTCATTAATATGGTGGGGTGGACGTGAATGTATTTGAAGTGGAAAGTATGAAGGAAGTTGCAGTGGTCAGGCGTGCTAGGCGGAGGAATTTAAAGTTCAAACATTAAGGCATCAGGTAAAGAGCATCCTAAGAAACACCCTTGACTCCATGTATTTGGTTAAAAATATGGCATAGGGTTGGTTCATGTTGATGTTTTCCTCAAAGGAGGAAGACAAGAGGGTTTTGTAGTCTACATAAAGTATAGAATCCACCCTAGTATACCTTACAAAATTGTCACCGCTCTTTGATGCAAGCAAAGAGCAGATGGATGTGGTGTCGGTTTGGGTACGACTTCCAGGGTTACTGACAAAATTTTGGAATTCTGAAAGTCTTCGAGATATCAGAAATAAGATGGGATAATTCCTGGAAGCTGACATGTCTTTTGAACATACTGGAAAAATGTTAGTCATTCAGTTCTTGGTTTCCCTTAAGCTAAGAGAGGGATTGGAAGAGGATAATAATTTCATAATGGGGGATCATGTTTACACACAAATGGTTGATTATGAAGGGATCATGTTTCGTTATCACTGGTTCCACTAGAATGGGCACAATGTATGCTAGTGTTCACTTCCCTTCAAGATGTAGAAGAACTCTTCTAGCTCCTCTCCTTCATAGAATTTAAGGAAAATATATGTTCCTCCAGTGGAATATGAATTGGCTACAACAACAACAAAGGTGGGGTGGGGTGCTGAAGGGGAGGTGGAATATGTTGTGCAAGAGGGGGAAAGTTCAACAGAAATTCATCCACCTCGGATGGAGCTTACTACATGTAGATACACAAGAAATGATAAGGAAGATGTTAGATCTCAAGGATTGGTTCGGATCAACTGTTGGACCCCAGGTGATAAATCACGTGTCATAAGAAATTTAACACAAATAACACTATGCAAAGAATATATAATAAAATCTTATATTAACATTATCTTCTTATTACAAATAATATTGGGAGACACCAATCTCCAAAAAAAAAGTGAGAATGAACTCACTAGTTTTGATGACACCAATTAGATAGGATCACCTAACCATTGCAAACACTAACTTGTTGTTTTACATGAACCAACCTGGGAGGACACCAATCCTCCTATGAGCACCAACTCATATCAACAAGCACCAACTTGCATAGTAATAAACCAAACTGATTCATCAGGAACCAGCCTGTGGAAAAGACCAATGTTATCTCCTTGCCCCTTCCTACCTCCCAGATAAATATTTGTTCTTAAATAACTCAATCACAATAATATATGCACTTACTTTTCTTCTTTCTCTGTTCTACACAAACTGCTAGCCATACTGAATTTCACACTTCCAAATCTCTTTGCCCAAATATTTCCGATATCCTTCAGTACAGATGCTCCTTTCCCAAATTCTCCTTGGGCTCTCCTCACAAATTATTCTTACAAATATGTGTGATTGATTCGTTTGTGCAAATACTCTTTGTATGCATATGCGACTATGCAACTACTCCTTGTATTTCAGCATGTTTGGTTTTTTGCATACTTATTCAAGTCATTATGATATAGATTCCCCTGGGCATTTCATCTGACCCCCAAATCTTGCAATTTCAGTGTATTACAAACACTTCAATTTCTCATTTATTTATACTAATCTTGCTCAATTGTTGTGTCCACATCTTGGTGTTTCTTTAATTCGGTGATGCCCCTTCTTCCTTTCTTCTTTGTCAAGCTAACTACCCTTCTTAATCTTTCGTTGGCGCACACTTTTATAAGTTCGATGATCTAGTGGGATTTGCACATTAGAGTGCCATAATTTGGTGGGACTTGCACACATATTTTTTATATACTTCTTCAAAATGCCATTGTTGCATTGTCCCATTTTGGACCCATGTTGTATGTATTGGCTTGTATGTAAATATTCTATATGCGATGTATTAATTCCTAATGTGAATCCCAAGGCCAAGGCCCGGTTAGTGAATGGCATGTAAATTAAATTAGGTTTCATAGAACATGTGCTAGTATGCCATATAAGATGTAAAAACATGCAAATATTTATAATATAAATAAAAAGGTCTAAGGGACTCGCTATGGGGGAAACATGAAAAATGGGGGCTATGTTACCCAATAGGGAGATGTGAGAGGGTTATGGGATTTGACCCTTTGCTTCTAAGTGTATTGGTGAGAAATCCTATGTCATATATGACAAGAACCACTTCATTGAAATCCCCTTAAAGTGGAATTTAATTATGTTGATAATGGTGACTCAGAAGGTATCTCATGAGTTTAATGAGAAAGGAATGTGTGCAAGGAAAGGATGATAGGTGGATGCCTAGTCTAGTCGAGAAGTAAAATATTTGCATGGAAATTCTATCTAGGGGGGGAATTGTGCTGAAAAAAGGAAAACTCATCCTCATGCATTCATTCATCATTCCATTCAAACTCTACGCATAGTAGGGTGAGAACAATGAGATCTGTGTGAATTCCATCATAAACATGTGTGTGTAAGACGCTGCGAATTCCTGTGAATTGATAAGGTTGTGAAGGTACCAATATCTACTGATTCAATAGTATGGACCTCCTACACTGACACGAGACAATATTGAGGGAAGGAGAACACCTGAGGGACTAAGGAGTTAGAGAAGGGAACCTTCCTCATTTGTGTGTGGAGGAGTAGTCGGTGCCAAGGATGACTGAAGCCATTGTGGTTCCATAGTTTCATGTCTGAGTAAATTGGTTTGACATTAGTGTATTTACCTATAGGATGGATTGATAAACTCAGATGAGTGTTGGTCTAGCCTGAGGGTTAGTGTGTGATTTTGTGAATGAGCTTGAGTGACTCCTTAGTGGATAACATAGCTCAACTCGGGGGTGGTATATGAGTGTTGAAATAATATAGGCCAAGTAGAGACTTGCAATTGGTTGGAACATTACACCCACGTAGGTAGTTGCTTGATCGTTTTCCATTAAAAAAGATAAGTGTTCTTGTGAATGAATGTCCAGAATGGTTGTGTGTTGAATGAATATTTATTCATGGTTGAATGTAATGAAATAATAGATTGAATTGTTCATGGAGAAGCCTATACATTTATTTATACGAGTTATATATATATAATAACCTTTGAACCAATCCTTAAAGCCCTGTGAAGGTGTGACAGGGACAAAGGAAGTACGAGTTATTTGTTTTTATGAACATACTAATGCGTGTATGAATTGTTTGTAGCTTCCTCATATATTATGTTGTGTTAGGATTAATTAATAATCCTCCCTTTGACCACCATAGGCTAAGTTTAATTTCCTAGCTTAGGAGTTTATTTCCTCCTCACTAGTTCCATGGGGGACTCATGGGGCCCACCTAACAATTGATGTGCCATTTTGCATGATTTTAGATCTACAGAGGCTAATCCCTATAATTTAGGAGCCCATAATAGTCATGGGAGTTCATCATCAATTCACCCTATTCCGTGTTGAGTTATCCTTAGAAGGGCATCTATTAGTTCATCTCCATTTAGTCTAGTGCCACTTTTCCCTGATTCAAGGATGTTAGGCACATTTTCCTACCTACCTTGTACAGTTAACTGATTGTGAACTAATTTATATGTCCTGAGTTAGATTAACGACCTCTTAGTGGTGATTTTCTCACATTGAGTTAGCACTAGAGTCAATCCAAGTTAGTGAATTCGAATCCTACCTAATATATTCGAATTCTCCCTATTGTATCATCACTATATTATAGAGAGGTTAATTATTATTGATGTAATGTTATGTTGACCAATTTTTGTCTCCTGGTTGTTCAATTTTCACCATGAATGTTTGATCAGTGTACAATAAATTTCTTCTCTCTCCTACAACCATCTTTCACAGTAAATTCATTCAGGAATGGGGATCCTATGTTTTGCTAAATTAAACATGGTATAAGAGCAGGTATTCATGCCAACTTCAAACCTCAGAAACTTCCATTGATGCACAAAAAGAAATTGGGTTCCACATAATTCCTGGTATCCTCTAGATTTTGTCCAGAGCAATCTAGCCAAGTGTGATGCACCCATAGAAAGTGCACATGTGGAAGTGGAGAGTGTTTGAATTGGTTTGAATTTGAATAGAAGTGTTTTTGCAGGTAAATTAAATATTTATGAATAATTAGTTGTTCCTTGAATCCGCAAGATGGAGAATCCTGTAGCCTTGACTCTTGGGATCCTCACACCCTTCAACTATCGTGATTGGAGGGATGATATGCAAATAGTGTTGCGTAAAAAAGGTATGTACAGGGTCACCATGGGTAGGGAGGTCAAACCCAAACAACCTCTTAAGAATTAAAAGTATTTGAACAAGATGGATGAAGCATTTGGCTTCATGTGAATTAACATCTCCAGGGAGTTACTCTTCCATCTTGATGGATTGAAAAATACAAAAGAAGTATAAGAGAAGATTGAATTCCTATTTGGAAAGAAGGATGAGTTGAGAGGCATTATCCTGAAGAATGAGTTGATTGCACTACAAACCAAAAAATTCGAAAAAATCCAACAATTATTCTCAAAATTCAAATCCCATTTCATGCAGTGCAAGCAATGCATGATTGATAAGAAGGATGAGCAATCAATTTTGAGAAAACTTGGCCCAAAATTCTCAGTGTTTGTATCCATGTTTCAATCCGGGAGACTGGAAAATCCTAATTGGCGAATTCCATCCCTTGATGCATTCACAGAATCTATTATTCAAGAACAAGACAAGGTGATACAGATGGGAGCTCTCAAATCCCTCAAGAATTAGTCTCTCTTAAATGGGGAGACTAAGAATGCGCAACCAAAGGGGAAGCAGAAAGGAAAAGATAAGAAGAACATTTATTTCAAGTATGAGGATAAGTAGAATCCTTCATAAGGAGCTTTAGGTTCTAAGAAGGACAAGCACATGAAGTTTGACAAGGCCAAGTGCTCTTACTACAAGAGAGGAAATCATCCAAAGAATCTATGTATGAAGAAAACCATAGACCATATGTCTAGGCTCATTGAACATAATAAAATTTCCATTCCTAAAGGTGTAAAGAATTTTGATGCTGGAAACAAGGCTGAAGATCATGAGAGATTCCATGCTCTAAAGGCAAGATTTTATTAGTCACAATCTTTTCTCATTGATTCTATATCCTCCAACCACATGGTTTCCTCCAAATAATCATTCTCTTCTCTGGATATCTTTGGAAGACTAAGCATCCACATGGGAGATGACTCACCAATATCAACTTTCAGGAAAGGTTCCATCAAATTTGAGCATGGAGTGTTAAATAATGTGCCCTATATCCCTTCCCTCACACCAAATCTGTTGTTTGTATACCAAATGACTCATACTGGCTCACCCAAGCGAGTCACATTTGATCCTGACCTGGTGGAGATATATAAAATTTCTACTGGGAATCTGATAGCGAAAGAAGCTGCAAATCATGCTTTCAAGGCATATGATTTTTCTCACTTCCTTCCTAGCTCATATCCAAGTTCCTTATTGACACATGTTAATGATACAAGCATGATTTGGAATGAAATATTTGACCATTTGAATTTCAAATATCTCCAATAGTTGCACAATAAAGAGATGGTTGAGGGATTGCCTCTCATCAAATCCTGAGAAGGTGTCTATAATAGTTTCTTGGTAGGTAAGCACCCAGAACAAAGGTATGGCATTGGGAAGGAAAGAAGAGCTTCCTCTGCACTTGATATGGTTCACGGTGATTTCTCTAAACCAATTCCCACAACATATATGAATGGATCCAGATACTTTCTTACCTTAATTGATGACCACTCAATGTATTGTTGGATATATTTCCTCAAGCAGAAGTATGAGGTGTTTGAAACCTTTAAAAAATTGAAATCCTTAGCTGAGAACACTCTTAGGAAGAAGAGAAAATCACTCAGATCATATAATTGAGGAGAGTACATCAAAAGAGAATTCCCTTAGTTGTGTGTTTCAACAGGTATTCAAATACAACACTCATTCCCATACACACCAAAATAAAATGGTGTAGTTGATAGGGAGAACAAATCTTTGAAAGAGATGTATACATGCCTTCTTGAAGCAAGAAATATTCCTCCATATATCTAGGATGAAGTAGTAAAATGTGCTTCGTACATATAGAATAGAGTACCTCATAAGTCAATGATTGGGGTCACTCCTTTCGAATTATTAATGGGACACAAGCCCATTGTCTCACATGTGAGAGTTTTTGGATCCAAAGCATGGGCCAGAATTCCTACTGATAAGAGGAAATCATTCCAAGCTTAGAGTAGCGAATGCATATTGCTGGGATATGCAGATGATGCAAAGGCATACAAAATGATGGATATTGCAACCAAAAAGTGTTTCATATAGCGTAGTGTTCAATTTGAAGAAGATCAGGTGCATGATCCACAACCAATTGAAGAAGTTATAGTTACTCAAAAATTTCCATTTGTAGATGATGATGTCTTAACTAATATTTCAGATTTTGAGTCCGAAGATGAGGATAAAGATGCTCAAGATCTCAATATTGATAATGAACTTCAAGTATATTCATATCTAGATCCATTAACTTCTCCCAATGAAAGGCCTAAATGGCCCCAAAATCTCATTGAAGCTGTTGGGAATAGTGTTGGGGATCCATATGACAGAAGAAGAATAAGATCTCAATATCAGGATGAAAACCTTGCACTCTACTATATAGATCCACTTCTCCTAGAGAGGTTCTTGATGATGATGGGGTTAGATCCACAACCCTATAAGGAGGCTTTCTGTGATCCATGATGGCATCAAACCATGGATGATGAGTTTGGTTCGCTACAAGACAACCGGATTTGGAAGCTTGTCTCCTTACCTTCTGAGATAAATCTAGTTTAGTGCAAATAGATTTAGAAGACTAAGCCAGAATATTATGGAACCACTACTAAGTACAAGGCTCGGTTAATGGAAAAGGGGTTCTCACAAGTCCATGGGTCAGACTACAATGATACATTCTCTCCTGTTACAAGAATGGACTCCATAAGGCTATTTTTCGCCATTGCAACTTTGAAAAGGTGGGAGGTACATCACATGGATGTTAAGAGTGCCTTCCTCCATGATGACCTGGAAGAGGATATCTATATGAGACAACCTTAGGGGTACACTAAATATTCCTCCTTAGTATGAAAACTAAGGAAATATCTCTATGGGCTTAAGCAATACCCAAGGGCATGGTATTCTAATATGGATGCCTTCCTCATGTCATAGAAATTCGAGAGGTGCAAGTTTGACTCTAATGTCTACATGCAACAAAAGAGAGGCTTCTTACTGTTGATTATACTGTATGTGGATGAATTTCTCATTACTAGTGGATCAACTGCTAGATCGAGAGGCATCAAGTCATCTTTGAGCGAGGCATTCTCCATGAATGATATAGGACTTATAAGGTAGTTTATTGGTCTCTAAGTGAATAAATTTTTGTAGGAATCATGATTACACAGTACAGATACATAGTATATTTGCTAAAAATATTCCACATGATAGATTGTAAAGTAGCACCCTTCCCCTTCTTATCTAGCATCAGGTTGGAAGACGGTGGTTCCACACCACTGGTTAATAGTACACTCTACAAACAACTGAATGGAATCCTATTGTACCTCATCCATTCCAGGCCATATTTATCCTATGTTGTGAGTGTTGTTTCCATATTCATGCAGGTGCCACATGAGCTGCATTGGAAAGTAGCGAAGCACATCTTGCATTATGTGCAAGGTATGAGGGAGTTTGGGACCCAATATACTGTTGGTGCACAATTATATTTGATTGGTTTTATTGATTCAAACTGGGCTAGTGATAATACTGATAGGAAATCTGTTAGATTTTTATCATTTGAGATATATGATCTTAGGATCTTATTTGAGAGAATAACATGCATAGTGATAAACACAAGAGACAAGAGACACAAATAATTCTCCTTGGGGAAACCATAAAGGAGAAAACCCCGCAACTTCCTCAGATATAGAATGAGCACCAATGGAAGTAGTAAAACCCAAAAACATAAAGATGATCTTCAACAACTTGTTCTCTCTCTCTCACTTGAGAGAGATTCTCCTCCCTCACTCATGCGCCCTAGTGCGTGAGTGTGTGTGTGATAAATAGAGAGGCTCACTCTCTATTTATATTCTTTTGTTCACTTAATTTCCACTTCAACATGTCGGCCCCACTTAAAAATTACTTACTAGGGCCGAAATCTCTAGGAGAGTCTACTAACCCTAGTGGCGCCCCACAACTATGGGTACTTTGCCCTCCGATCAACAAGGAGGGTTAACCTTGACACAATTGTGGGGAATATTGCCCCAAATTACAATGGAGGGTTAACCTCAATGACTTTACATGACTTGTTTACATTATTGAATCTCCCGATCGAAACATCATGGAATGACATGACTCAATTACATTATAGATACTTCCCAAAATAAACATCGAGGTACAATACATAAGATATACAAGTGAATACATTCTGAAGTTATAAATACATCAACACTCCCTCTTAACTAGGAAGGTATTTTCGTGACACAATTTATCAACACAAGTCTTCTTCTCTATATCATCTGGATCATCATCAAGTCATCTTCACCCAACCAAAAATCTCAACCCAACCAAAAATCTCAACCCAGGTCTCTAAACTTCGATTTTGATGAGGAGAGAAATCCTATGCCAGGCTCACTAAAAAATTCTTCTTTTGTAAATAGCCCTAATTTCCCGCACCAAAAAATTTAAAATGATAGAAATTAAATTCCGCTTTCACAGAAAGATGTGCCCTTCAATGGAGAGTCAGCCTAGCATACTTTTGCTGATGGATTGTGGAGAGAGACCCAAAAAGTAACAATACCTAGATTTTGCAGCTGCACAATGTCTTCTTCTTAGGTTACATCTGATACCATGTTAGATTTTTATCATTTAAGCAATATGATATTAGGATCTTATTTGAGAGAATAACATGCACATCAATAAACACAAGAGACAAGAGACACAAAGAATTTTCCTCGAGGAAACCATAAAGAAGAAAACCCTCAACTTCCTCAGAGGTAGAATGAGCACCAATGGCAGCAGTAAAACCTGAAAACATAAAGATGATCTCCAACATCATGTTCTCTCTCTCTCTCACTAGAGAGAGCTTCTCCTCTCTCACTCATGCACCCCAGTGAGTGAGTGTGTGTGTGATAAATAGAGAGGCTCACTCTCTATATATATTCTTTTGTTAACTTAATGTCCACTTCAACATGTCGGCCCCACTTAACAGTTACTTACTAGGGCCAACATCTCTAGGAGAGTCTAATAACCCTAGTGCCCCACAACTATGGGGAATTCACCCTTCGATCAACAAGGAGGGTTAACCTTGACACAATTGTGGGGACTATTTCCCCAACTTACAATGGAGGGTTAACCTCAATGAATTTACATGACTTGTTTACACTATTGAATTTCCCGATCGAAACATTAGGGAATGACATGACTCAATTACATTATAGATACTTCCCGAAATAAACATCGGGGTACAATACATAAGATATACAAGTGAAAACATTCCGAAGTTACAAATACATCAACACTCCCTCTTAACTAGGAAGGTATTCTCTTGACACAATTTATCAGCACAAGTCTTCTTCTCTGTATCATCTGGATCATCATCAAGTCATATTCATATTCAAGTCATATTCATCAAGTTTGGATCATCACTGAATCTGTATCATCATCGAAACTGGATCATCATCAAAAATGGATCATCATTGGATCATCATCAAAATTGGATCATCACTAGATCATTATCAAAGCTGGATCATCACTGGATCATCATCATCATCACTGCTTCCGCTATCTCAATCAAATGGTGCTATCTCTTCATTCTTCTCTTCATAGGAAGTTCTACATATACAACCCTTTTTCATGTTGGTTGTATGCTTAGCCTCCATGTAGGTCTTTATCTTCTTCAGCACTTATATCTCACCCAGTCAGAAAGTCCCACCCAACACTCACATATGACCATGGTCGGAAAATCATCGCAAACCATGTCAGAAGGGCGCAACACTCACATATGACCATGGTAGGAAACTCATTGCACACCATGTCAGAAAGGCTCTGCACTTACATTTGACCATGATAGGAAACTCATCACACATCATGTCATAAAGGCTCTACACTTATATCTGACCTTGATAGGAAACTCATCACACATCATGTTAGAAATCTCTGCACTTATATTTGACCATGATAGGAAGCTCATCACACATCATGTCAGAAAGGCTCTGCACTTATATCTGACCATGATAGGAAACTCATCACACATCATGTCAAAAAGGCTCTGCACTTATATCTAACCATGATAGGAAACTCATCATGCATCATGTCAGAAAGGATCTGCACTTATATATGATCATGTGGGATGAACACATCACCATAGTCACATCAGAATGGCTCTCAACCCCAGGCTGAGTGTCAGTCCCAGACTGAACAATTTCCTGGTAACTGACCAGGTGCCTCCATTCTCCTAGAGAATGGCCTTCAACACTTATATCTGATCATGTGGGAACAAATCCCACTGTCACCTCAGAATGGATCAACACTTACATCTGACCATGGAAGGAACCAATCCTCTCACCATGCCAGAATGGCTCACGGACTCATCACTTCCCCTTGGAGGGAACCTTGATCTGGATAACACCAAACTTCTCTTTGAAGTACTCAAACTTCACTTGGCCAATGGTTTAGTTAAGACATCAGCTATCTGTTCATCCGTCACAACATACTGGAGATTCACTACTCCTCTCTGCACCATATCCCTGATATAGTGATATTTGATCTCGATATGCTTCGACTTGCCATGGAACACCGAGTTCTTAGATAACTTCACACAACTCTAGTTGTCGTAGCATGCAACTGGAGATTAAATAAATAAGATAGTAGCTTCCTTAGCCATAATTACACACAACTAGCTGAACAAGTTGCAACATACTTTGCTTCAGCTGTACTTAGTTCCATGCAATACCGTTTCCTGCTAAACCAATAGATCATACCTGATCTCATACTGAAGCAGCATCCCAGAGTGCTCTTCTTATCAATGGCACTGCATGCCCAATACGAATCCACATAACCCTCCAGTTTAATCTTCTGATTCACTTCATACTTGAGCCCATAATCGACTATACCCTTTAGGTACCTAACTGCATGATTTACAACCATCAGGGGAACATGTCTCAATGTGTTCAGAGCAAAGAAAATATCTGGTCTCATATTCATCAGGTACATCAAGGAACAAATCATTTGACGATACATCATGGAATCAATCAACTTTGATGAAGCAACACTCAATAGCTTCAGGCTTGATGCCATAGGTGTGGTCATGGCCTTGTAGTACATCATCCCTTGTCCCAGGGAGATTCCATCTGCATTATACCACACCTCCATGCCTAGAAAGTAGTGCATCATATTCAAGTCTTTCATTTTTAACTCGGTAGCAAGTCTCATTCTTGCAACTTTAATGAGTTCCTCTTTTCTGTCAGGTACAAGTCATCGACATTAAATAGGAGCATCAGTGGTCTTCCGCCTTCAACCTTGAATCAAAGGTTGGACTCCGATTTACTCTCAGTAAATCCTAGAGTCATCAGTAATCTGTCCATCCTGTCATACCATGTTGAACCTCAAAATCTTCTGCAGTCACTCCCTCTGAAGCGAAGCATCATTCTCCCTTTGTCTTTCATACTCTATGCACTAAAACATTCTGTAGCAGAGTGACAAGTAGCTTCCTCTGCTACTAATATTCTATGTATCCATCTAGGGTCACTGGATACCAAGATACTCTATCTTGAAACTTTTCAAAAGTTCTTGTCGCACTCATTTGTGAGCTTGTCATCCTCTATAGTATTTCATCTTCAACATTGTAAAAAAGGTTAAGATCTTCATCAAGCTCATCATGTATGTGTTATCTCATGGGTGTCTTCTGAGCTCATACAATCCCTTTAATTTGCACACATGAGTCTTCCTGTCATGTGTCTTAACTTTTGGTGGCTGTAAATGCCTCTTCATATTCTATGCTTTCTTTCCATGAGAAGCCTCATGCTACAAATCCTTCCTTGTATCCCACGATGTTTCCATCTACTGCATGATGGAACTAGGAACTTCCCTTCAGGTCTCGATACTGCATCCTAGACACCATTCTTCATTTTGGATTATTAGAGTGGATCTTGAACTATCGTCACTTGTTCTTCGGAACAAGTCTCATCCTTCTTTTCTTGTAGGTGATTGTACGTGATATTTCCTACAAGTCAAATGCATCAGTTGTATGGTTAGAAAAATTTCATAAGGAATATTCATAATGGAAAATTATTATGCATAAATATATGATCATGCAACTATTTTAGCCAATACAACATTCATCCATATCTCACAGAAACTTTCTAGATGCCTCCCATCTCTACCAGGACAACATTGAGATTGTGCACTAATCCAATATGTCAGCAAAGAGGTTTCATTCTAGATAAGTAGCAATGGAGAGTTGTATAGCACCATGAGCTACTTACCCATCACATTCATATTAGTAGTATAATGTCATTAATGTAAACATTATATCATGCATAACACATGAATTGAATATAAACAAGTGCATAACAAAACAATATCATGAAATGACAATGAAATACTTATCTTTATTTGTTTCGTGGATATACTCCTTCTTGAGCCTTCAACTTCATCTTCTTCTTTATTCATAATAGAATCATTTCTTATCCAAATGCTAAGATGGATAAGAGGTTCTTCAAGAGTTGATTTCTTCATATTCCTCATTGCTTGAGGGATCTTCTTTGGATGGTGAGAGCTTGATCTTCAGTTTCTCCCATCTTCTCTTCTCTTATTATGAGTCGAGCTTCTTCTTCTTCCCATAGTCTATTGAAAGTAATCACTTCCTTCTGGCACACGTTCCTTGAATGAATGAATCCCATGATCCTGGGAGGACATTCAAGGTAGTTATCACAACTTCTACATTCTCCACTTCTTCTTGTACTGCTTCAGGTTGTTCTTTGATTTGAGAGACCCTTGTAAAGTATGACTGTATGGCCTCAGCATTTTGGATATTCACATTCTTCAACTAGTTTCTTGAAGTCATCTTTTGATTTATGTTCTTCCCTTTAAATAGCTTGGTCAAGGAATCAAACATCTCTTTCGATGTCCTTAGGGAAGACACTTGGGGTATCAGGTGATTCTTGATTGAATCAACAATGATCTTCTTAGCCTTGACCAAGTTCTTCTTGTGTAAGGCTTTTCACCTCATCTCCCTCTGGAACTGGAACCTCTCCACTTATGTAGGTGTCCAATTCATTTTCTTCAAGAATGAGTGAGATCCAATACTTACATGTTTGGAGGTTGTTAGTTCCACCAATCTTGTCATCAAGCTGGTGTGATTAGATATTTTTAAATAAGAACCTCAAATGTAAATAGCAAAAGATTAGATCTTACCGATTTGAGGTGTCTGTCCTGGTTCCAGAGCTAGCTGATCTAGGGTTTGTCAGAGAAACCCTAATTTTAAAAACTTGGAATATTTCAGATCTGATTGGATAGAAAGATAGACCTCTTCAAGGTGAGATGTCCAATGTACTCATTTTCTGAAAACAATGGAGGGAAGCTCCCAGAACAGGAAGCCCTAGTTTACCAATTTCTTCTGCAGAAATGCCTGATACTGTTTCCACGGTATCTCTGAGAGTACTACTCCTCTGTGTCTGAAATTTTGCAATGAGGTATCCTCAGTTGTCCTTGTTCCAACACCAGAAGTTTCATTTGAATTTGTTTCATAAATTGGGACTTATGATCGTTTTCCCAAGGTGACCTGTTTCAGGACTATTCAACATAGCAAAGTTGTACGGACTGCCACGTGTCATTGTTTCATCTTCGGGGTCTGAAAATTCTACCAATTAACATAAAGTCCATTCCATTTCTATTAAATCTTGATAAATTTAATTTGGACCTTGGTATCCCGAGATATAACAATTCTCCCTAGGTGTCCTATTTAGTGATGAATCCTGGAAGAGGTTGGAACCCTAACTTGGAGGAATCATATCTCCTATAATATAGTGAATATGAAACTAAAAATTGGACACAGTGTACACCAGAAATGTAAATTAGACCTATGAAAGTTTTGGCCCCTGATACTTCTGAAATCCAGAGATATAGCGAATGTACCAAAACATATCAGTTTTAGTATTTAGGGTTTTTCCGGCCCGGGGTCAAACTAGGGTTCGACTATCCCGTAGTTTCACCCAACCAAAAATCTCAACCCAGGTCTCTAAAATTTGATTTTGACGAGGAGAGAAATCCTATGGCAGGCTCACTCAAAAATTCTTCTTTTGTAAATAAATTTCCCGCACCAAAAAACTGAAAATGTTCGAAATTAAATTCTGCTTCGACAGAAAGATGTACCCTTGAATGGAGAGTCAACCTAGCATACCTTTGCTGATGTATTGTGGAGAGAGACCCAAAAAGTAAGAATCCATACCTTTTTAGCTGCACAATGTCTTTTTCTCAGGTTAGCTTTGATACCATGTTAGATTTTTATCATTTAAGCAATATGATCTTAGGATCTTATCTGAGAGAATAACATGCACGACAATAAACACAAGAGACAAGAGACACAAAGAATTTTCCTCAGGGAAACCATAAAGAAGAAAACCCTACAACTTCCTCAGAGATAGAACAAGCACCAATGGTAGCAGTAAAACCTGAAAACATAAAAATGATCTCCAACAGCTTGTTCTCTCTCTCTCTCTCACTTGAGAGAGCTTCTCCTCTCTCACTCATGCGCCCTAGTGAGTGTGTGTGTGTGTGTGATAAATAGAGAGGCTCACTCTCTATTTATATTCCTTCATTCACTTAATGTCCACTTCAACATGTCGGCCCCACTTAACAATTACTTACTAGGGATGACATCTCTAGGAGAGTCTAATAACCCTAGTGCCCCACAACTGTGGGGGACTTTGCCCTCCGATCAACAAGGAGGGTTAAACTTGACACAATTGTGGGGACTATTGCCCCGAATTACAATGGAGGTTTAAACTCAATGAATTTACATGACTTTTTTACATTATTGAATCTCCTGATCGAAACATCGGGGCATGACATGACTCAATTACATTATAGATACTTCCCGGAATAAACATCAGGGTACAATACATAAGATATACAAGTGAATACATTCCAAAGTTACAAATACATCAACAAAATTTACATTAAGATTTGTTTTCATGTTGAGATATGGACCAATTCATTGGTCAAGCAAGAAGCAATCAACTCTTGCTCTCTCTTCAATTGAATCGAAGTATCAGGGAGTTGTGAATGCAACTATTCAGACAGTTTGGCTACATGGTATTTTGACATAAATTTGGATTTTCACTTCTCATTTAGTAGAGAGTCTTTTGTGATAATCAAATTGCAATCAAGATATCCAATGATCTAGTACAGAAGTAGCAGACCAATAAAATTGAAGTCCACAGGCACCACATCTGGGAACTAGTGCATATTAAGGCGATCATTCTACATTGCTGGCCTACATAGGAGAAAATTGCAGACATATTCACCACATATTTAACTAAAATATACGTGTCTATCTCATATCACTTCTTGTTGTAAAGTTTTGATTCATTTATTGTTCTTGGTTTTCTCGCTCATTTTGAGTGGGGTGTTTTACCATGAGTTTTTTCCCATTTTCTCAGTTTGCTGAGAAGTTATTTTTGCATTAGATTGTATGGGTGAACTTTGGTCTTAGTTTCCAGGGACCAGGTTGTCCAAGTTATGATTAAGGGGCGGGGGTGTGTTAGGATTAATTAATAATCCTCCCTTTGACCACCATAGTGTAATTATCATTTCCTACTTAATGATTTTATTACTACCTCACTAGTGACATGGAGGACTTATTTGGGGCCCACCTAACACTTGACCCACTATTTTTCATGAGTTTAGGATCTCTAGAGGCTAATCCCTATAATTTGCAAGCCCACACTAAGTCATGGGAGTTCATCATTAGTTCACCCTAGTCCGTGTTGAGTTTTCGTTATAAGGGAATCAATTAGTTCATCTCTAATTAGTTTAGTGCCACTTTTCCCTGATTTAAGGAGGTTAGGAGCCTTTTCCTATCTACCTTGTCCATTTAAGTAATAGTGAACTAATTTAGTTGTCATGAGTTATATTAGTGAGTTCTCAGTCGTGATTTTATCACATTGAGTTAGCACTGGAGTCAATCCAAGTTGGTGAATTTGAATCCTATATAGTGTATTTGAATTCTCCCTGTTGTATCATAATTGTATTACATATAGGTTAATGATTATAAATGTAATGTTATGCTAACCAAATTTTGTCTCCTGGTTGTTCAAATTTCACCATGAATGTTTGATCTGTGTACTCTGAATTGCTTCTCTCTCCTACAACCTTCTTTCATAGTGAATTCATTTAGGCCTGAGGATCCTAAGATTTGCTAAATTAAACATTTTGTGTATGTGTTATTGCACTTGTATAAGTATTAGAGACATTCACGGTTTGGGTTTGCATGGTTGGGGTTGAGAGTTCTTATGCAATTGAACTATAACATATTGAATGGATGCATATGCTCAATTAAGATTATGTTTACATAAATTACGTAAACAAAGAATTTAATCCTTGTTGTGCATGTTGATGGAATCTACAATTGTTCTTTATGTTTTATGAAGAGATAATAGGAATATCGAAAGTTATATTCATGACTGACCTGTGTTTGACGGGGTTCAATAATGCACATTTGATTGTGCATACATTCGTGCCTTATCCATGACATAAAATTAACTAAGTTTTTGGGAATTGAATTGAAAGAATAGTGTTGAATATCCATGGATGCATGTTTGTAGAATCCAAAGAATCAACCTCCAAATCATAAAAATACCGTAGAGTGTCTATGTCCAAATTCACAGTGGAGATCCCGAGGAAAAATTGTAAGAATGGTTAAATGTTGAACAATCGACGTTGTCCGACGTGTCGACGTGCTAACACTAGAAGGATGATGTCAGACTCGACATGCATGTTTCCAAAGTGGTTTCATGGATGATGTCCAACTCGGAATGTCTACGAGGTTTCATGGATGAACCTTTTTGTGTTCTCGATTTCCAATTTTCAATCAGAAAATCGGGGTTTGGTAAGGAATGTGTCAGAATAGTTGAAGGAGTTGGAAAAAGTCGGCAGAGTGGAATTTGATAGTTAGGATCATGAATTTGAATTTTAGAGTTGGTTTCAAATGTCAGGATTAAATACAAGGTTAATTAAGGACACTTAAGGTGTTAATCCACCCCACACACGTGTTTAAGAATTATGGAATCAAAAGTGGGTGGATTAGGCTAAATTTGGGAACTCGATATTGTGCAACATTAATCTAATGATGATTTTGGTCAAAGGGAAGTGTATCAAAGCGATATCGATAGAAGAAAAAATTAAGTTGGACCATTTGAAGAATCTTCCATCACCTCCAAAAGAACTGAGGTGACCTGGAATGCTACAATTGCACACATATTTTCTATATATTTCTTCAAACCGCCACCTTGCACACATAAATTCTATATACTTATTTAAACTGGATTTAAGACTTCAATACCATCACTAAGTTCAACAATAAATTTGACATTAAAGACAACCCAAATCTCAACAAACTCCCCCTTTTGCATTGATGTCAACACTAAGTAAAGTTGAGCTTCCTCTGCATTCTAGCTTCTTCATTGAAGTCTTATACTGCACAATCTTGTTTGCAGATTTACTTGCTAATATCTCCCCCTTTAATATAAATGGAAAAATTATATTTGATTATTTGCAAATTTGTAGTAACACAACATATCCTCATCCTATCTTAGTGTCATTTTATCCTCTATTATGTTCTTGCACAGTCCTTTGGCTTCATATCATATTCATCTCTACCTTTGTGCAAATACCACACTCCCTCTGAATTTATGCTTTTGTTCAGGTCCTATATTGCTTTTCTGTGTTAGTTGATTCTTATTTGCACAATCCTTGAATCATTTACTAAGGACTATGTATTACTCCTAATTTGTGTCTAATATATTCAAAGACATTCCTTGGAAGAGGATTTCTGAATATATCAACAATCTGCTCCTTAGTATCAATATAGTCCAACTTGATAGTGTTTTCAAAAACTTGTTCTCTTAAGAAATGATACTTCATAGGAATGTGTTTTGTCCTAGAGTTCATCACAAAGTTCTTGGAATTATTGATCATGGTTGTGTTATCACATAATATTGGTATAGGATGATCAAATTCCTCATGAATATCCTTTAAGGTTTGCTTCATCCAAAGAGCTTGAGCACAACATGTTGCTACTATGATATATTTTGCCTTTACTATTGATAGCAATTTTGAATATTTCTTTTTACTAAGCCGCTTTTCCTCTACTCCACTTGTACTCCTTATATCATCAATATTTCCTACCTAGTCTACGCCAATATATGATACCAGGGTAAAGTATTCATTTCATGGATATCATAGGATGAAATAAAAGTTCCTTTTAGATACCTAAATATTCTTTTTTATAGCTTGGACACGTGTCTCTTTAGGCTTTTCTTGAAATATGGAGAATAGTCCCATATATTGCATAATATATAGTCTTGAAGATGTTAAATATAGTAAGATTCCAATAATTAACATATAGATTTTTTTATCTACTTATTTGGCTTCATCTTACTTTCTCAACTTGCAACTGGTTATCATGGGATTACATACTGGTTTGCAATATCCCATGTTAAGTTTCTTCAACATTTCCTTTACATATTTGGTCTAACAAATGAAGATCCCCTTGCTAAATTGGGAGATTTGCAGTCCTCGAAAGAAATTCAATTATCCCATTCTTCATTTCAGTTGCAAATTTTTTACTCAGGTTATCATCATTGCCACCAAAGATAATGTCATCAACATAAACTTAAACAATAATCATATTATCATGATCAATTTTTATATATAAATTAGTATAAGATCCTCCTCTTTGAAATCCTTGTTGTCAAAGGTAGTTGTCTAACATTGAATACCAAGATCTTGGATCTATTTTTAGTCCATACAAATCCTTTTTTAATATGTAGACATTATCTTTGTTTTCTTATAATTGAACCCATTCTAGTTGTTCAATGTAGAATTCTTCCTTCAAATATCGTTTTAGAAAGGCCGATTTTACGTCTATTTGGTGCACCTTGATGTCTTTGGAGCATGCCTATGACAAGAACATTCTAATAGCTTCTATTCTTGCAATTGGGGAAAATGTATCATCAAAGTCTATTCTTTCAACTTGTCCATATCCTTTGCACACCAATCTTGCTTTGTTTCTAATTACTTGTCCTTCCTCACTCAATCTGTTTTTGAAAAACCCACTTGGTTCCGATGACATTCTTATGTTTAGCTCTTGGGACAAGTTCCCATGTTTTATTTTTCATGATCTGATTCAATTCTTCTATCATAGCATTTACCCAGGGTTCACTCATCCTATATTCTTGAAAATTGGTAGGATATTACTATGATAATAGAGCAACATGGAATTCTTCATCAGATGTTTTAACTATTTTTTGGTTATGGTTTACACTCCATCATCCTTATTGCCAATGATATGATCATGATGATGATTTATTTTTACACTTATAGAAGGTGTATTTGTATCATGTCATTCATTTCTTGTCCATTTTGTTGTGATTCTTCTTGTGGTTCTCCTTGTTACTCTGCCTCTTGTAATTCTTCTTCTAATTGGTAAATAGTTGATTCATTGTCCTCGTCCATATCTATTGGTCTTTTTAAAGTAATCGCTTCATCTACTTTCACATCTAGTATTTACACCAATTTCTTATCCTTCAAATTATAACAACTATAGTCCTTTGTTTCTGAAGATTGTCCAAGGAATATTCCTTTCAGTCCTAGAATCAAAATTTCCTAAATTTTCAACATTCCTTTTAATATAGAATTTGCTCTCAAATACTCTGAATTGTTTAACTATTATTAGTATGCCTTTCCAAAGTTGATAGGGAGTGATGTTTCTATAACCTCTAATTTTTCCTCCATTTAATATATTAACCGTTGTATGTATATCTTGAGTCCAAAAAATATCAGATAATTTAGAGTCATTTACAATGTTCTTTCCATTTCTTGGGCAGTTTGATTATTTCTTTCTACTACCCCTTTATATTGCGGAGTTCTAGCAGCTGAGTAATGCCTCCCGATTCCATATTCCTCACAAAATTCCTCAAACTCATTTGAAGTATATTCTCCTCCATTATCTGATCTTAGACCCTTGATTTTCAGATTAATTTCATTTTCAACTAATTCTTTGTTGAACAATAGTATTGTCATTGATGTCAAGCTTGTATTGTCACATGGCATAATCGAAAGTAATGATAAGTGTTGCATTGATTCATAATGTCCTGATTTGAAAGGTTAACTCCTGTATGTCTAATTCTTGTGTGTTTGATAAAAATAAATAAATATGTATGTGTGTAAATATGAAAATTGAAGTAACATATATGTGAGCAAATATCCCACCACAATGCTGGTCATATGAGCTCTGTTATATTTTTATCATTCAAGCTAGCATTATGATCTTAGGATCTTTAACTGAGAGAATAACATGCACAACAATAAAAACACAAGAGACAAGAGACACAAAGAATTTTCCTCCGGGAAACCATAAAGGAGAAAACCCTGCAACTTCCTCAGAGATAGAATAAACACCAAAAGTAAAACCTGAAAACATAAAGATGATCTCTCGACAGTAGTAGTCTCTCTCTATGATCCCAGTGTCTTCTCTCTCACTCATGCGCCCCAATGATTGAGTGTGTGTGTTATAAATAGAGAGGCTCACTCTCTATTTATATTCTTTCGTTCACTTGAAACCCACTCCAACATGTCAGCCTCACTTAACAATTACTTACTAGAGCCGACATCTCTAGGAGTGTCTAATAACCCTAGTGCCCCACAACTTGTGGGGAATTTTCCTCCTCCAACCAATAAGGAGTGTTATCCTTAACAAAACAGTGGGGACTATTACCTCGACTTAAAATGACTCACCTAGGTTCGACTTCTCTAGGATAGTCTAATAACCCTAGGGCCCCACAACTACGGGGACTTTAACCCTTGACCAATAGGAGGGTTACCCACAATGACTTGACATGACTTGTTTACATTATAGAACTTCTCGATAGGAACATCGGGGCATGACATGACTCAAGTAATTTGTAGACACATCCCAGAATAAACATCAGGGTACAATACATAACATATACGGATGAATACATTTCGAAGTTACAAATACATTAACACTCCCTCTTAATTAGGAAGGTATTCTCTCGACACAATTTATTAGCACAAGTCTTCTTCTTTGTATCATATGGATCATCATCGAGTCCTCGTCATCTTCAAGTCATCTTCATTTGGATCTAGATCATCACTTGATCTGGATCATCATCACTGGATCTAGATCATCACTCGATCTAGATCATCATCACTGTATTTGGATCATCACTGGATTTGGATCATCATCATTGGATCTGGATCATCATCACTCGATTTGGATCATCACTTGATCTGGATCATCATCACTAGATTTGGATCGTCACTCGATATGGATCATCATCACTGGATCTAGATCATCACTCGATCTGGATCATCATTGTTGGATCATCATCACGGGTGCTATCTCATGATTCTTCTCGTCACAGGAAGTTCTACAGAGCCAACCATTTTTCATGCTGGTTGTAGGCCTAGCCTCCATGTAGGTCTTCTTCAGTGCTTATATCTAACACCAAGTCAGAATGGCCCGCCCAACACTTACATTAGACCAAGAGAGGAACACATCCAACACCATGTCAGAAAGGCATGCCCAACACTCACATCTGATCATGTAGGAACCAATCCTATAATCACATCAGAAAGGATCAGCACTTATATCTAGCCATGTGGGAACACATCCTAAAACCGTGCTAAAAAGGATTTGCACTTACATCCAACCATGCAGGAACACATCTTGCAACCATGCTGGAAGGGCTCTACACTTACATCCACCCATGCAGGAACACATCCTGCAACCATGATTGTTATAGCTGATTTCACCACTCCAGGTGAATCACACTTTGTATGGCCTTCCCCTGTCCCGCTGCAGACTCCTTAGACCCCTTGGACCATTTTTTGTCCTTTGATGTTTCCTTGACCATCCCTAAAAACATGTGAAAAATGATACACGCGACTTTTAAACCTCTAATCGCGTATATATGTGGGTTTGACCACTAAAACCACGTACATCAAGATGTGTACAAAATCCAAATCCTTTTGGAGTTTTCCTTGACATGGATCCGACTCATTTGACTCCTGGCCTTCCCTATGCCTTGAGATCGCTCGGATTCGACCTTTCATTACCCATTTGAAAAGATATATAAGGAACTCTATGGTACATTGAAGGCATATGAGAGAATTGAGAGCAAAGAAACTATAGACCAATTTTGCTGGAACTTATGCTTGAGTCTGCATCCCTTTGTCCCTTGGAGCACTTTTGTGTTCTTCCCAAGCTTGCCTTTTGCTTGTGATCTTGCTATCGAGAGATGGAGGATTGAGGTGGTGGAGGCCCAAGTGGGGGATTCAGTTTCTTCGATTCGCAGACGTGCCGACAGAGGTTGTATCTATTGTAATATCTGATTTATATTAATAGAAATATATTTTCCTGTCCAATAATGTATGTTTGAATGAATATTTTATCCATGGGATGATTTCAAATGCTTATACATTGCTGATTATATATTCTAGAATAGATCTAACACCATGATATATAGAATGCTTGTATTGTTTACTTGTTGTTGAGGAAGTAATCTATCAATTCAAGCTGAAGTTGGAAAGCTCAACGGGGATCTACTTCAATCGTCCAGAATAAGGTACGAGGTCTGATCCTTTAGTGTTAGACATTTAATTTCTATTGCATATTGGAAAGGATTGATTTCTGGAGTCAAGCTGTCTGTTGTGGTACCCCAAGCCATAGGAATTTCTCTCCGTAACAAAATTGGTGACTCTGCTGGGGAGTTTCTAGTAGTTGTCCTTTGGGGATTGTTCTATTGGCATTCAATGACTTTGAATTGCTCTTTCTCTCTTGTTTTTGTGTCGGGTCTAGGGGCATGTTTTCCTAGTAGTGTCTGATTGGTGTGAAGTTTGTCTCAACTTATTTGTTTGCCTTGATTTTTATGCACCTTTCTTCCTGTACGCGAGTTTTTAACTCACAGTCGTGTATACACGCGGGTTTCTCTGCTATTTCTGCATATACACGTGGGTTTACTGCGAATAGTCATGTATGCCCTTAGTTTTTCCTTTTAGTGGAAGTTAAATGGTTGCTAGGTGAAGTTTGATGATTGCTGAGTCTCCTTTGACACTGCCTAAGTCTGTTTATACCTCTGTTTCTGACCAGAGACGTTTTTTTTAGGCTAAATATTTTTTTTAAGAAGGTTCTTGTCATGGCATTTTTGATTTTTTGTTTGGGATTAGTGCATTAGATTTATTTTACCTTAGTGCTTTGCTTGAGTTCTATTTGAGTGTGATTGCAGAGTCTGGAGGTTGTAGAATCATTCTTTTGCTTTTTGTATCTCATTTTATTTCAAAAAATCCAAAAACATTTGCTTATCATCATGCATTGTATTTTGCATTTTGCATTGTACTTGCACTAGATTTGCTTTGGAGTATTAGTTAGGATTTCATGTAGTAAAGATTGCATTCATCATTTGAAGAAAACTTGTGCATTTCACGTAGTAGCATACCCTGTTTTCATGGACACAATGCATTTGCATTGATTGTTAGGTGTGCATTTTACTTCATGTTGTGTCATAACACCATTAGTTGCACGGCCATATCCCTCTTTTGAGTAATAAATCCAATTAAAATCAACGCTTAATTAAAATGAACTACACTCTTTTCTTTTATAGGGTGCACCAACAAGATTAGGTTTTAGGATCTTGGAATAGTTCATTGTGAGTAAATTCTCCAAGATCACTAAACAACAACATGTATGTGTCTTTCCAGGTGAGTGTGTGAAATCCTTGGTATAACCATTGTTTCTCAAGATCCTCCTCTCAAAAGGGAGTTAAGCACGAGACAGTGTGAGCGGTTATTGATTGGGATGAACCCTAGTCATAACTGAGTAGCACCGGAGATATTTCTAGGATTGTATTCGTATCTGGGGGCTCTTTCGAGAGTTTCGGGCTTTGCTACCCTGCCCATACGGTCAATCCTACCTACGAATGTCCACCTGAGCATTGATTATATTGAGGTGACCTTAGTGGCCTTACCTAGGATATCAAGGGGGTACTTTGCAGGGGTTATTCTGCGGGTGTCCCGGCCAGGTTGGGGTCGGACAGCACAGTCGCTTTATGCATTGAAGCTGAGGGCCACAATAATTGGTTACGTACCTCCGCTTGTTGTGTATGGGAGTCTCAAGCCTCTCCTAGGAGAGACATACTTGCTTCATTCAGGAGCTCACTTATACTGCCCTTGATTGCTTGCATTTGGCTTTAGTTTTTATTAGTGATTGCTCTGTGCACAATAGCTTTCCTAGGGTTTGCGTAAATAGAGAGTATTTTCTATTTTTTGAGTCATTGTGGATTCGGCTACAGCTCCTTACCATTCTCATCATTTAGTAGGACTTTCGCCTTCTACATCTCCTCCTCCTTTGGGAGAGAGACATAGACAATCTAGGTGGACTATGTCACACATTGATTCACACACCATGGGAGACCATATAGAAGGTATTCCTGAACCACCTTCTCCCATTCGTGTAGACGATGGGAGTTTACTCCTACTTACGATCCTTCACTTGACTTGGCTGAGTTAGGTCCTGTAATTTCTGAGATAGGAACCTTTCATGATAGACCTACTCACTCTAGGGTTGATTCCCCATTGACGCGTTACCAGTATGGAATGTCGGAGGATGCCAAGACTCATTTTGAACCTGCCAGCACTAGTTATGGTAGTTATGGTATGTCTGGTTTTCCCACACATGATTTGGCATTTCATGTCGAATCTAAGTTCGAGCCTAACAATATGCCTGGGGGCACTTTCATTCCTTACCATGCAGAGATGTTTGGGGGCACTAGTCACATTGCACCTTCCATCCCGGTGGTGGAAGTTACATCGCATATTCCTCCTAGGTCTAGGGTTAGTGATCCTATTAGGATACCAGATCCGAGACGAGTGACTATAGGGAATAGTACGTACTTAATCACATAGATCCCTTCGTCCTCTGTCCCTAGTTCTTCAAATGTTCACCCTCCACCTTATTCATGTGGTCCTTCGGGCCGAAACGTTGCTATGAGTTATGTTCATACTGCGGTTACTAGACCGGTTGTGTCTCAGCTTCATGTACCGCCCGTTGTTTCGGGAGGTCATGCTCATACTTCTAGAGGTCACATTCCTACTTCTGGAATGTATATTCTTACTTTCAGAGCGTCTCATGGGACATCTGATGCGATGAATTATGGACCCTATTATGGGACGCAGTATGGATAGGGTTCTTCACCTTATGGGGGTGGGTATAAACAACTTGCTTATTCTCCAAACTATGGCTTTGTAGCTCCTAATAGTCAAGTTCCACCACACTATGGTGCTTCCATGCCACCCTATATGGATCAAACAGGAGGAGGGCACTATGGCCAAGGCCATGGTGGTAATCAGACCTATATGAATCAGGGAGCAGTCCATCAACCTCATCATCCTAGGCTCCCTTTCCTCGTGACACTGAATCTTCTTGACTTGTTGAGATTGACGAACAATCCTGTAGCTCATGACCTGTCTTGGCCAGCTGTCCCTACTAAGCTTCCCTCAGACATACCTAAGTTCGAGGGAAAATTAGGAGAGGATTCGAGCGAACATGTTACTACGTTTCACCTATGGTGCTCTTCAAATTCCTTACACCAGGACTCCATCCATTTAAGGATATTTCAATGCACCCTTATAGGGCCTGCCGCGAAATGGTATATAGAGCTACCTAGGGGAGCCTTCGCTTTGTTTGATGACCTTGTGATGACTTTTCTTAATCACTTCTAGCTACCAGTACATTACGACGTTGGTACTGAACTCTTGTCGACATTTTGACAGGATAAAGCCACACATATCTTGGATCATATCGAAGAGTGGCATAGATGGAAGAGGTTAATTAAAGCCTTTATACCATTGGAATTCCTTCTTGAATGGTTCCTTAAGTAATTATTGCCATATATAGCGAAGGATGTTTCTACATACAGAGTGCAGAAAGAGGAACAAGTGATTTTTAGGGTGTAGGAATTGGACTTGATTTATGCTCAGTCCGGTTTGTTATATGAGATTATTCCCAACGCTCCGCATTCTAGTTTCGACCCCAAAGTCAAACCTGGACCACATGCCGATGGCATTGTGGGTTGTGCAAGTGAGAAACCTATGGATTCGGTTAGAAAACAAGTGAGTCAATTTTCAATCAACCAATCTACTTCGGGAAAAGCTACGACTTTGTCTCAACCCACCCAAACGGAGAGTGTACTTTCTATGCAATCGTCGGACCAGAAGGGTAACCAGCATCCCGGACGGAATAGAAAAAAGGGTAAGAATAATCATAAGGGTGGGAATAAGAATGAGAATGCTAATAGTAATGACAAGAATGGCTGTAATGCTGGGGGGGACAAGCAAGCTAAATGTAAGGTTAAGTTCCCTTGCAAGTTGTGTAAGGACGATCACCCCACTTACCTGTGCCCTCGTATTGATGATCAAAATATGAACTCGAGGACCCATGATCAGTCTGGTGGTGATAAAGATCCACCGGAGGGTAGTGGTCGTGGTTGCATTAACATGGTACATGGTGCAAAAGTTGTGACCCGTGCGAAAGATTATGGTTCATCACAACCCAGCCCAGGAAAAGAGCCTGATCCACCAGGGTCCCCTTTGCGTATTGAGAAACCTATGGATAAACCTGAAGCTACACCTCGCATTCCTAAGGGAGTCCTTAAGCATTCGGGGCACAATCCTAATGCCCAAGCTGCCCAGAACTATTCAATTGTCAAGGATTTGGGCCACACTCCTTGTGCGATGTCTACATTGGAAGTGCTTCAGAATTGTCCTTCGCAAAGGAAGGCGTTTCTTTCTACCCTTGGTGTGAATGATGATGATTCTTCCTCCGTGATTTAATTTGAAACCGCAGGACTTCAACCTCGCTTGCCTTACTATGTATCTCTTTTGATTCATGTAGAATGTCTTAATATGACTGTCAAGCACACTGTGATTGACGAAGGCGTTGCTGCTTCTGTGATGTCTTTATCATGTTGGAAGGGTTTAGGTTGCCCTGAGTTGTCTAAATCAACGACCATGTTAACTACGTTTGATGGGAGATTGTTTAGGCCGCACGACATCCTTCCTTGCCTTAAATTCCATTTGGGAGGGAAGACCGTTGCGATAGAGGTCAAGGTGGTTGATGCACCCCTTGACTACAATCTCTTGCTGGGTAGGAATTGGATGTACAATATGCAAGCTGTTGCTTCTTCCCTATTTCACGTTGTATGATTTCCACATAACGGGAAGATAGTCACGATTGATCAAACGAAATTCAAGAATCCGTTTGTTACCACATCTTCGGGAGCTTCGATCCCGATCATTGAAGACTCTCAGCCGGCAACTGGGAGTGTGGGTGTAGGCATGTATCCATCCCTCATGGGAAGCTTTAGTTGTCCTGCACTGATTCTTATGATAGGATCTAGTTTCAGTGAGGCCTTGACATCTATGATATCGGTGTCTTTTCACACGAGTCATATGGAAGATCCTTGGATTCTTCCTACACCGAGTACTCTGAGTGAGCCCATCGTGACAGACATGCCATTGCCTGCAACTATGATAGCTTATCTAGCTAATCTCAAGTGTGTTGCAGATCCTGGTCCTTCCTCTTCACAGACGGAGGAGGAGGACCCTTATGTGCTACCGGTATGGGCAGTACAGTCTTCTCACATGCACGACTACCTTGATATAGTTTTCCCTTTAGATGAAGCAATTATTGAGGCTATGTCAGGAGTTGAGCCACCATGGGAGGAACTCCATCATAGACCTTACTTTCTTCCCGAGCTTGACCGCTTGGAGTGTGAGGACTTTAGGGTGGTTCTTAGTGTGAGAATTGGTAGTCCTATGGTTCCGTTAAGCTCTCCTAGTCAGATGGCTGACGGAAACATGGCGAACATATCTTCAACGATTCCTATCAACATCTCT
The DNA here is from genome assembly GCA_001517045.1 of Pseudotsuga menziesii. Lineage (NCBI taxonomy): Eukaryota > Viridiplantae > Streptophyta > Pinopsida > Pinales > Pinaceae > Pseudotsuga > Pseudotsuga menziesii. Next base: position 68,779 of record LPNX011167958.1, read on the forward strand.
CACGATCCTGGCAGGATAGAGAATGTCTATATTGGGGTGGAATGTTCCTATGCTGAGATTCTAGAATACACCGAGCTATTTAAGGAATTCCATGACATCTTTACTTGGTATTACAACTAAATGCTAGGTATCGACCCTTGTATTGTCAACCACAAGATTAAGACTTACCCCAATGCTAAGCTTGTTCGACAACATTTGCGTGCGGTGAATCTTAGGAAAGCACCCGCGATTAAGGTAGAGATCAAAAAGCTGTTAAAATCCGGTTTTATCTATCCCATTCCCTTGACAGAGTGGGTTGCAAACCCCATTCCAGTGGATAAGAAGTAGGGAGTGATCCACATATGTCCTGATTTCCATGATTTAAATCCTGCTTGTCCTAAGGACAATTTCCCCACACCATTTATTGATCAGATTTTGGATGAGTGTGTGGGTAGCGAGGTTTTTTCCTTTATGGACGGATTTTTCAGGTATAATCAGATACAAATTAAAATTGAGGGCCAACATAATACTACATTTATTTGTCCTTGGGGAACTTTTGCATATCGAAAAATTCCTTTCGGCCTTAAAAACGCCGTAGCTACATTTCAGCGAGCAATGACCTTGATCTTCCACGATCTTAAGTTAATCATTGAATTATTTTTGGATGACCTTGCTGCTCATTCTCGTATGAGAATGTGTCATCCCTATCACTTGAGATTGGTATTCGAAAGATGCCAACACTATTTGGTTAGATTAAATCCTCATAAGTGCATCTTTTGTGTGAAGTCAGGTCGTTTGTTAGGATTCATCATTTCTAAAGAGGGCATAAGAGTCGACCCTTTGAAGGTTGAGGAAATACTTCAGTTGTCTCCACCGAAGAATGTTCGTCATCTTCAATGTTTGCAAGGCATGGAAAAATTCTTACGAAGATTTGTAGTCAATTTTTCTAATTTGACTAGAGGCTTCATGCGTCTCTTGAAGAAGGACACCCCCTTTTGTTGGGATGAGCGAGCCTAGGAGTCCTTTGATGCACTTAAGCGAGCCCCTAGCATCAGCCCCGGTTATTAGTCCCCTAGACTATAGCCATGATTTTCTACTTTATGTGGCCGCGTCCATGGAGACGATTGGTATGGTTTTGGTTCAAGAGGATGAGGAGATCTAAGAGCATGTCATATACTATCTGATCCAAAACCTTATTGATGCAGAGATTCATTACTCTCATGTCGAGAAGCTTGCTTCAGCTACCGTACATGCGGTTCAGTGGTTGAGACATTATATTCTCCTTCGCCAGACCTTGGTTGTAGCCCATGTCAATCCATTTAAATTTGTCCTCACTCGAAGGATGATTGGGGGAAAATATAATAAATGGATTGTCATTCTACAAGAATTCGATCTCGAATTTGTTTTGGCAAAATCGAAAAAGTATTTAATTTTTGTAGAGCTTATATCATATTTCCCGAGCGAGGCCGAGGAGTTGGTTTGTGAAGATACGTTTGTCGATGAACACATCTTCTTAATCTCAACTTTAGACCCATGGTATGGGGATATCATAATATATTTACAAACATTGAAGGTCCCTACTCACCTCTCATGAGATGAACGACGATGATTACATCATGTGTCTAAGAACTACCTCATAGTGGATAACACTTTGTACCGCCATGGGGTAGATTCCATTTTATGACGTTGTTCAACTCATGAAGAGGCTGAGGTAGTGCTGAATGATTTCCATGGAGGGGCGTGTGGTGGTCATTTATCTGGGATTTCTAAAACTCAAAAGATCTTAAGAGTGGGTTATTTCTAGCTGTCGATCTTTAAGGATTGTGTAGATGTGGTCAAGAGGTGCCACCCTTTCCAGGTGTTCACATGTAATATGCGCTCGAAGCCTACCCCATTACATCCCATTATCACCGACGGTCCCTTCACTAAGTGGGGGCTCAATTTTATGGATTTCAACCCAGCTTCGGCTAGGGGGCACCATCATATTATAGTGGCTATTGATTACTTCACGAAATGGGTTGAGGCTATGCCTACAGTTAAATATGACGGTGTGACAGCCACCCACTTTGTATTCAACCAGATTATTACTCGGTTCATAATTCTGAAAGAGCTTGTCACTGACCATGGCTCACACTTTCAGAATCGTATGATGGAAGAGTTGGAATCAAAGTTAGGGTACAAGCAAGAGCATTCCTCCTCTTACTACCCTCAAGCGAATGGACAGGTAGAAGCAGTGAATAAATCACTCAAATCCATTCTCCAACAAACCATCGCACAAAGCAAGAATAATTGGCACATCATGTTATATCCTACTTTGTGGGCATATAGAGCCACTGTCAAGACTGCCACGGGTTTTTCTCCATATCAACTTGTACATGGAGTGGAGTTGATATTTCCGGTTGAATGCGATATTCCTTCTTTGAAGCTAGCTATAGAAATCTTACCAGACACTTCACCATTGGAGGAGCGTTTGGTCCACCTTGAGCAATGTCGAGATGCCTTGGTGGCTCTAGAAGTCAATAAATGTCGCGTAAAGGTCCAGTACGATAAGTTTGTCCATCCAAGGAGGTTTAGTGAGGGAGGCTTGGTCCTCTTGTGGGATCAACTGAAAGAACCCTTGGGCGCAGAAAAATTTAATCCCATGTGGCATGGTCCTTACGTGATCAAACGTGTCTTAGAGAAGGGTGCTTATGAGTTAGTGGATTACGAGGGAACGGCCTTGGCGGAGCCTAGAAATGGGCTCTATCTCAAGAAGTACTATGCATGATTTTTAGCCAAGGCTGGTTATTGTATATTATTGTACAGTTCTGCATAGTTAGGTCTTTTTCTTATAGTGATTGGGTTTGTGATTAGTTTCTGTTTCTTTTGGCAGATGTCAATGGAATCTTCCACCTACATAGGATTCGCGGATGGTGTGAGCCGTCACACTCAACACTCAGCCTCTGCTGCTTGGGTGATTTATACTCCTATGGGTCAGGTATTGTCTTCAGGAGGTGTATGTCTGTGGCCATCTTCCAACAATGTTGCTAAATATAGTGCTGTTATTGAGCTTCTACAGGATGCCATTTCGCATGGAGTTCTCTCTCTTGAGGTACGTCTTGATTCGGAGTTAGTAGTGTCACAGCTTAATGGTTTGTACCATGTAAGAGATCTGGCATTATTAAGAATATTCTTACATGTGAGATTATTAGAACGACAATTTGACAATATAACATACATACATATTCCAATAATTAATAATCAAGTTGCTGACTCATATGCTAACTACGTGTTATATTGGCATTTGTTTCATTCACAATAAATTCATCACAAACACAATTTTTACACATGTAAATAAATAAATTGATCACCATAATATTTTTTTATATAAACATCCAAAATGTGGTAATACATAGTGTCATGACGTAAAATTGGGGTTCTCGAGCCACCAACATATAATACATGGTAGTACAAAATGTAGACACTCCCAGGTATCTAATTTTGTGGAGGAGGACGAGGGTTGTGATCATGGAAGGTCACTACAGCTCTAGCTAGCCATCAGAATAATCGCACCCATGCTCATGGTACACCCACCACCTGGCGCTGCACAGCCTCAAGAAAGTCCTCAACTTGTGCCATGGGAACCCTGTGTGTTAGCCTCACAAAATTGGTATGAATGCTTTGGAGCGTTCGCTCCGCATCCACACCCGTGATGTCATCTCCTCTTCCCCTCCATCTGTGACGAGGGAAGCCTTCCGACCGTCGTGGTCCCACATTTGCACACAAATGGTAGATGTCACTATGTATTGTCACGCAAAAATATGTATTTTGATTTCATATAATCAGAAAACACAAAAAAATTAAATAACTTAAAAAATTAAAAAAGACAGTGTCGAGATTCGTTACCTATATCGCCATATGCTGATCCTAGTGGTAGCAGCATGTCTGGTTCCCCATGGAAATCTATCCCTGCATAGGGGTAGTCATCGATGGAAACTATCTGTCGTCACCACCATGAAAATAAGTCAGCTGGATAGGGGTTGGCCACCCTACCTCCCCCCAGTCTGCGCATCGCATATGCCCAAAGTTGTTGGGTCAGATCTCGAACCCCGTGAAGAGGAACGTCCACTCTGGCACTCAATCCTAGAACACGCTCGAAGAAAAATGTGCTCAATATACTGCTGAACCCGAAGTTCCGAACTCTACCTGCCTTACACTCACTGAGATAATGTTTCATGTTGCTCAGTAGTGTAGTGCTCCTGTCATAAATCGTGGGTCTCATGCACTCCACTGCATTAGAACATCAGAGGCCGCGAGGCCTGGTGGAGTGATGCCAAGCTTTCTATCCTTCCCAATGTCAATAGTATGGCCTTTAGGCCCAGCACCTATATAGTGTTGGTAGGGACTTAACTCCCCACCTTCTTTTTGTCTGGATAGTAGTACACCACAATGTACTCATCGATAGTCAAGCCACCTCCTGGCCCACCACGAGACCGAAGGTTCACTACCTGCCCCCATCGAGAAAGTCCAGTAATGAAGTATATGTCCTCCACCTCTATAGTGAGGGACATCCCATCTATCTGGAAGGACTCTAAGTTTGGATCCCAGTAATCCACCAGCATCTCCAATAGTCTTGGTTTGGCCCTCAAGCCATCAAGACACCAAAAATTATAGAGTCCACATGCAAGTAGAGCTTGTTGAGCCATTAGATCGGCCCTTACTACTTCCTCTACCTCACCATGTTCATGCTCTCTCCACTCTAGGACCATCCTGCACAATAAATTGCAAATTTTCCCATTAGATTATTGAAAAAACCTTATGTGCGGCCTCATACGCGACTGTTTTTATAACAGCCGCGTATGTACGCGAGTATGGGGGCATTTTCCACGTATATCCAACCCTATACGCGGAAAAAACCTCGATTTCTGTGTGGGCCACAACACCCTTTTTAGTTTTTCCTAGAAGGCTTAATTAACCATGAAATTTGATAAAAATTGCATTGAAATGGAAGAGAAGAGCATGGGTAAATACCTAGAAGAAACGATAGTGGATTCCACCGGCTGGATCTCCTGGAATTCGCTGTTGAAAATCTGAGCTCAAATGGGTAAAAGTTTCAAATGTTTTATAATATTTTGAATTGTTTACTATTTATAGAAAATTTTCAAATATTTGAAAAATTTTACCCCCTTTCCTATAGTTTTGACAATTTCTAACCATTTTGGACCATTTTTGACATAATTCATGATGTAGAGGACCTTTTTCAGTGTCGTTTCAGCCGTTGGATTGACCCGTTCATGCCAATCTCAGGTATCATGTCTGAACTAGCATATAGGTTAGGTTTCATCACCATTTGCATTTTGCATGACCTTATGACCATCTTATCATGACCTTAGGTACGAACCCACTATATTATGTCACAGAACCATCTTGCTATTTTAGAAGTGGCATGATATGAGTGGTAGAGCTTCACCTTACATGGGTACCCTAGTTAGCACCTTATTTTCATTTGGTGCCCATGCTGACGTTTTCTCCTTTAGGGTGTGGGAGTCCATTGTATAGTACTGCCATGACATTTCGCAAAAGCCTTATACTCCTCTTGATCTTTTGCTGGCCTATTTCCCTTAGGACTCCCTCATGTCAAGTTGTGAATGCATTATCATGAGCTTTTCCTACCTTATTGAGATTTATGCCAGCTTCCTTGACATTGTGTTTCAGCCATATAGCCCGAGCTTATCTCATGTCTATCCATGCAGAGCCATTTTTTATATCCTTCACAGCTTGTTTCCCTTTTTACCAGGACGGGATTTTCCCCCGAGTATCGATATCCTACACATGTATCCTTGCATTGAGCATAGGTATGTTCCACTACTTGGAACTAGTTTGTTTTCCCTTATGACACTCGTCTCCTCCTAGTCTGTAACTATAAAGAAATTTTATTCTTTTTCAAGATTTTTAAATAATTGAAAAAGTCCAAAAAAAATCAAAAAACCAAAAAAGCTGGACAAGGAAAGATGCTATCTTTGGTAGCTGTCGAGTCGTGTCGCCTTCGAACAGAGCACTGTATATCACATCCATTGGTTGGGTTTATAGTTTGACTTTAAAAGCTGTACTCGTTTTTCTGAGTTTATCTCCACCGACTGGTTAAGCTTCCAGTCCTCATGGAGCCTCTGTCAATGCCTCCTCATGTGTCACAAAGATGTCCTAGTTTGTATATCGATTCTATGCTACCTTTATTCAGTCACCATACGCCATTATGCTCTTGTTCGAAGGAAGTTGAAGCCTGATTCGGCCATTCCTTAGTTATCTTGACTTTGTAGCTCGACCATTCCCGGCACAGTTACTGGTTCGTGCACCTTATGATCGAGTCCTTCCACATTATACAGCTTTGCTGAGTACTCATGTTGGATGATGGGGGATGCCTTAATTCCCTCCTTCCAGTGGATTTCATCCCATCGACTTCAGATCATTTATTCTGGGATTGGAATCTAGAGTCATGTTGAGTGCCTTGAGACTTGCAGTCATCAGTGGCAGGTTCTCTCGCCATCGACAGTCTTTGGGAATACATAAATGTCCCCTGATCTATGGATGCTCTCAAGTGTTCCACCTCAACAAATTTATTCACACTTGTTAGTTTGCACTCTATTACCTTCATTCCCATTTTCATTATCGGTGGGTGATCTCGCATCTGTTAAAGATATACATTAATGACCGTTAATTAGACAATGGACTACTATGTTCGACCTCGACACCTCTATTCACATAGTAGGACATGTACTCTTAGCGGTTTGTGTAGAAGGCCTTCCAGATTGGTGGCATATCTTATATGCTACCTCCTTTATCATGCCAGTGTTCATGAGATTTCAGCTCTCGTGACTTGATTCCAGTATATGTCAGACATTTCCAGCCACTATGGAGATCTTGATCTGTTATATATCTTCAGCCATTATGGAGATCATGGTCCTTTGTATATCTTCATCATGGAGATTATGATCTATGTATATTGTACGTGGCGATGACCACTTATGTGATATCTTGTATCATGCCTATTCATGGCCATTGTACTCTTATGTATCTGGGACTGCTATATGTATTTGCAGTTATGTGTAGAGTTGTATCATTATACTATGTTGATTGGGTGGCTGGTCTTCCATTTGGGATCCTTCATCACTCCATTTATGGGATGGAATTATAATGTATTTTGGCCATCGTATGACCCCTCTGACCTCACACATTAGGGGGCATCTGTTATAGCTGATTTCACCACTCCAGGTGAATCACACTTTGTATGGCCTTCCCCTGTCCCGCTGCAGACTCCTTAGATCCCTTGGACCATTTTTTTCCTTTGATGTTTCCTTGACCATCCCTAAAAACATGTGAAAAATTATACACACGACTTTTAAACCTCTAATCGCGTATATACTCGGGTTTGACCACTAAAACCGCGTACATCGGGATGTGTACAAAATCCAAATCCTTTTGGAGTTTTCCTTGACATGGATCTGACTCATTTGACTCCTAGCCTTCCCTATGCCTTGAGATTGCTCGGATTCGACCTTTCATTACCCCTTTGAAAAGATATATAAGGAACTCTATGGTACATTGAAGGCATATGAGAGAATTGAGAGCAAAGACACTATAGTTGTCACATCCCCATCCCTCGTACCGGTGAAGAGGATGCAACGGACACCATGATCCAGACAGGCAAACAGCCCCATGAACATAAACAGGAAAAACAATGCTGAAATTAAAAGCTTATCCTAATGCATACAAGGATGCATAATTCATCAACATACATAGTTACTCAATAATCAGTGGAAGCAACACACACATACGTTTACAGCATTCACCTGTTCATCATGATTATTTAATTGACATCAAATATATAATTGCAGAGATGAAATATAGCCAGCAGACTTATCTCTTGGTGAAGAGCTCGTCCGCAACCAGCTACGTCGCTGCAATGTTCCACCCAACCATAGGCCAACGAGCTCATCAATCTCTTAGCAATGCTGCCACTCCTGAGCTGGGCATGATTCCTCAAGGACTAAGGGTCAATTGCAGGCTTACACATAGCCAAGGGGACAGCAATTAGCCAAACCAACACCGTTGGGTTTATCAGGCCATCAATAGATCGACCAAGCTAGCACAGTCTGAGGACCCAACCACTGCATACCAGCAGCAAAACAACCCTTCACAGCCCTGTGAAGAAGCAAAGACGACCAGGGACAATCCCAAGAAAAGGTGAGCACCGCTCAAGCCCACAAGGCAACACGGAGTTTTTCTTGGCCCTATCATGGCCAAAACAACTCAGCTGCAACCCAAAACCAGGGTACTCTAGTAGCCACAACATACATTGGATGATAGCAACAATCCACAGCCCCAAAACAGGGAATTTCAGCCAACAACACACACGATTTCCCCAATGGAACAGATGGGAAACATCACACAGCTCACAAAAAAAACAGAGAAGGGGCCAACTCCTAGCGTGGACAGACAAGAGAAGATTCAACCAACAGATTAGCAATCCTCAGTGGCCCAAAACAAATTTGGACACCACAGCCAACAAAACTCGCGGGGAAGACCGTAGTCCCAAAATGAAATCAGTGAGCACGACTCACAACATGGGAAAATGACTCAGCAACATCCAACAGTCGTGGAAGAATGACAGCAACCCAAATCGTGGGTGAAAATCAACAGCAAGCAGAAATCGTGGATTAAAAACCATGGTCATGACACATACCAGTAGAAATCGGGCCCTTGAGGCCGTTTCACCTGCTCGCTGCATGTACAAACCAAAGAAGACCCGCGACTGGTGCGTGAGGATGAATAGAACAGACAATCCCAACCTGCGCGCGCGGATGAACCGACCACAATCGTGAAGGACGAACAAACACGGGGAGTGAATAGACCCCTGTGTGAGAGTGAACAGACCAGGGAAGAAATGCATCGTGGAGAATATGGAGGAGTGGGAAAGAATGGAGTTGCTTGCCTCCTTACCCACATTTTCTCCAGCAATAATTGCCCTCAACAACTCAGCCATAACTGCCCCCAACAACAAAGCCAAGGCATTAAAGAGGTTGAAGAGGTTGGGAGGAGACAAAAAGGTGGCAAACAAACAAAGGTGATAAAACATGGTTTTTTCCCCCATAACTAAGGTTTGACATCCCCCACCCCTTATCCTTTGGAACCATGCCCTTTTCATTCAACTTTGCATTGCCGTAGCTGGTTGTGGTTTTAGTTTTATTTGATGTGCGTATTTACATGATGTCTAATTATAATGTGCTGGATAGCACAACATACCATCGGCAACTACCCCTATTGCCGAAACATACAAGACCAAATCGATGGTGGGGACTTTGCCTTGAGCTCCTCACCATGATTAATTACATTATATACATCATGCAAACGGGGTCAAAACCGGGGATGTGACAATAGTCCATTGTTGCTAGAACTTATGCTTGAGTCTGCATGCCTTAGTCCCTTGGAGAACTTTTGTGTTCTTCCCAAGCTTGCCTTTTGCTTGTGAGCTTGCTATTGAGAGATGGAGGATTGAGGTGGTGGAGGCCCAAGTGGGAGATTTAGTTTCTCCAATTCGCAGACGTGTCGACAAAGGTTGTATCTATTGTAATCTCTAGTTTATATTAATAGAAATATATTTTCCTATCCAATAATGTATGTTTGAATGAATATTTTATCCATGGGATGATTTCAAATGCTTATACATTGTTGATTATATATGCTAGAATAGATCTAACACCATGATATATAGAATGCTTATATTGTTTACTTGTTGTTGAGGAAGTAATCTATCAATTCAAGCTGAAGTTGGAAAGCTCAATGGGGATCTACTTCAACCATCTGGAATAAGGTACGAGGTCTGATCCTTTAGTGTTAGACATTTAATTTTTATTGCATATTGGAAAGGATTGATTTCTGGAGTCAAGCTGTCTGTTGTGGTACCCCAAGCCATAGGAATTTATCTCTGTAACAATGATGGAAAGGCTTTGCACTTACATCCACCCATGCGGGAACACATCCTGCAACCATGATGGAAAGGATTTGCACTTACATCCACCCATGCGGGAACACATCCTGCAACCATGATGGAAAGGATCTACACTTACTTCCACCCATGTGGGAACACATCCTGCAACCATGAAGGAAAGGATCTGCACTTACATCCACCCATGCGGGAACACATCCTGCAACCATGATGGAAAGGATATCAACCCCAGGTTAAGGGTTCCTGGTAACTGATCGGGTGCCTCCAATCTCCAAGAGAATGGCATCAACCCTTATATCTGATCAAGTGGGAACACATCCCTCAATCACATCAGAATGGCCATGCACTCACATCTGATCATGTAAGACTACATCTTACAGTCATATCAGAAAGGCCCTCAGTCCTAGACTCAGTATTCCTGGTAACTGACGAGGCACCTCCATTCCAAGAATGGTAATAGCCCTTATATCTGATCATGTAGGAACCAATCCTATAGTCACATCAGAATGGCTCATCACTCATATCTGACATGGAAGGAACCAATCCTCTCACCATGACAGAATGGCTCAGCCCTTACATCTAACCATGGAAGGAACCAATCCTCTCACCATGTCAGAATGGCTCACAGACTCATCACTTCCACTTGGAAGGAACCTTGATATGGAGAACACCAAGCTTCTCTTTGAAGTACTCAAACTTCACTTTGGATAATGGCTTCGTCAACACATCAGCTATCTGTTTGTTCGTCACAACATACTGGAGCTTCACTGCTCCCCTCTGCACCATATCCTTGATACAGTGATATCTAATCTCGATATGCTTCGACTTGTCATGGAACACCGATTTCTCCGACAACTTCACACAACTTTGGTTGTCACAATATATACAAGTAGCATCTAACTGGAGATCAAATAAATCAGACAGTAGCTTCCTCAACCATACTGCCTCACAACTAGCTGAAAAAGCTGTGACATACTCTACTTCAGCTCTACTCAGTGCCACATAGGATTGCTTCCTGCTAAAGCAAGAGATCACACCTGATCCCATACTGAAGCAACACTCTGAAGTGTTCTTCCTATCGATGGCACTGCCTGCCTAATCTGAATCAACATAACTCTCCAGGTTAATATTTTGATTCACCTCATACTTGAGCCCATAATCAACTGTACCTTTTAGGTACCTTAGAGTATGCTTTGCAGCAATCAAGTGAACATGTCTCAATGTGTTCACAACAAAGCAAATATCTGGTCTTGTATCTCTCAGGTACATCAAGAAACAAATCGTTTGACGATACATCATGGCATCAACCGTCTCTGATGAAGCATAACTCAATAGCTTCATGTTTGATGCCATAGGTGTGGTCATGGCCTTGCAGTCTATCATCCTGAACCTCTTCAGGATCTCTACTGCATACTTCCCTTTTCCGAGGAATATTCCATCTACATTCTACCACACTTCCATTCCTAGAAAATAGTGCATCGACACATAACAGGAGCATCACTGGTCTTCTGCCTTCAACCTTGAAGCAAAGGTTGGAATCCTCTTTACTCTTAGTAAGGCCTAGACTCATCAATAATCTGTCCATCCTGTCGTACCATGTCGAACCTCAAGATATTCTATAGTCACTCCCTCTGAAGCAGAGCATCATACTCCCTCTGTCTTCCATACTCTATGCACGGAAACATTCTGTACCGGAGTGACAAGTAGCTTCCTATGCTACTAATATTTTATGTATCCATCTAGTGTATAGAATTTCATCTTCAACCTTGAAGCAAAGGTTAAGATATTCATCAAGCTCATCATGTATGTGTTTCAACTCCCACTAGCTGCAAATGTCTCTTCGTAGTCTATGCCTTCTTTTCGTGAGAAGCCTCGTGCTACGAATCTTGCCTTGTATCCCACGATGTTTCCATCTACTGCATGATGGAACTACAAAATTCCCTTCATGTATCGATACTGCATCCTAGACATCATTCATCTTGAGCTGGTCTTCCCTTTCTTCTTGGTTACTTCTTCATAGTTGGAAGGTTCTGCATCAATGATGTCGCTGCATTCGTCATATTATTCTTCATCTTGAACTGTCGTCACTTGTTCTTCGGAACAAGTCTCATCCTTCTTTGCTTGTAGGCGATTGTGTATGCGATCTTTCCTACAATTCAAATGCATTAGTTGTATGGTTAGAAACATTTCATAAGGTATATTCATAATGAAAACTTCTTATGCATAAATATATGATCATGCAACTATTTTATCCAATACAACATTCATCCATATCTCATGGAAACGTTTCTAGATGCCTTCCATCTCTACCAGGACAACATTGAGGTTGTACAGTAATCCAATATGTTAGCAAAGAGGTTTCATTCTAGATAAGTAGCAATGGAGAGTTGTATAGCACCATGAGCTACTTACCCATCATATGCATATTAGTAGTATACTGCCATTAATGCAAACATTCTATCATGCATAATACATTAACTGAATATAAACAAATGCATAATACATTAACTGAATATAAACAAATGCATAAGAAAACAATATCATGAAATGACAATTGAATACTTATCTTTATTTGTTTTGTGGGTAGAATCCTTCTTTAGCCTTCAACTTCATCGTCTTCTACATTCATAATATCATCGTTTCTTATCCAAATGCTAAGGTGGATAAGAGGTTCTTCAAGAGTTGAGTTCTTCATATTCATCATTGCTTGAGGGATCTTCTTTGGATGGTGAGAGCTTGATCTTCCCATCTTCTTTTCTCTTACTATGAGTTGAGCATCTTCTTGTGTGTGCTCTTCCCGAAATCTTTCTGAAAGTAGTCACTTCCTTCTGGCACACATTCCTTGAATGAATGAATCCCATGATCTTGGGAGGCCATTCAAGGTGGCTATCACCACTTCTGCATTCTCCACTTCTTCTTCTACTGCTTCAAGTTGTGAGTGACCCTTGTAAAGTATGACAATATGGTCTCTGCATTCTAGATCTTCACATTCTTCAACTGGTTTTTTAAGGTCATGTTCTGATTTATGTTCTTCCCTTCAAATATCTTGGTCAAGGAATCAAACGTATTTGGTGTCTTTAGGGAAGACACTTGTGGTACAAGTTGATCCGTGATTGAATCAACAATGATCTTCTTGGCCTTAACCAAGTTCTTCTTGTGTAAGGCTTTGAGCCTCATCTCCCTCTGGAACTGGAATATCTCTACTCATGTAGGTGTCCAATTCATTTTCTTTAGAGAGATCATATGATTCCATGCTTGGAATTTGTTAACATCACCAAGCTAATGTGATAGATCACTTTGAAATGAGAAACTAAAATGAAAATAGAAAAATATTAGATCTTACTGATTTGAGGTGTCCGTCCTAGTTCCAAAGCTGGTTGATCTAGGGTTTGTCAGAGAAACCGTAATTTTCAAAAGTTGGAATATTTCAGATCTTATTGGATAGAAATATAGATCTCTTCAAGGCAAGCTGTCCAATGTTCTCCTTTTCTAAAAACAGTGGAGGGAAGCACCTGGAACATGAAGCCCTAGTTTTCCAATTTCTTCTGCAAAAATGTCTGTTACTGTTTCTGCGGTATCTCCGAAATTATGACTCGTCTATATATGAAAATTTTCACTAAGGTATCCTAGCATGTCCATGTTCTAAAAACATAGGTTTCATCAGTATTGGGTTCACCAATTGGGACTTATGATCATTTTCCCAGGGTGACCTGTTACAGGACTGTTCAGAACAACAAAGTTGTATGGACTTCCAAGTGTCACTATTTCATCTTCTAGGTCTGAACTTTTGACCAACGAAAGTAACATCCATTCCATTTCTGTAACATCTTCAGAAATTTAATTTGGACCTTTTTAGCCCAATATATAACAATTATTCCCAGGTATCCTCTTTATGGATGAATCCTAGAAGAGGCTAGAACCCTAACTTGGAGGGATTATATCTCCCGGAATATAGTAAATATGAGGCTGCATTGTGGAAACAGTGTACATTAGGATTTTATCTTTGACCTCTACAATTTTCATCTCCTGAGCCTTTTCCAATCCCAAGATATAGAGAATGCACCAAAACATATCAGTTTTAGTATTTAGGGTTTTTTTCTAGCTCAGGGTCAAACTAGGGTTTCACTTTTTGGGAGTTATACCCAACCAAAAATACTGACCCAGGTCTATAAACTTTGATTTTGATGAGGAGAGAAATCCAATGTAGGCTCCCTAAAAAATTCTTCTTCTGTAAGACGCCCTAATTTCCCACACCAAAAACTGAAAATGATCGGAATCGAATTTCTCTTCGACAGAAAGATGTGCCCTTCAATGGAGAGTCAGCCTAGCATACTTTTTCTAATGGATTGTGGAGAGAGAGACCCAAAAATTAAGAATCCCTAGCTTCGGTAGCTACACAATGTCTTCTTCTCAGGTTAGCTCTAATACCATGTTAGATTTTTATCATTCAAGCTAGCATTATGATCTTAGGATCTTTAACTAAGAGAATAATATGCACAACAATTAAAACACAAGAGACAAGAGACACAAAGAATTTTACTCGAGGAAACCATAAAGGAGAAAACCCTGCAACTTCCTCAGAGATAGAATCAGTGCCAAAATTAAAACCCAAAAACATAAAGATGATCTCCCGACAGCAATAGTCTCTCTCTCTGATTCCAGTGTCTTCTCTCTCACTCATGCGCCCCAATGAGTGAGTGTGTGTGTGATAAATAGAGAGGCTCACTCTCTATTTATATTCTTTCATTCACTTGAAACCCACTCCAGCATGTCGGCCTCAGTTAACAATTACTTACTAATGTCGACATCTCTAGGAGTGTCTAATAACCCTAGTGCCCCACAACTTGTGGGGACTTTGCCTCCTCTGACCAAAAAGGAGGGTTATCCTTAACACAATGGTGGGGACTATTTCCCCGACTTACAATGACTCACCTAGGGTCAAATTGTCTAGGATAGTCTAATAAACCTAGGTCCCCACAACTGCAGGGACTTTAACCCTTGACCAATAGGAGGGTTACCCACAATGACTTGACATGACTTGTTTACATTATAGAACCTCCTGATAGGAACATCGAGGCATGAAATGACTCAAGTACATTATAGACACATCCCGGAATAAACATTGGGGTACAATATATAATCTATACAGATGAATACATTCCAAAGTTACAAATACATTAACAAGATCATATAACGATCTATAAAGAAGAATACTGGAAATGGAAGATATATGAAAATACAATTTGTATGGGACTTATGAAAGAAGAGTATGAAATACAAACTTATGTGTAAATGTTCCACAAAGAAAATGGCATGTGGCACAAATAATTATGAAGAAAAATATGAGAAACAAACTTGTGTGTAAAAGTCCCACAAATAAAATGGTATGTGGCACAAAGACTTATGAGGAAGAATATGAACTTATGTGCAAAAGTCCCTCAAAGAATTTCATATGTGCATCAAAACCCACAGAGCTAAATTGTGATAAGTGGCACGTCAACGTAGATCATAACTTGAAGAAAACACAAACAAGTGGTGGAAATATTCAAGGATAAGTACCTTCAACAAGTGGACGCATATATTGGGTTGGAAAGAATATAAATAAACAAGATATGGATGTGGTTAAGTAAGCTTGTTGAATGAAGACTTGAATATATTATGATTTGAACAAGATTCATGTTATTGGGTATCAGTGGCTCTTTGATCACATAATTTTTTTAATACAGTGAAGACAGAGTGCGAAAATTAATATATGATGAACAACAAGAAGAGAGCCATATAAAAAGATTCCCATATTCAGTATGTGCGAAATATCTACTCAGTGAAATACGCAGATCACAGAACCACATAGGTGTCTGAGTTCGAAACACTCATCAACTAAAAAACATGGATCACAGATAGGGGAAACAATTCAGTGTACATAGACTGTGTGATACCAAAGAGTCTAATATATCATAGTATTTATCACACATCATAGTTAAAAAAACTAACTATATTGGCATAGATATTTAAAGGCAAGGGGAAGATGAGAAGGATTACAATAGTCACAATTTTCAGTCAAGGTAATTTTCATTTCTTTGTTATACATTCTTATTTTTATATAAAAGAGGTTGGATAGGGCAAGGATATGGGAGACAGATCTTCCTTCCAAAAGGTGATGGTAAAATTTTTCAGGGAGGCAGGACGGGGCAGGAAACAAGGAGTAACAATTTCCTTCTAGTTACAGTTGGTAAAACAAATTCAGGGGATTGAAGCCTCCTTCTATTTAGAGCTGGTAAATATAATCAAGGATTTAGAGCCTCATTCCAGTTGGTGCTGGTAAATATAATTTGGGAATGGGTGCTTCCATTCAGTTAAATATGAAGAAACAATTAGAGGTTATAGTTATCCATAGGTTGGTTCCGGGTTGCTACATGTCAGTTTGCGCAGTCAAGCATACAACTGTTCAGGTTGGTGCCTAAAGTTCATGAGTTGGTTCTCATGAAGATCAAAGTCATTATAGGTTGCTGTTTAAATTTCGTGAGTTAGTTCCCAGTCAGATCGACGTCGTTGCAGGTTGGTACCTGAATTTCGTGATTTGGTGCTCATGCAGATTGAAGTCATTGCAGGTTGATGCTTGTAACTAGAATATTTTAACTTAAGGATCAGGTTGTTGCATGAAATGACTTGGTGCTCATGTTTGGATATTGGATCCTCCCACTGATGTAATAATTCATTTTATCTATAGATATACTTACTATTATTCTCCAGTCTCTGTGCGCAATTGTGCTTGTTTATGCTGAAAAGTTTTGATTGGTGAAAATTGTTTAATAGTGAAATAATTTGATATCTGCACTTATACTTATTCACCCTCCCACTCTCATTATAATTTAATCCAACAATTGGAACCATAGTGGGTGTATTCAATAACAAATTAACATATGGAATATAGATCCAACGTAGTTATGTATAAAAAGGAAGCATCATGGTTACAAGAAAATGATAATAATGAAAATTCTTCGATTGCACAAGAAAGAGATATCATTCTCACTCAAAGAAACACCATAGAAAATGTAAAAAGCGTTGTGATTAATGTTATGTAGACACTAAAAAGAAAAGAGTAAGAATCAAATTCATAACCAACATATTTTATCAATAGGTTATAGGAAATGGATAAAAATTTCCAATCTAAGAAACTTAATATTGATGCACTAAAAGGAAAACTTGAATAAGCAACAACAGGAAATCATAAACTATCCAAATAAATCACACTTTTAAGAAAGAAATTGGAAAGCATTGAGAAAGAAAAAAGGAAAGATGTTTTTATATAAAATGAAGAGATCTTGTCGTTCAAGGACCAACTCCAAAAGATTCAAAGGCAAAGTGACGAAGCATGCAAAATAGTAAATGAACATCAAAACTGATTTCAATATGAATAACTTCATATCGTCATTCTCAAATAAAGAAATTTTGAGTATAAGAAATTTCTTGACGAACATAAGAAGTGTTTAAAGAAAAAGGAGCAAGAAATTGAAAGGTTGCAAACCCAACTTAAGACAAATGATAGGTTTTCCAAAAGTAAAGAGGTGTTAGATGAAATCATAATCAAGCAATGTTCTTCCCCTAACAAGTTCAGTGTAGGATATAAGGATAGAATTCACAAGAAAGAAGTATGCACTAATAAACAAAAAGAATTTCCTAAAGCTACTCCATGCTGGAAATGCACAAAAACAAGACTTACTGGGAAGAGTTGTAAAATCATAGTATGTCACAAGTGCAATAAAACTAGCCACATATATGAAAACTATAAATCTGATAAATTTTGTAAAAATAAGACAAGTGAGGATGGCCATCCTATTCTTTATAAGAACAATGATTTAAAAAATAAAAAAAAGGAAACAAATTTATGATTTGGAGGAGGAATATTGGTAACCTAAGAATGGTAAACTCTCTTCAAATGGAAAAAGGAATGGGAAGTTTGGACGATCAATCTATTAGAATTTCATATCCATATTGATCCCTAAACAAAGTGAACTAGTCACAGTAAAATATTTGAAATAATTGTGCACAAAAATATTGCGACAGAAAGTGAAGCAGTTACGAATTAGTAAAGTAGTGTTTGTAGTGGTAATTAATTACTAGGAGGCATCCACATTAAATGACAACATGTGATCAACTAAATATGGACCAAATCTTGATAAATTCAAAACATTCCATTTTTCAAAGATGGACCAAATCTAGGTAAAATCCGCAAAGCATAGAGTGCATTAATGATACAAGAAGGCAAAGAGATATTTATAAGGAGTGAATTTCTCCAGTTTGAAAAATAATCCATGACTACTGAAATATTACTATAGTGAATGCATGTAAGGAATACGTTGAAGTTTGGAATCCATTTCCCCCAAGAGACAATGCAAAACAAAGAATGTTAGAAAACACAATCTCAGAGAAATAACAATAAACAAGATGAAAACATTAAACACATAAACACATTCCAAGAGAGACACCAATACAACATGGTTCACCCAATATGGGATATGTCCACACAAAAATATCCAGTCCTTTTATTAATATACTATCTTGTAAAATGAAGGGATACAACCTATAGCACATCCATTGCACTTCCTCTTCACTTTCTCATAGTCTCTCTCACACAATCATAGATATCACTTTTCATAATGCTACGATAAAATACACAATCATATTACAATTCCTTCCTTTTATAAAGGGAGTACCATGTGTAAATACCACAAGATTCCCACTAAACATGGGCCCGTAAATCACCCATTATTGACTATGTCATGACCATGAAATTACAACATTTTACAAGGAATTTTTTACTAAACGATGACTTTAGTGGGGGTAAAGCACCCCAAACCCCCCATCATGGTACTGGGATCCAAATACATCAGAAAAACAAAATCTAGAAGTAGGAAGATCAGAATCCACAACCAAGAAAGAATGCATCAGTAGAGGTGGCAAAAGAACCTTTACTAACTCTTGGTGCATCTTCGTCAAATATTGTTAAAGTTCCTCGTGACTAGATTCCTTCTAGAAAAATGGATGCACCAAATGTGAATATATTAAATTTTGAAGACCTAGAAGTTCCAATAGGAAAGGCCTCTGAAGGTGTAGTAGTTGAAGAAGGGTTCTATGAAAAAATGTACAAATTTTCCTTTGTAGATTATGATCCTACCGACACGAAAAAGTTTCTTGGTTTGACTCAGGAGAAGTACTTGAACAAGAAGACTAGTCCAAATCCCAAAGCATAAATTGTTATGAAAGTCCAAACCTGGGCAGAAGAGTTGTCAATAACAGGGATACTAAACTTGTTGGGAATTCCATTCTTAAAAAAAACACCACGATTAAAATTCTGTGCAAAATTATTGTTATCACAAGTGCATGGATGATATATATGGATGTATAGGATAGTTTCCATTGATGTTAAACTGATAAAATCAATCATTGGAATACCATCCATTAGGGAATAAGTGAATATTCTCATGGATTGGAGTAAATAAAAATATCTTGTAAAGAAGATGGTTGAGAAATATGGTACTAAGAAAGCTAGTAGAGGATTCTCAGTCGCACAAATAAATGATGAAGTAGTAACATTCACATCCCAACTACTAGACTACAATATATTTAGAAAGATTTACCTGGATCAAGTATTAGTAGAAATCATTATGGTCATAGAAAAGTGTGTTTGGGAGTACAAATGAACTAGTAAACCTTCCTGCGCTGAACGAATTTATCGATGATTTCATAGAGTCACAAGAAAAAAGTAACCCTTTTCACTATACCTAGTTATTAATTTGCATTTATCTTGTAGGTTGGAAGGAACTATAAGGAACTCAGTTCTTTGAAAGAAATAAAAGACCCATCCTAGCAATCAGATATACAAACATGTGGTTTTCCACAATTGTGTGAAGGTGGAAAGACAACAACATCATTTTTTCTTATGTGGTGAAGAAATTAGGAATATCCTAAAGAATAATCCATGCATACAACCCCATATAGTGGAATTATTCAAAGGATTTGTGCATTTCAAGATTGGAATGCATCATATGTACATATAGGACAAAAGAGACACTGAGAACCAATTATTCACTGCTATGTACATTTGATCTAAAGATGATATCTCACAAATTTCTCAAGAATGGGATATAGAATGGAAAATCCAATTAATAGAAAAAGAAGAAGCTAAGCATTAGGAACAACCAAACAAGACAACACCCACAGAAGAGGAGGTCGCTAATACAGAGATTTCTTCCAAACAAGGATATGAAGGATCTATGCAAACTACGCCAACTGAGAAGAGAAAATAAGAAACTCATCCAGAAGGGATTTCAAAGAAGAAAATTGAAACAATAAAACCAATACCTATTCAAAGAATGAAAACTGGATGATGTGGAACAAATTGGAGTATAGACTAGGAATGCAGTTGAAGAATCCATAGAGAGAATGGATACAAAAACTGAAATTGAAGAACTTGCATCTATGCAAGAAGAAATCATCTTGAAAACTGAAGATGAATCTACATAAATAAAACAACAGATACTACATATCAAGGAAGAGAAGAAAAACACCGAGGAAACACACTCAGATACACATATGGGTAGTTCATAGACATATCCAACAGCAAAAACAAAAGAGACAAAACCACATCAACGTGTAAAAATTTCATCTTCATCCATTACTCTTCCTCAAGAAATATAGAATATGGTAAGTCACGCTAATCTCACTCTGTTTCAACTATCTGTGAATGAGCTACATGCACTATGAACATCTACTACGCAATAAATCAGATGGAGACATGAGGTCACTATAGTTGAGTGGTACAAAATTTAGAATGAAAAGGAATTTCTACAAGAAAAATGTTCCAGATTGAAGACAAAAAAAGAAAATAGTACATAGGAAGTGTTAGAGTTAGACCAGGAAGTAAATAAATCAATCACCAAAAGCGATCTATTGAAGCAAGAAGCTAAAACAACACAACACCAAAGTCTAAAGCTACAAAAATTCATGGAGGAAGTGTACGACATGATTATAGAAACTCAAATTGATGAAGATGGATCTCTAGAAGAGAAATTCATAAAGCTAGCAAAAGTGATCAAAGATCTACAATCTAAGGCCGAAGAACTTTAAGAAATAAGATAGTCTAGGACATTTCCAAAGATCAAGGAAGAAAGAAAAAGGAAGATGGAAAAATTGAATGTCATAATTGAAAATATCATATCTCTGGAACTAAGATGTGATGACACATATGAAGAAAGTGTTCGAATGTGTTGAAATATTGTAACTTCAAAGAATATTATATATGTATCTTTTTGTGGTCCCTGGTGGTCCTACTGGGAGAACCACTTGTATTACTTTGTACCCCGATGCTTCTAATCGAAAGAACTAATAAGAGTCATGAGGTAGTACCCTCTAATTGCAAAGGTGGGTCATTATCACCCCAGTGTGGTTACTTGAGCCTACATGTGTAACTCGATCCTACATGATTAACTCGAGCCTACATGTTGGATTTAATTATTAAAGTGAACGGATGAATATAAATAGAGGTGTGGCGCTCCTCATTTGGAACACACACTCTCACTTGTGTAGCACATTAGTGGAAGAGAGAGAAGTAGCTGGAGAAGGAGGAGGATCAGTCTTTGATCTCCCTTTTGGTTTTACCTTTTATCTTTTGGGGCATCTATATTGAGGAAGCTTTTGCTGGGTTTTTCCCAGGATAAATCTGTGTTTTTCTTGTGATACTGTTTCTTTCAGTGATCCTGTTTAAATGATTTTGTTATGAAAATGAAATGAAATACTAATGTTTTATCTAAGCATATGAAATTTTAACATGGTATCAGAGCTAGCCTGAATAGGACACCTTTCACAGGGTGAAATAACCCTCTCTCTCTCCTCGGAAGAAATTAGGGTTTCAAGAAAATTTTGAGTTTTGGAAAACTGCTTGCATAGAAAGTTGCACCCTCCCAAAGCACATCTTTTGAGCCTGGAATCAAAGTTTTTGGATTTGTGAGTCTCTAGGAAAGTCAAACCCTAGCTTGACTGCTACACTAGAAAACTGTTGAACCAGAAAGCTACAGAAGCTGAATCTTGTAATTTTGATTTGGAAGGTGAAGAGTTGAAATCTCCAAAATCCAAGCACACCAGTCAACTCACCTCACTCAAGCACATCTCCTAGTAAGGTCAGTTTCTCATTCCGCAAAATTTCAATTTTTGTGATTTTCTGACAAGACGGCCCCAAGAACTAAGCTTGAGTAAAAGATAGAAGGCATAGAGAATTTCTGAGCATGGAAATATAGGATTAGTCTCATTCTGCAAGAGAATGAACTTGATAAGTATGTCAAAGAAGAAGTTGCAGAACCTGAAGACGCTGAAGCTAAGGAGAAGCACAGAAAGGATATGATTAGGGCACAAAGGATTATTGCTGACTCTATCAAGAATCACTTTACCCCTCAAGTGTCATCCAAGAAGACTCAAAAATAAATGTTTGAGGACCTATCCAGAATGTATGAGGGAAGTAACATTAACAAAAATATGAATCTAATATCTCAACTGAAGAGCACCAAGATGAGTCATGGAGAATCCATCCAAGATTACTTCACGAGGGTTTCTCAGATCAAAGAGCAACTAGAAGCTATTGGAGATAAGCTTGATGAAGATGAAATGGTTATGACTACTCTCAATGGTCTCACTAGACCCTGGGAGTCCTTCATTCAGATGATGTGTGCCATAAAAGAAAGCCTGGAGTTTGATGTGGTATGGGAAGACTGGATTCAAGAGGAGACTAGAGTGGAAAATAGAGAAGCATTACTAAAGAATATGATCAAGCCCTAGCCACTCACACCAAAAGAAGAAGAGGCCAATCTAATTTTAAGAGAATAAATTTCAAGGAGTCTCAACCTCCTAGAAGAATTTGAAGGGTAAGAGAGAATCCTCCCACTAGAGACTATTCTGATTTTGAATGTTTTCATTGTAATAAGATAGGACACATTGCTCAAAATTGTCCTATGAGGAGGCAAGAATATAGGAAGAGGACCAACAACAACAAAAGACATCATGCTAATCTAGCAGAAGATGAAGATGAAGAAGAAGAAGAAGAAGGACCTCCAAGAAAACAAGCAAGAGAAGAAGATGCAGAAGAGTATGTGCTATTCTATGCACTCTCTAGATCTATAACTCCCAGAGAAGACACTTGGCTTATTGATAGTGGTGCTTAAAATCACATGACAGGACAAAAGAAAACTTTGTCCAAACTTGAAGAAAAGAGCTCTCCTTAGAAAGTATCCCTAGGAGATGACTATCAATATCCGATCAAAGGAGTTGGTGAAGCAAGTTACAAACTTGATTTAGGTAATCCCCTAAAGATGAAAGATTTATTATATGTACCTAGTATAAAGAAGAATTTACTTTCTATCTCATATTTAGATAATAAAGGATTCATATTTGCTTTCATAGATGGCCAAGTACTCATGTGGCCCAAAGGAAAGAATATTGAAGATGCAATCATTATTGGTGAAGAAGAAGGAGGCTTGTATAAACTCAAGGGGCACCCAGAAACAACCCTTATGCATGAGTCCACTGACCCTAGTGAACTATGGCATAGAAGGCTTGACCACATTAATTACAAGGCTCTACCTCATGTGAACAAAGTAGTGATGGGATTACCAGACATGAAGATCAAGCATGAAGGCATTTGCAAAGGATGTGCAAAGGGAAAGAACATCAAGAATCCATTTCCGAAAAGTGAGACAAATACAAAAGGCACATTGGAATTGATTCATTCAGATTTATGTGGTCCAATGTCTTCAACACCCTTAAGTGGCTTTGAATATTATATCACATTTATTGATGACTTTTCAAGAAATACTTGGATATACTTCAAGGAGTTCAAAGCCTTGATAGAGAATCTTTCATACAAGAAAATAAAGACACTCCGATCAGACAATGGCGGAGAGTATACCTCAAAAGAGTTTGAAGCTTTTTGCAAATATGCCAGAATCAAGAGGGAACTAACTACTCCCTACAATCCTCAATAGAATGGGGTTGTGGAAAGAAAGAATAGAACCATCATGGAGGCAGTGAAGACAATGATATATGATCAAGATCTTCCAATGCATCTATGGGCAAAGGCGGAAAGAACTGCTATATATGTACATAATAGAATATCTCACAGTGCTCTTGGGTTCAAGACTCCAGAAGAGATGTTCACGGGAAAGAATACTGAGGTAAGTCACCTCAAGATATTTGGTTGTCCAGTATATATTCATATACCAAAAGAGAAAAGAACCAAGTTGGACCCTTCTGGAAAGAAGGGGATATTTGTTGGATATTGTGAAGTATCCAAAACATTTAGAATCTACATTCCTGGATTCCATCACATGGAAATTAGTTGAGATGTGACATTCGATAAAGAGGTAGTCCTTAAGAGATCTAGGAAGTGCCAACATTAAGAAGTGTACGAAGAAGAGACACCTCCCATAAATAAAGAAACTACATGTCTCCCTGAAGATGAAGCTCTTGAAGAACATGACATAGCAGAACCGCAAGAAACTCCCATGATGGAGATATTAATAAAGAGAAATCCTGCTTGGACAAGAGAAATTATACGAGAGGCAGAAAGATATGGAGCTCCTGAAGGCTCCACAAGGGAAAGAAAGAAACCTAAGACTTTTCCCAACTATGTAGCCTTAATGTGTGATCTTGTAGATCAAGAACCTACAAACTATGAAGAACCAGTACGGAAGAAAGAATGGGTAGAAGCAATGACTAAAGAATAACATTCAATAATGAAGAATGATGTATGGGATATAGTTCCCAAACTATAAGGAAAGAGTATAGTATCCTCCAAATGGATATACAAAATAAAGCATGCAGCTGACCGAAGTATCGAGAAGTATAAAGCAAGATTTGTGGCCATAGGTTTCTCTCAGAAAGAGGGAATTGATTATGAAGAGACATTTGCCCCAGTAGCACGGTATACTTCGATTAGAGATATCATGGCACTTGCATCCATGATGAAGTGGGACTTACACTAGATGGATGTGAAAATAGCTTTTCTGAATGGTGTGATCGAAGAAGAAGTATACATAGAAGAGCCACAAGGATTTGAAGTTGAAGATAGACATACTCATGTATGCAAGTTGAAGAAGGCCTTGTATGGTGTTAAACAAGCTCCTCCAGCTTGGTATGAGAGGATAGATAGTTTCCTGTTGAGCATGGGATTTACCAAGAGTAAAGCTGATCCTAACCATTACCTCAAGGTTGTAGAAGATGAACCTGCCATCCTACTACTATATGTGGATGACTTATTCTTGACAGGGAATGAGAAACATATTATGGAAAGCAAGAAGAAACTAGCATAAGAATTTGAGATGAAAGACCTTGGGTTAATGCATTATTTCCTAGGTCTAGAAGTATGGAAAAGTTTAGAAGGAATCTTTCTCAACCAAGGAAAGTATGCAGTAGAGATATTGAAAAGATTTAATATGTTGGAATGCAAAGCCTTGGCCACACCCATGGATTCCAACCTGAAGTTGTTAACTGATGACTCATCAAAGTTAGTGGATGTTACTCATTACAGACAGATCATTGGGTCATTGATGTACTTAACAAATACTAGACCAAACATTTGTTTTGATGTGAACACCTTAAGTCAATATCTAGTTCAACCTAGACGGGTTCACTTGGTAGTTGCAAAACATGTGATGAGATATTTGAAAGGGACTATAGACTTTGGTCTATACTATGATAATAGCCATGAGTATAGATTGTATGGTTATTTAGATGTATATTTGGCTGGAAGTATCTCAGATAGAAAAAGCACATCAGGTGGATGTTATAGTCTAGGATCTGCTATGATTTCATGGTTTGGCAGAAACCAATCCAGTGTTTCTCTAAGCACAGCCGAAGCAGAATATATAGCAGCTTGCTCTGCTAGTTGTGAAGCCATATGGCTTCAAAATCTGATGTCAGGATTATTCAACCTAGAGTTGAACACTACCGTGATTCTATGTGACAACCAAAGTTGTATAAAGATGACAGAGAACCCTATGTTCCACGATAGATCAAAGCACATAGAAATCAGGTATTTCTACATTCGAGATAAGATGCAGAAAGGAGCCATAAATCTCCAGTATGTGAGTACTGATGAACAAGTTGCTGATGTGTTGACAAAGCCTCTATCCCGAGTAAAGTTCGAACACTTTTGAGACAATCTTGGTGTGGTTCAGAAAGACCTTCCCAGAAAGGGGGAGTAGTGATGTTGCAGTGGGATTGTATCATCCCTGAGCACTTTCCCTAAAGTGATCTGAGGACCTCGGTCCTCGAGAATGAAGTGGGATTGTATCATCCTTGGGCACTTGCCATAAAGTGATTCAAGGACCTTGGTCCTCGAGAATGAAGAGGGATTGTATCATCCCAAGACATATGTCTAGAAGTGATCCGGTGACCTCAGTCGTCGAGAATGTGGCAAGATTGTATCATCCTTGAAATTCAGTTCAGAACAGATCCGGTGAACTTCAATCATCGAGAAGGTGGTAGGATTGTATAATCCTTGAACTTAAGTTTAGAATGGATCCGGTGACTTGGGTACTCGAGAACGTGGTAGGATTAATCATCCTTAGACTTGATCTCATAATTTCGAAAGGAAGGATTGTCTTAAATGTTGATGAAAGTGGATCTCGTAATTCTGAAAGGAAGGATCATCTTAAATGTTGATGAAAGTGGATCCTATAATTCCAAAAGGAAGGATCATCTTAAATGTTGATGCAAGTGGACTTGATCCCATAATTTTGAAAGGAAGGATCATCTTAAATGTTTATGAAAGTGGAGTTGTTCTCATAATTCTAAAAGGAAGGATCGTCTTAAATGTTGATGTAAGTGGATTTGATCCCGTAATTTCGAAAGGAAGGATCGTCTTAAATGTTGATGTAAGTGGACTTGATCCAGTAATTTCAAAAGGAAGGATCATCTTAAATGTTGATGTAAGTGGACTTGATCCTGTAATTTTGAAAGGAAGGATCGTCTGAGTACCACAGATGTGTTGTCCATGATCCCATAATTCCGAAAGGAAGGATCGTCTGAGTACCACAGATGTGTTGTCCATGATCCTATAATTTTGAAAGGAAGGATCATGTTGGTTGTTGTTACACTTGCTATAGATGATGTTCGTCCATCCTTGAGATGTTGATGATGATGTTGCTGATCAAAAGGTCAAAGTGCTGCTGATGATGTTGCTGATAAAAAGGTCAAAGTACTGATGATGATGTTTTTGATCGAAAGGTTAGAGTGTGATGATGATGATGTTTTGATGATGATGTTTTTGATCGAAAGATCAGAGTGTGATGATGATGATGTTTCTTATCGAAAGATTAGAGTATGATGATGATGATGTTGCTGCTGATCGAAAGGTCAAAGTGCTGAAAAAGTTGTTGCTGATTGAAAGGTCAAAGTGCTAAATATGTTGATGCTGATCAAAAGGTCAAAAGGTTTTTGTCATTGAAGATTGAAGATGAAGCCTATATGATGTTGAAAAGATTCCAATGATTTATAGATGTGTTACCCTGATGATGTTAATGATGTCCTCTATCTCTCTCCTACTATTGTTTTTGTTGATGTTGTTGTAGAATACCCTTCTCGTTAAGGGGGAGTGTTTAAATATTGTAACTTCAAAGAATATTCTATATGTATATTTTTGTGGTCCCCGATGGTTCTACTGGGAGAACCACTTGTATTACTTTGTACCCCGATGCTTCTAATCAGAAGAACTAATAAGAGTAATGAGGTAGTCCCCTCTAATTGTAAAGGTGGGTAATTAGCACCCTAGTGTCGTTAGCACCCCAGTGTCGTTACTTGATCCCACATGTGTAACTCGGGCCTACATAATTAACTCGAGCCTACATGTCAGATTTAATTATTAAAGTGAATGGATGAATATAAATAGAGGTGTGGTGCTCCTCATTTGGAACACACACTCTCACTTGTGTAGCACATTAGTGGAGGAGAGAGAAGTAGTTGGAGAAGGAGGAGGATCAGTCTTTGATATCCCTTTTGGTTTTACTTTTTATCTTTTGGGGCATCTATAGTGAGGAAGATTTTGCTAGGTTTCTCCCTTTAGGGTTTTCCCAGGATAAATCTATGTTGTTCTTGTGATACTATTTCTTTCAGTGATCCTGTTTGTATGCTTTTGTTATGCAAATGAAATGAAATACTGATGTTTTAGCTAAGCATATGAAATTTCAACAGAATGTGGGGACAACTGGCTATTGTTGAGAAGTTAAAGGAGCTAGAACAAAAGTTTCAAAAAACACAAGAAACAGAGGAGAATATGCAATATAGCTTAACCACCCTATCAGTTGTTGAGGAGATGAACAAAATAAAATAATTCTAAAAGAATCAATAGGAAGTAAGTAGTATCAGGGAAGAACAATCCAAAAGAGTTAGCAGACTTGAACCCTTGCAAGAAGAATGTACTCAGATTGTGGAATCCTTTTCAAATTTGCAAAGGGAAATCGGGGAAGAAGTCGAAGAATGCTTAGAAAAAATGAATTCATTCTTAAATGAACAGGAAGAGTGAGACATTTTATCCAAATAAAGAGAAATGAGAGAGAAGGTTGCAACTGCAAAAGAAACTTTGCAAAAATTTTCAACTACAGTTCGATCAACCAAAACATCTAGGTAGAAAGATTTATAAAGCCCATTGCCATTGATGTAAAAGGGGGGGGGGAGAGAGAAATCCTAATGGTAGGGGAGTAATGATAGGGGTATTATGCACATATAATATATTTTATTTTCAGGGGGATCCTATGTTTGTTTACTTTCATGACAAAGGGGAATATTGTTGAATAACAATATTGTCATTGATGTCAAACTTGTACTATCACATGGCATAATCAAAAGTAATGATAAGTGTTGCACTGATTCATAACATCATGAATTGAAAGGTTAAATCCTATATGTATAATTCATGTGTGTCTGATAAAAGAAAATAATTATGTGTGTGTCTTATAAAAGAAAATAAGTATGTGTGTGTTTGATAAAAGAAAATAAATATGTATGTGCAATTATGCAAATTGAAGTAACATATATGTGAGAAAAGATCCCACCACAGCACTGGTCATTTGTGCGCATATAACAAACTACAAAGAAGAGTATTGAAAATTGAAGATATGTGCAAATACCATTTGTATGGGACTGGTGAAACACGATTATGAAATATGAACTTATGTGTAAACGTTACATAAAGAAAATGGCATGTGGCATGAAGACTTATGAAGAAGAATATGAGAAACAAACATGTGTGTAAAAGTACCACAAATAAAACGGTATGTGACAGAAAAAATTATGAGGAAGAATATGAGATATGAACTTGTGTGCAAATGCACCACAAAGGAGTTGGAATATGTGCGCCAAACCCCATAGAGTTGAATTGAAATAAGTGGCACATCGATGCAGATCATAACTTCATGAAAACACAAACAAGTGGGGGAATTATTCAAAGATAAGTACCTTTAACACGTGGACACATCTCTTGGGTTGAAAATGTAAGTTTGAGCACATAGATCTGTAGACAAATACACAACTCACAAAGTGGATCTCACAATTTACTCAGCAATTGAAGAATGAAACAGTGCAAAAAAGGCTTGTAGTTGTGAATGCTTTCATTAATAAAAAAGTAATCCAATGATAATTACAATGAAGTAAAATGGCTTTAATAGCCACAAGCAATTCAAATCCACATGAGGAAGTTCAAATTGATTAGACTCCACTTAACTCTAGGTAACCAAGACCTTGTCTAAATCACTATCAGAGGACTCAATAGTTAACTGATCTTGTCTAAACCATAACCGGAGTTCATCAGATCTCTAAAACACAACTCAAGTGTTACATTCAGTGTTGACTAAGGTTAACTGAATGTGGTAGGTTAGAAATGTGCCCCACATGTGTTCAGTCAAGTAAACCTAGTCCTAACTGAATGTAGAGGACTAGAATTGAATGTAACTAACTCCTAACTTAGCTTGACTAGTCATTAACTGAAGTGAACTGACCTTGGTTGGTTTTGACATTCCCAATGGCTTCCTAAATTGTAGGGATTGGTATAGGAGGCTCCTAAACTGATGCAATCAAGTGCAATCAGTGGCAGTGAGCCTCAATCAATGTTCCCCACACTTTAGTAACTGAAACATGTGCCCCAATTAGTTCAAGTGGACTCAATGGTGTTAATGACTATAAATAGACTAGATGGACTCTCAATTTAGACATGACTCCCAATTTAGACATATGACCAAATTTGGACAAGGGAGCATTAATAATCCTAACAACCCCCCTGAATGCTAACTTGGACAAACTGTGGGCCCTAGTAACTAAGACCATAGGTCACCCATTACATCAAGTAAATAAAGTAACTGCTTAATACAAGGAGCTAGGGAAAAAACCACATGGGAAAAAGGCCCTAGTCCCTCTAGCTAAGTAGGTAGACTTAGGTCTCAAGTTTGAAAAACTTGAAAATATGTTGCTGCAATCTTCATCTCTGTGAGGTGGTGAAGCAGCATGCATGGTGTGCTGTGGACAGTTATTCTGGGGCCTGGCATGTAGAATTCTCCTTCTTCTCCAAAAATGATGATGGGAGGAAGGAGGAATGTAACCTTTGTCTCTTGCTGAATGAAGAGATGTATGATCATATCCATTCTTCTGAATGTAGTAAGACTGATCCCTTACCATATTGCATCTTATAGGAAGTCTATTGCATCTCCCCGAAGGAGGTAAAATAGAATGACATAGCACAAGAGTCTTTCCTTTCTAAGTGTCAGGTGAGTTTCCAGTCATCTTCCTAGCTTCCAGTTTGGAAGTACAAACTAAATCTAGATCTGAGTCACCCTGAAGTCACCCTGAATCTCAAGGTCATAAACTCATATAGATGGATCTGCAATACTAGTAGAAGTTGTAAAAGAAGTAGATGCAATGATTTTACCTTCCCTTGTAGGTGGCTGCTGAGAGTGCATTGGTTCTGAAGGAGGCATGAAATGTGAGAACTCATATGCTTTTGAAGCATGATTTGCAGTACCCTTTGCTACGATGCTTCCACTAGAGATATATGTGATCTCCACTGATTCAAGACCAAAGATCACTCGCTTTGGAGATCCAGTATGGGTCATCTGATAGACAGATAACAGGTTTGAAGCTAGGGGGGGAACAAATAGCACATCTTTGAACCTTCCATGTTCAAGTTGGATAGAGCCTTTCCCTTTTGTTTTGACTTTACTGTTATTACCCATCTGAATACTACGAACATCAAAGGACTGAAAAGAAGAGAATGATTCTCTGGATGCAGCCATATGGTTGGAAGCTCCAGAATCAATGAGGAAGACAGGTGCTGATGTGCAGCAGGCCTTCAGTGCATGTCCTTTCCTTTGGTATTCTTCTTATTCTTATTTAGAGTCTTCCTTCCTTGCGCTAGTAGGTATATAAATGTTGTGTTTTTTCAAGAGAAGATCCATTTCATCATGTTGTCTTCTCATACAGGAGCTTTCTGAATGGAAGCCTCTTCCACAGTAAGAGCAGAGGACCTTTCATTTTCCATTCTTCTTGCTTCTCTTCGAACATGAAGGTTATTTTGACTGCTCTTTCTTCACAGGGGACTCATCTCTTTACTTCCCTTTGTCATTCGCTACCTTATCTCCTCTTGCAACTAGAGCTAGATCTTTAGGAGATTGAATGATCCCCATTTGGATCAATTTATCATTCTCA
The DNA here is from genome assembly GCA_001517045.1 of Pseudotsuga menziesii. Lineage (NCBI taxonomy): Eukaryota > Viridiplantae > Streptophyta > Pinopsida > Pinales > Pinaceae > Pseudotsuga > Pseudotsuga menziesii. The sequence goes on from LPNX011167958.1 coordinate 100,478, forward strand.
TAAATAAGAGATTGGATGAAAGCATTAAGAGTGGGCATCTTCCAATTTGGAGTAGTGAGCCTTATTGTTTGGAAGGTGGATACAAATACTGAGTAGTTTGAATTGAGCTTTGTGAGAATAGCAAGGATGAGTTGATATTCATCCTTGTCCACTTTGCATTGCTTCAACAGATATATCAGGTTCTTGAACTTTGCGAAGAATGCATTCAGAGATTCAAATTTGGATGGATTGAGAGTAATCAAATCATTTTCTAGCTTATGGATCCTCATCTGATCATGCTTATCAAATAGGGAGGCAAGCTTGTCCCAAACCATCTTGGGAGTCTTCAATTCTAGAATGTGAAACCAAGGCTCTGATACCATGCAAATTTGAGCACATAGATCTGTAGACAAATACACAACTCACAAAGTGGATCTCACAATTTACTCAGCAATTGAAGAATAAAATAGTGCAAAAAAGGCTTGCAGCTGTGAATGCTTTCATTAATAAAAAAGTAATCCGATGATAATTACAATGAAGTAAAATGGCCTTAATAGCCACAAGCAATTCGAATCCACATGAGGAAGTTCGAATTGATTAGACTCTACTTGACTGTAGGTAACCAAGACCTTTTCTAAATCACTATCGAAGGACTTAGTAGTTAACTGACCTAGTCTAAACCATAACCGGAGTTCATCGGAGCTCTAAAACACGACTCAAGTGTTACATTTAGTGTTGACTAAGGTTAACTGACTATGGTAGGTGAGAAATGTGCCCCACATGTGTTCAGTCAAGTAAACCTAGCGCTAACTGAATGTAGAGGACTAGAACTGAATGTAACTGACTCCTAACTTAGCTTGACTAGTCATTAACTGAAGTGAACTGACCTTGGTTGGTTTTAGCACTCCCAGTGGCTTCCTAAATTGTAGGGATTGGTCTAGGAGGCTCCTAAACTGATGCAATCAAGTGCAATTAGTGCCAGTGAGCCTCAATTAGTGTTCCCCACACTTTAGTAACTGAAACATGTGCCCCAATTAGGTCAAGTGGGCTCAATGGTGTTAATGACTATAAATAGACTGGATGGAATCCTGATTTAGACATGACTCCCAATTTAGACATATGACCAAATTTGGACAAGGAAGGATTAATAATCCTAACAGAAAAGAGTATAAATAAGAAATATATGGAGGTGTTGAAGTAAGCTTGTTGAATGAAGACTTGAAGATATTCTGATTTGAATAAGCTTCATTTTCTTGGGATATCAATGGATCCTTGATCGTAAAAAAAGTTTTAGGTAGTGAAGTTAGAATGAGAAATTTTTTCGATGATGAATGACACAAAGAACACCATATATAAGGATGCCTATATTTAGGATGTGAAAAATATCTACGCATTGAAAGACACAGACCACAGAACCATAAAGGTGAATGAGTTTGAAACAATGATCAACTCATAAACGTAGATCATAGAGGGGAAATAATTTAGTGTTTGATGACTGTGCAATACAGAAGAGTCTAATATATCACAAAATTTATTTCACATCATAGTTAAAGAAATTGACTATCTTGAAGAAGATATTTAGAGGCAAGACACATATCACAATGATTACATCAGTTGCATTTTTAATTCAAGGTAATTTTCATTTCCTTGTTATACATTTTATTAGAATATTAAAAACCCACTCCATACTTAGGATATAATTAGTTAATCATTTTGGTTAGTTTCCTATGTACTAGACTAGGTATTTGGCCTCCATAAACCGCCACCTGGTCAACACTTTCCATACATACCCCAGGAGCGCCTTATACTAGTTCTAGATAAGATTCTTCTAAATTTATTGACTTCCCATATTAGTAATTGCATCTTCCTGCCCTTTTCTTCCTTTAGACTACTTTTCCTTCTTTTCAATGGATAAGGTAAAGATAGTTAACTAGGAAACTGCTATCTTTTGTGGCCAATCCATCCTCCATGATTTTCTCTCCAGATTCCATGATTAGTAATATTTTCCATCACTCATCACACCTCAGTCATGATTTAGTCAATGCATGAGCTCTTGGACTATTTTGGAAAGTGGTTTAGTCACCTATGGGGTTTTTTCATATTTAGTAAGCTTGCTTTATGAGCTAGTATGAGTTGTTTCCTTAGAAACTTGATTTGTCCTCTCGAAGATGGATTTTTTATGTACACTATTGTTGACTAATAATACATGGAATATTCTCCAATCATTCTTCACTTCTCTTTTTTCAGTCTCATTATTCCTCTCTTTATTTTTCCTGTGCATCTTTGTAAGAAATATCTTTGGAGCTAGATTCACCTCCTGAATTTCTACATGGTATCAGAGCTTACGGATTAGGGATCTCAAATATTAGATATTAGGAATCTTAGAGATAAGGGAGCTTAGGTTATCAATCTATACATGCTATCAAGGATCTCAAGCTATCAACACTCTACATGTACAGGAGAACATTGGACATCCAATCTCTCTATGAAGAAGAGCTTGATTGAGCTTACAAAGTATTTCTTCTAATTTTATTTTGTGCAGGTTGCAGAGAGTATCTCCAGGAGTGAAACAAACAAAATCATGGAATTTTTCTTCAGTTGTGATTCTAACTCTTTTCATCTATCATGAATGGAAATCCAAGATTGGTATTCTATTGCGTAGTAAGAGTCTCTACAGAGTTTCTATGGATTTAGAGAATGAGCCAAATGTTGTTGTTGAGAAAGCAAAGTGGCATAATAGAATGGATGAAGCCTATGTATTACTTTGTCTCTCAATTTCTTCAAATGTTCTTTTTCATCTTAATGGTTTTACCACTCCAAATCAAGTGTGGAACAAACTTGAGTCTCTCTTTTGAGTACAAGATGAGATAAGAGCACATGAATTGGAGAATGAATTAATATCATTGAGTCCAAGTAGTTTCGAATCCATGGAAGGATTATTCACCAAGTTCAAGTCACTTATTATTTTTCTCAAGTAATGTGGGATTAAGAATAAGGAATATCAATTGATTCTTTCCATCCTTTCAAGATTGGGTCCTAAGTACTCAATTTTTGTGTCAACTTTCCATGCTAATATGCTTTCTATTTCGAATTGGAAAATGCCTTATTTGAGTACATTCATTGATTTACTTACTAAATACAAAGAAAAATTGGTTCAAATGAGATATCTTAAAATATCCAAAAGAAAATACCATTCTCTTGTATTTAAAGGAAGAAAGAATGCAAAGTAAAAATAAAAGAAAAAAGTGAAAGAGAAGAAGCCAATGTCAGATGATGAAGATGATTCCATTTCTACTGATGAAGGTTTGAATTCCATGAAGAATAAGAAGAAAGGGAGCTCATCCAAATGTTCCTATTACAACAAAGGTAATCACACTAAGAAAAATTATTTCAATAATGAAATGGACATCATGGATATCTTTCTTGAAAAGCATAACATTGATGTACTAGATTTTGCAAAGAAAAGTGAACTAGAGAAGCCTGCTGAATCCGTAGAGCACTGTCACAATGCGTAGTCCCAATGTATTAGAAATTATGCTTTGATTTCCATAATTAAATCATTTTCTCAATTCTATGATCTATATTCATTTTCATATATATTTGAATGAGAAATCTTAATGTCTTCCTTGGATACATCACCTATCAGTTCACAAGAGCCATCTCCTAGTACTTGTGTTTTTTCACTATTCCTAACTTGTCTTTATCCATCTCTTTCTCAATCCATCCAAATTATTCTGATTTGGATTTAGAAGTAATTTTTCAGGATGATATGTATGTTATGCATTAAATGAATTTTGGGGTCTAAAATGGGCCTCCTAAGGAAAATAATAAAATAATAGTTAAAATAATAAAATAATATTTATTAATTTTGGAGGAAGAAAGAAAAAAACTAATTTTTGTGTTCGTATTTTTGACATATCTCCCTATTTTTTTACTCAAATTTCGATCAGGAGAGCTCATTGGATGTGGAATTTGATTCTACATCCAAAAAGTACCCACATTGCATAATTTTGATGGACCTCACTACCCCAAAAACAAGAAATACTTGAAAAATGTGATGGTGATGACATCATCACATTTTTCAGGTATTTCTTATTTTTCGGGTAGCAAGGTCCATCAAAAGTATGCACTATGGCTACTCGTTGGATGCAAAATCAAATTATGCATCCAACGAGCTCTCTTGAGAGAAATTTGAGTAAAAAAACAGGGAGATATGTCGAAAATACGAACAAAAAAAGTAGTTTTTTTTTATGACAAATATGTCAATTCAACCATTATGGTTGACTCATTTTATTGAAATTCTATTGGTTCTTGAATTCCAACTCACAAGAACTTATTTTGGCACATTTTCTAATAAGGCCCATTTTAGACCCCAAATTTCCTCTAACGACATCATCCATACCATTTACCCATGCTTTGAATACTCACAAGACTATACAAACCCCAAGTTTACTAGTTGATTCCTCCTTGGATTCCTATGCAGTGTCACTTGTTTCTATTGGTTTCAAGTCTTGTTTATTTTCACTGGTTGGTTAGCCATGTCATTATTCATCTTTGGACTTCTTTTACACATGTTTGGATCTGATCTAAACATCTTTGGTTCAAATTCCAGGTCCATATACCATTCATATTTACTCATCCATCAATTTTACCCAATTGCACATCCTTTTCCTACTATGACCCTGTATACTCATGGAGACACTATACCTCTGGTTTTTGCTGCTCCATATGACAATATTATGATATTTGTGAGTCTCTTAATCCTCATTTAAGAATTGGGAAGTTGCTACATCAGTTTGGAAGGAATATATATGGTCAAGTTCAACATTTTGTATCTATACAAGGAATTAATTGTATTGAGTCTTTTACTTTATGGAAATGAGTATGCACATACCTCTTTTTCCTTTAATGATTATGTTTTCAGATTGGAGTATGTTGGAAGTAAGAATCATTTAGATAATGATCCTCCACCATTAGTGCTTCGGGTGCCTAGGCGCACGTCGAAGGACAATAGTTTGATTGAATGAATCGAGCACTATTATGGTGAAAACATATTAAAATAAACAAAGCAGGAAATGCACCACACAGACATAAAGTATACACACAGACAAAACGCAAGAGTTGGAACCAATATCTATTATTCTATTACTGCTCTATTACTTTCTTGTATATTACAATAGTGTACATGATTATATAGAGCGTTGAGATGCTTGGGTGACTACCCATTACGTTTAGTTACAAATAATTTAGAACGGTTCCAAATTTCAACTGTTACAGATGAATGGAATACAGAGAGATAATATGCTGTAGTCGTGTCGAGATACTGGATTCAACACTGCATTTCGAGTTTTTAAACCTATCAAGGTTGTGTCGAGGTTTAGACTTGTTGAAGTCTATGTTGAACCTGTCGAAGTCCATAAATATGCCAAATGTTGGGTGGATCATTCCTCCTTCTAGTCCCCATTGTTTTCTCATTGATAAGAGGAAACTTGTTGGTGAGTTCAGTAGCAGGGTACCACTTTCTTTGTGCTGGGATTTTTCTAGCTTTGGCCACTTGAAACAAGGGAAGTGCATTCGTCCTTGTATGGTGTATGCCTCATCCCATGATGGTTTCACAAGGAAGAAGCTCCTAAACATCAGTATGGATGTCTTTGGGTTCTGATGTCTACAATTTGTTCTGTTCCAACATTAGTCTATGGTATGGTCGAAGTAGATCCACATTGAATACTGGGTGTAGACAAAATCATGAAGGAATGTCGAGATGGAAAGCATTTTCTCCAATCTGCGTAAGGATATTGTATGGAACATATCGCAAATGATTAAGATTTTTGTATATACCAGTGAAGCCTTCCTTCTTAATATGTAACCATACTTGATCCCCAATTTGAAATGAATGAGGAATACGATGCTTATCATGTCGGGCCTTAACTTTTGCATTAGCTCATTGCAACATTTCATATTCTTGTTTCTGGATGTTATAGATTTGGTCTCAAAACTTCAATGTTTTTTCAACTTCTCATCGATTAGAGTCGGTATCGTTTGACTGTTTCGATGAACTGAACAAGTCGATCGGTTTTGAGGGTTGAAATACATAATAGATATCGAATGAACTCTTTCCCATAGAGATACATCGAAAACGATTGTAACTGCGTTGTATAAATGGGAGAATTTCATCCCATGTACGACGATTCTTGTGGTTGTACATACAAAGAAGTTGTACTACCAAGTGATTGACAACTTTTGTCTGTCCATTTATCCAAGGAAGGAAATCTATCGACAAAGAGAGTCTTGTGTCGAGTTTTTCCAAATAGTCTTCCAAAATACGCTGACAAATTTGGCATATCTATTGAAAATAATGGTCATTGGAAGGCCATAGTGTTTCCAAACATGTTCGAAGAAGATGTTTTAATTCCGATGTGTTTTCGTAGTCTTCTTGCATGGAATGAGAATATCCATATTGGGAAATTTGTCAATTACTACTAAGATCATGTCATGTTGATGTTTGGCAGTAGGATATCCCGTTAGGTAGTCCATAGAAATAGATTTCCATGGTCGAATAAGAACCGACAAAGGAGTGTAAATTCCTTTTTGTCGATTCGAAGGTTTAGCAATGGCACAAACCATATAAGATTGAATGAACTTATTGATGTCGGATTTAAGTGAATACCAATAAAAATATGTTTGGAGAATAACAAGAGTCTTTCATGCTCCAAAATGTCCTGCAGTCTTGTTGTAGTGCACGCCCCAAATAAGCTGTTGTTGATGCTCACTAGTCGATACACCAAGCTATCCAATATTGTATAGCAAGGTATATTTAAGTAAATAGTCAGTAGTAGACAACGTGTTAGTATGAAGCTATCAATAAATTGCAGAAGAGTCACAATCTACCGAATAAAATTGCGTCCAAGTAGTGGTGTCATAACCCTGCATATTCATCAATGTGAAAAGTAGAGTAATAGGTGGTCGATTGAGAAAATAGGCTGTAGCATTGGCTTTACCTTTTTGATACTTAATTACCCACTAAAATTTTTGTAGGTAATTAATCCACTTGGGTTGTGGAGTTGTTTGTAGCTTCGACTGTGATGGGGAAAACTGTAAAGGCTTGTGGTCAGTAAGAATGATTGTTTCCTTCCCAAGGATGTAATGTCTCCATTTCTTAAGGGCTTCCACAATGGAATACAATTCATTTTCATACGTTGAATACCTTCTGATAGTGTCGTTGAAAGTTTTAGAATGAAAAGTGACCGAGTGACTAGAAAAAGTGATCACTGCACCCAAAGCATTGTATGATGCATCCGTCTCAATATCAAAAGGATGATGTAAATCAGGTAACACAAGTACTAGTGTAGTACAAATCTTGTGTTTGAGCTACTCAAAATCTTGTTAATGTTGTATTGATGTCCAACTGAAGACAATTTTCCCATTTCCATTATTCAACCGATTCAAAGGCCATGCTATGTGACTGAAGGCGAGTATGAACAGTCGATAAAAATTCCCCAAACCAAGAAAACTTCTTAGTTCATGATTTTTTTGAGGAATGGGCCAATATTTGAGTATTTGTTCTTTTTCTAGTTCTAGGTGAATTCATATAGAGTCAATTACATGCCCCAAATATTTGATGTTGTTCATCACAAATGAGCATTTGTCCATGTTCAGATATAGTCGATGTTGTCGGAGAGTGTCGAAGAATTGGAAAAGTTGTCTGAGATGTTCTTCCCATGATCGACTGAAAATCAATATATTGTTGAGATAGAAAATGACACACTTGTCAATGAAAGGTCACAGAGGGTCATACATATAGTGCATAAAGGTCACAGATGTATTGATTAATCCGAAAGGCATGACTAACCATTCAAACAATCCTTCCTTGGTTTTCAAAGTAGTTTTCCATACATCGATGGAATCGATTGAAATTTGATGATATCCTGACATGAGGTCGAGCTTAGTAAAGAACTTAGCACCTTTTAGAAAATATATGAGTTCATTTATCCTTGGAAGAGGGTATCTATTCTTTACCACATTTTTTTTATAGCCCGATAGTCAATGCGCATGCACCAAGTCCCATCTTTCTTTGGAACGAGGACGACTGGACTTCCATAAGGAGAGGAGTTGGGTCAAATGTGACCTTTGTTGATCAAATCCTAAATCTATCTACGAATCTCTTCATTCTCGATAATGGATCTTTTGTAAACAGATGTGTTAGGTAGTGAAGAACCATGAACAAGTTAAATGGAGTGTTTTACTTGGAAATGTAGAGGTACTCCATTTGGATCTTAAAATACGTTCCGATGTTCCTCAAGAATGTGGTCGATCTATTTCTGTTGTCAGGAGTTGTATTGTTCATTGATTTGACTAGTTACTGCAGTCCTCCTGGAATGATATGGATTTATCATGATCAATACAAATTCTTGAACATAGTTGATAAGATTCTTTGCTTGTTTGGAAGATATCCTTGCAACCGTTGGTGTAGGTTGTCTCTCTGATATTCCGTACCACTGGTTCGGAATCACCTTCTGAGGTTGTGACTCATAACTTCCATGTAAATCCCACAAGTAAGGTTTCCCAAACAAGGTGTCAGCTACGGAAAGCGCCACGTCATAGAGCACTTTATCTTGAAAATACTTAATGAAGTAGGTGAGTCTGCATTGTTGGGTGATCCTTAATTCATGTCCATCCTTCATCCAACCGATATTTTAAGGCTAAGGATATGGAGTGGTGACAATACCAAGTTTCTTCACAATATTTTGAGAAAGGAAGTTATTCTGGCTACCATTATCCACAATTAGATGTAATGGATTCTTTTGAACCCATATCTATGTATGGAACAAGAATTCTTGTTCCTCCTCGTTGATGATACTCGAGGCTATCAGAGTGGTCGATTTCAATTTCAAAAGGGTTGATGCTTCTCAGTCTGATTCGACTACAGTTTTGTCGGACAAGTCGGATGTCGACAATTTTTCCAAATTTTTTTTCTGAGCCTTGCATTTAGATGTATCATGCCATGATGAATTGTGATAATCACACCATTTATCAGTAGGGGGATGCTTGCTATGTTCCCTTTTTCATTTATGGGATTTCTTCTTGTGATAGTATGGCTTTAGAGGAGTTGAATGAGAAGGGTGTATTGACTTATCGGAGTCAGTTGGTGACCTCTTGTCAGATTTTTGACCTATTGGCTTGGTCCCGAAACACGATTTTCATTTTTGTTTAGCTTCAACGCTTCTAGCATAGTGGAATGCATCTGAAATCATACTGGCAGTCAACAATTCCATCTCTTGCTAAATGTATGGGGATAATCCACTGACTTAATTTAGGATACACAATTTCTCTTCTTCTTGGATACCAAGTCTATCCATGAGTCGATAGAACTTGTTAGTGTAACTTTGCACACACTAGTATTTCCATTTCCTTAGCTGCTGCCACTTCTTATAGTGTTATTCAATGTACTTGGGTGTATATAACTCCTTTTGGTTTACTTGACAAATGTCTCCCGCATGTCTATGGGGTCTCCTTCTTGCTCCCTCTTTGTCGATATATTCTCCCACTAGTAGTGCAAAGAGGTTGACATCTTTAAGGATGCAATGGTGATCTTTTCAGCTTCTGAGAGTTTATTCACAGAGTAACAAGATTCTAGTTGTTGTACCCAATTATCTACAAATTCCATGTCAATATTTCCTTCAAGATTTAGTATGTGCAGTTTCATTTGCAGCTTGAATGGACTAATTTTATTAGAGTTGGATTTCATCGAGGATCCTCCGAATGTCAAACAAAATCTCATGAGAATATCATTAAACTGGGCGAACATTTTGGTTTGTTTTCAAGCCAGTGCCTTCTCTATGAGTTTCTCTGTCTCATCATTTACATGTCTATTTTATTTTTCTTTGACCCTCTTCTCTGAAGTCAAAGGTAGTTTATGCTTAGATTTATGAGTTTGTGAGCATGTTTGAACATGCATAAGTAAGGTAACTTCTATAGAAGTGTCTACACAACTTAAGCTCTAGATCTGCTCTGATACCAATGATCCGGGTTCCTGGGTGCTCATCAGAGCACAACAATTTGCTTGAATGAATTGAGAACTGTTATGGAAGAAGCATATTATAATAAGGAAAGTAGTAAATACACTACATAGACAGAAAGTATACACATAAACAAAATGCACGAGTTCAAACCAATCTATGTTGTTGTATTACTGCTCTATTACTTGCTTGTATATTATATTAGTGTACATGATTATATGGAGTGTTGAGATGCTTTGGTGGCTACCCATTACGTTAAATTACAAATAAGTTAGAATGGTTCAGAATTTCAACCGTTATAGATGATTGGAAGACAGAGAGACAATCTGTCGTAGTAGTGTCAAGATACTAGATTCGATGATGCATGTCGAGATGCTAAACCTGTTGAGGTTGTGGCGAGGTTCATACTTTTCAAATTCAATGTAGAACCTGTCGAAGTTGAAAAACATGCCAATTGTTGGGTGGATCAATAATATGATGAGCTACAAGGATCCTCTCCACTTTTTTTTGCAGAGACTAAATTGATGCTTTAGCGCATGATCATGGAATTCACATATTCTTCACCAAGTTATTAAACAAGAAGCAGTTCAATCAACTCACCCAAGTGAAGAAAAATACAAATCAAAGACATGTTTATTTCAGTTCCATGTAATTTTTTGAGGGAGGATTTTCCCCATGTGGTTTTTCCTCTTTCCTCGATTTTTTGGAAAAAATAAATTGTAAAGGGTGACCATAGACTTGTTGTTGGGCCCTATATATTTTTAATATTTTTTCAAATATTCCACCATAAAGTCAATATTAAGGGGGGATGCTAGAATATTAAAAACCCACTCCATACTTAGGATATAATTAACTAATCATTTTGGTTAATTTTGTCTGGGTACACAGGGTACTCCCAAAAGACCGAACACCTTCAGATACTACTTCACACAAATAGATCACAGATCAACACACCGATGTTTGTCACATGGTTAAAACCCTCGAGAGGGAAATAGTCCATGGCCCTAGCCAAATAGCTACTTGGAGCAATTTATTATGCAAAAGAAAGAAAGTTACATGAGCTTCTCATAATCGATCAACTAGCCAAGGAACCTCTATGCTCTTTAAATAGAGATCATAAACCAATCGGGTGTTAAGCCACATATCAATGGTAGGTATGATCTAAGAGAAGTTGAACCGTCGGATCACTCTATGTCTAGAACATATCGTGACCATTGTATTAGAATATTTACAAATGCATACTAATGCATACTAAAGAAACACACTTTTACCTAACGGATATATTACACAAGTCGATCTTAACTAACTCCTAAGTGTCTAAATATCTTAACATCCCCCCTTAAGAACAACTTGGGATAGGATTGAAGGATTTACAAAAGTGACACTATTAGGACAAGGAAGGAGGCATTAGAGCCTATCCCCCCTTACAGACACATTCCTGAACTCCTAACATAAACCGAAGTTTAGAAAAATTCACTTCTGTAAGAGACTTGGTGAAGATGTCTGCAACTTGATCATTTGTAGGGAAATAGAGCACTTCAATAACACGATCATGAACAAGATTTCTGATGAAGTGCATGTGTAGCTCAATGTGTTTGTTGTGCTGATGTATAACTGGATCTTTGGCAAGCTTGATGGCACTTTGATTATCGTACCAAATTGGAGTAGGCTGCTGTTGCTTGAATCCAAACTATGAAAGGATCTGTCGAAGCCATAAATCTTCCTGACTGGCATTAACTGCGGCTGGATATTCTGCTTCTGCTGAAGAAAGAGAAAGAGCTTGTTGTTTGTTACAATCCCAAGTGATAGGTCCAGATCCCAGAGTGGAAACATAACCTTTAGTACAATTTCGATCATCAGGATTGCTGGCCCAATCTGAATCAGTGAAACCAACCAACAAAGGTTTCCCCCCTGTACTGTAATGAATCCCAAACTGAATTGTACCTCAAATATATCGAAGTATTCTTTTTGCTACTTTCTAGTGACTTTCATGAGGAGTTTGCATATAACGGGTAACACGACCAACGACAAAGGAAAGGTCAGGACGGGAATGAGTCAAGTATAAAAGACTACCAACAAGTTGATGATACAAGGTGGCATCTACTTTAGGGGAAGTAAAAGTGGCAGAAATTTTGACTCCAGACTGGAAGGGAGAAGGGGTTGGTTTACAATCTTCCATGTGGAAGCGACGAAGAAGGTCACAAGCATACTTAGACTGGGAAAGAAAGATTCTTTCTTTGGTTTGCAAGACTTGGAGACCAAGAAAATAATGCAAATGTCCTAAGTCTGACATTTCAAAATTTTGCTTAAGACTGGATTTCACATGGGTTATTAGGTTAGGGTCACTACCAGTAAGGATAAGATCATCAACATAAAGAACAAGTATGATGAGATGGTTTCCTACTTTCTTGGTATAGAAATTGGGGTCAGAATGGCATCTAGAAAAACCAGTGTCAAGGAGAAAGCTATCCATTTGGGCATACCAAGCTCTAGGAGCTTGCTTAAGGCCATATAAGGATTTCTTAAGGAGACAAACAAGGCTAGAGTTATTCTGAACATATCCAGAAGGTTGTTCCATGTAAATTTCCTCATGTAAAGCACCATGTAAGAAGGTAGACTTGACATCCATTTGATGGAATTCCCAATTATGTAAGGCTGCAAGGGAAAGAATAAGGCGGATGGAGTTCATTTTTGCTACAGGGGAAAAGGTTTCATTGTAGTCAATCCCTTCAACTTGGGAAAAAAATTGCCTTAAGTCTTTCAACACTTCCATCTAATGCATACTTAGTTCTGTAGACCCATTTACATCTGACAAGTTTTCTTCCTTTTGGAAGAGGAACAAGATCTCAAGTATCGTTCGCCATTAAGGAATGATATTCTTCATCCATAGCTGCATCCCAATATGGATTTCCTGAAGCTTCTACAAAAGTTTCTGGATCATGATTCTCAGAAATTTGATCCAAAAGAGAAGAGGCTTGCTGAAACTAAGAACGTGTTCAACATTGATCTCTAGGATCACTTGCAAGATCACCAGCTGCTTCACATGTTGAACGGACCCATCGAAGAAGTATTGGTGCTGGTGCAATTGGAGGAACATGAGAAGGTGGAGGTGGATTTTCATCCTCACTGTCATCATCAGAAACTAGAGTTGGAAACCTGTCAAGGAAGTTGGAAGAAGAAGAAGAAGAAGGCACAATCAACGAATCAGGCTCGCAGGCCAAAGATGGCACACCTGCCAAGTTAGGCTCACAGGCCAAGAGATTTTCATCAAATTTAACATCTCTTCTAATGATTATATCATGTGAATGGGGTTGAATAAGTCTATAACCTTTTACATCTTAAGAATATCCATCAAATATGCACTTTTAACTTTTAGGCTGCAATGCTTTCCGTTTTTCATTTGGAATGTGAGCCCATGCTTCACAACCAAACACACGAAAGTGACTTACATCTGGTTTAATTTTACTCCATGCTTCTTTCGGTGTTATACCTTGTAAAACTTTAGTGGGTGTGCGATTAACTATGTAATTTGCACAATTTATGGCCTTAACCCAATATTGAAGACTTAGTCCCTTAGATTGGATCATACAATTAGCCATTTCTTTTAAAGTGCGGTTCTTTCGTTCAGCTACACCATTTTGTTGTTGTGTATATGGAACAGTGTGTTGTTGTTGGATTCCTTGTTCAGTGCAAAAAGTAGTGAGCTTGTTGTTAACATATTCTCCTCCATTGTCAAATCTTAACTTAATAATTTGATGACCAGATTGTTTTTCAACAAGGGCCTTGTAGGCCAAGAACATGTTAAATACTTCGCTCTTAAGTTTTAGGAAGTAAACCCAAGTGCGTCTGGAGTAGTCATCAATGAAAGTTAAGAAATATTTGAAACCGAAAAAGGAAGCAGATGGAAGAGGGCCACACAAGTCACTATGCACAAGCTCCAAGGGAACCGAGGCGTGCGAAGAGGCACGTTTGTCAAAATTGTCCCGATGATGTTTTCTGAGTATACAACCAGAAAAACATCATCTTTGCAAGATACCAGTGGAAGACCAGTCACCATATTGTCTTTACATAGTTGTTGCAATGAGCGATAATTTAAGTGACCAAATCGCTCATGCCAAAGTTTGCTCAAGTTATCACTAGAAGCACAAAGTGCATGTCCATGAGAGTTAGATTCTAAAGATGAATCTAGGATGATGTGGTGCTTCTTCATTGCTGCTTCCAAGGCTGCCATCTTCTTAAAACATTTAGATTCATCATGATTATCTTTCCCACGAAAATTGCAATGACGCTCAGCCTTCTTTCCTTTTTTCTTGGATCCTTTATCATTTTTTGAAGAAGGAGCTGACTGTGAGGGTTTGAGACCGTTGTTGATTGACTTATTATTGCAAAAATTTTGTTTCTTGGGAGGCTTGGACATTTCTTTCTGCTGGGACAATAAGGCTTTCCCAGATGTATCTACATTGTTAATTATTCCAAGATGAATGAGCTTATCTTTCTCTCTAATTAAGGAATCACAAAATGATTCAAGACTAGGCTCTTGATAGCTAGCTGTAGTCAAGGATTCTTTCATGGAGTAGAATGTAGATACAAAAACAAAATATGCAGGTCCAAGTTTGGAAAGTATATGATAAATACATTGTTTGTCTTCTTTCTTAATCTTGCATTCTGCACATAAGAGTCTAAGAGTTTTATACTTACATAAATATTCTTGAATGCATGAAAAATCATTTGGATTCAAGAAAAACAACTCATTCTCAAGTTGATGACCCCGAATTTTGTTGTGTTTACCAAACACAGATTCCAATTTTCCGCAAGCTTTATCAGGTTCATCAATGCCAGATATGTGGAATTGCAAATCAGTAGAGATTGACATCCCAATAAATCCATGAAATTCATCACATCTATTTGCCCATTTAATTTTATTATCATATTTAGTGGGTTCTGTTTATTTCCCTGAGGTTATCCTGAAAAGTCCCTACTTCGCATAACATCCTCCATACGAGATTTCCATGATAAATAGTTAGAACTTGTAAGTATAATATAACAAGGGGCGGCCATACTATAAAATAATGGCTGTAATAGAAACTAAATATCTGGATGGAAAGAGCTCAAAAAAATATGCGGTTTTAAAAAAAACGGCACTTAAAACGGATTCCGGATGATGAAGTTATGCTTGATCAAAGAAAATGTTGAAGATGTCCCCAATAGTGACGTGGCAGATATTAGCTTGACCAACTAAAAAAAAGAAGCCCCCTCTTCCCAAGATCAACCTTTGATAATCACTTTTACAATAAATTTGCTTTGAAGTGAATCACTTTTGTAGAATAAGTGATGTTCACTTTTACAATAATGTGACTTTTAAATAGTGCGGCAATAAATTAAAAAAACTTAAGTGACTCACTTTTATTTTATTTTATTTATTGTGAGATGCACTTTTACAATAAAGTAACTTGAAAATAGAAATTGCATGCACTAAAAAGTAGCTTGATAAGACTTGAACTCAAGACTTATCAAGGTGTAAATCAACTTTGGACCAAGTGAGCTAAGTTTAAAAGGTACGTAAAAGTATGGAAAGAGGAAGGGGGCTTTTTTTTTTTAACTATTCTCTCTCATTTTCCGTGCTTGCTTTCTTTTCCTGCAAATCACAAAAAAAATGAAAAACAAATTTTTTTTTTCTCCACACAATGGGGTTAGATCTAGGTTAGCTTACTCGGAAAGTCTACGTTTTCAAATTTTCTCGTTGTTTCTGATTTGCCATGTTCGCACAAGGTGCACGACAAAGAGCATACGTAGCCAAGAAGACAAGAAAAAAAAACTTTCGCTTACTGTTTCTGATTCACCGTGATCGCACAAGGTGCATGGCAAAGAGCATATGCAGTCAGGAAAAATAACAGTCCGAGACTAAAACATAAAAGATCTAATAATAAACAGATAAAATATGAGAGATTTAAAAAAAACAAATCCGTCACTGTAACATTATACCTTAAGATTTGTCGAAATGGGTGTTTCTGGAGCAAATAGAAACAGTTTTCGGTGAAACGAAAACTATTTCCAAATGGAAACGGTGCTTCGGACGCAATGGAACAACTTCCATAGGCCGAAAATGCACAGAAAATCCAAATCCAAAAACCCTTTCAAAGTTTCAGCAACACCGGTTCTAGATCTTGATCAAAACCGAAAGCAGCTCTTCATAAAAGCTCTGATACCATGTTCGGGTACACAGGGTTCTCCCAAAAGACCGAACACCTTCAAATACCACCTCACACAAATAGATCACAGATCAACACACCAATGTTTGTCACATGGTTAAAACCCTCGAGAGGGAAACAGTCCACGGCCCCAGCCAAATAGCTATTTGGAGCAATTTATTATGCAAAAGAAAGAAAGTTACATGAGCTTCTCATAATCGATCAACTAGCCAAGGACCCTTTATTCTCTTTAAATAGAGATCATAGACCAATCGGGTGTTAAGCCACGGATCAATGGTAGGTATGATCTAAGAGAAGTTGAACCATCAGATCACTCTATGTCTAGAACATATCGTGACTATTGGATTAGAATATATACAAATGCATACTAAAGAAACACACTTTTACCTAATGGATATATTACACAAGTTGATCTTAACTAACTCCTAAGTGTCTAAATATCCTAACAAATTTCCTATGTACTAGAATAGGTAGTTGGCCTCTATACACCACCACTTGGTCAACACTTGCCATTAATACCCCAGGAGCACCTTACACTAATTCTGGATAATATTTTGCCAACTTTTTTTACTTCCCAAATTAGTAACTGCGCCTTCTTGTCCTTTTATTCCTTTATATTTCTTTTATTGCTTATCAGTGGATAAGATAAAGCTAGCTAACTAGGAAACTGCTATCTTTTGTGGCTAACCCATCCTCCATGATTTTTTCTCCATATTCCATGATTAGTAATATTTTTCATCACTCATCACCTCACTCATGATTTAGCCAATTAGTGAGCTCTTGGACTAATTTGGAAATAGATTTAGTCACCTATGGGGTTTTTCATATTTAGTAAGCTTTCATTATGAGCTAGCATGAGTTATCTCTTCAACAACTTGATTTTGTGTCTCAAGGATGTATTTATGTATACAATTGTTGAATGAGAACACATGGAATATTCTCTAATCATTCTTCACTTCTCTTGTGTTCAGTCTCATTATTCCTCACTCTATTTTTCCTGTGCATCTCTGTAAGAAATATATTTGGAGCTAGATGCACATGTTGAATTTATACACATTGTTATTTTTATACAAGGGATGTTGGATGGGGAAAGGTGAAGAAGTCAGATCTTCCTTCTAGTAGGTGCTTGTAAAACATCTCATGGAGGTAGGATGGGGCAAGGAACATGGAGTAGTAGCTTCCTTCTAGTTGCAGCTAGTAAAAACAATTTAGGGGTTGGAGCACTCTTCTAGTTGGAGCTGTTAAATATAACTAGTAGGTTGGATCCTCCTTCCAATTGATGCTGGTAAATATAATTTGGGAGTGGGTGCTTCCATTTAGTAGGAGCTGAAGAAACAATTGAAAGTCATAGTTATCCACAACTTGTTGTCCAATTGCTATAATTCACAGTTTACACAGTCAAATAGACATATGTTCAGGTAAATGACTGAAGTTCATGAGTTGGATCTTGCACATATTGAAGTTATTGCAGGTTGGTTCCTGTAACCAACATATTGTTACTTGAGGATCAGGTTGTTTCCTGAAATGAGTTGGTGCTCATGTTTGGATATTGCATTCTCCCACTAATGTAATAATTCATTTTATCTATAGATATACATATTTCTATTCTTCATTGTTTGTGCACAATTGTGCTTATTTCTATTGAAAATTTTTGATTGGTGAAAATTGTTTAATTATGAAATAATTTGATAGCTACGCTTATACTGATTCATGCGCCCCCTCTCAGTATAAGATTCATCCAACATTCTTTGAAGACTTTAAATGTATCAAAATCCTTTGATTTTCTTAAGAAAGGAAACCCATCTTATTCGTGTATATCCATCTATAAACATAATGAAGTATAATTCACCGTTTAGACCTTTAGTTCTTGTTGACTCGTAGATATCAGTATGAACCAATTCAAATGGTTTTATTATAGAGCGTTCTTTAGTTTTCAATATTACGCTAGTTTTGTTTCCATGTAAGCAATGCGTGCATAACGAGTTTAAGGGATTTGTAAGTTTCAGTATGTTCCTTACAACTTTCTTTTTGCTAATGTATTAGTTATCAAAATTTATATGACGCATCTTTCTATGACAAAGTCAACATTCATCTATTTTCCCATTCAACATTTTTCTTCTTCTTTCACATCTAGTATGTACATGTTTTTTGGGGTTCTTTATGTGGCTATTTCCAATTTTATAGAGTCCTTCTTCCTTATTTTACACTTCTTGGAGTCAAACGTAAGAATATGCCCTTTATCACACATTTTACTGACACTTAGAAGTTTATGATTCATATTCTCAACAGGTAAGACATTTTTTGTTTTATTTATTTTATTTCCAAGACTCGCTAGACATTTTCCTAAGATCTTAGTAGAACCATTATCTCCAAAGTAAACATTGCCTCTTTTTTCACTTTTTAGTTAAATGAACCTTCCTTTATCTCATGTCACATATTTGGAGCATCCACTATCTATGTACCAATGACTCTTTTTGTTCAGAGCATGCAAGGCAAGTCACATTTTTCTTGGAACTGTTCTTTGGAATTTTCTGTCAAATATTTGTATGGTCTCTCTTATAGAATTATCCTTTGGTTTCATCCTGATGTGAATTTACTCGCTTGTTTTTGCAGTCTCGGGATTTGTGACCATAGTTGTGACATTGATAACACTCAATGTCCATGTCCAAAATGATAAAATGACTACTAACCTTCTTAGAATTTATATTCTCTTAGTTTAATTGTCAGTTTTAACGTTCCTGAGAGGTCTTCTATTTCTCTCAAAATTGGTATTTTCCAATGCTCTGCAGTTTGCATCCTTATGAGAAAAATTATGACAAAATTAACAATGCCTTAGAAACATAGTTTGATACCTTGCAATGAGTGGTCTTCAATGCTCTGCAGTTTGCATCCTTATGAGAAAAATTATGACAAAATTAACAATGCCTTAGAAACATAGTTTGATACCTTGCAGTGAGTGGTCTTCTATACTATGCAACTCCTTTTTTGACAAGGGAAGATTTTTGGTCACTCATTTTTTTGTCTCTCTCTTTGAAAAGACTGTTAAGTACATATGCAAATATCCTTGTACCTGCTTCATGGGTAGGTGTAATTGAGCAATAACTCTTACCATTTTTGTTTGATTCACATCCCAACCCATACCTATCTAAGCTTAATATTTGATTATTGATGATTTCATTCAACACCTTAGAGCTTCAGTCAAAACTTTGTTTATAGTACAAGTGGGTGCTTACCTTTTGTAGTTCCTTCTTTAAAGAAATAATTTCCTTCTCTAGATCCTCACATTTTATTTCTTTTTCTTTCAACTTTCCATCCAAATTGTCTTCTAGTCTCTTGACTTTTTCTGCCCATTCTTCTTACTTAAATAGTTGGTCCTTTAATTTCTTATTCTTCTTTATTGAGGTTTTCAAATCTTCTAAGTAACTTATAATTTATCCTTCAAAGTCTACTTCAGTGCTTGCTTCATCTTCAGAGTTCTCATCTTCTATTTCCACAAAGAATACTTCTTTTTCTTCGTGGATGCCTTGAAATGGTGGTTCTCTTCTTGTAGGATTTTTCTTTTTAGTAATCATCTCATAGGCAGTATGTACTCCATGGATCTCATCCATTGTCACTGTGTCAAGATCCTTTCTATCTTCTAGAACCGATACTTTATAGTCAAATTTCATAGGCATAGATATCAACACATTTTGTACAATTGCTTCTTTAGGAAATGCTTCCCCAAGACCTCTAAGGGTGTGGAAAATTTCATCTACGTGAAGAAAGTAGGATGTAATGTTATCACCCTCCTTCATTATAAGGATTTCAAACTAACCTCTTTAAGTTTGGAACTTATCCTTTTTCACTATAACATATCCTTTATAAATGCTCTGGATCTTGTCCCATATTTCTTTTGTTGAGCTGCACTACATAACCTTTGTCAATTCTAAATATTCTAGACCACTTACTATTGCATTTTTGTCTCTTTCATTACCTTCATACAACTTCTTATCAACAAAATTAGTTGGAGGGGTATCTATAAATTTCTAACCATTTACCACTACTAGCCAAATATCAGTTCCAAGTTATGTAGAAAAACCTCCATTCTTATACTCCAAAACACATAATTGGTCTGATTGAAACACAGTGTTCGATTTGTTGAAATACCTTCTTGTTTGTCTATTTTTGTACAAAAATATAGATTGCACGATGATCTTCCTTCTAGTAATTAGACTATATCTGAAAAAAACCTTCTCTAATACCAATTGTTAGACCCCATATGATACTGACGTGGCCGGGGGAGAGGGGAGGGTGCGGGGGGTGAATCAATATCATACTATTTTTATCTTCTAAAAAACTTCTTGTTTCATGCAATATTTTATTAACATATAAAGAATGTATCATAAGCAATTTAACACAAATAACCTTGCGCAAAGAATATATAATGAAATATTATGAAGTAACATGTATGGGAAAAATATGATGGAAAAGGAAAAAACCTTGAATCAATTATATTCACACAAATAGTACCATTATATAGTACAAAGAAGAATTCCACCTAATGCAGATATTTTCTCTAGATTCTAACACCTTTGCATGGTGACTAGGATAGGAAATCTTATCGAAAATCCCTTGGTCATCATTTAGGATAAATGACTAATATCCTAAATAAGAAATACAAATAAAGGTGACAATATTAACTTTGTGATTGTTAGGTTAAGCCATAAGGCTAACATTCCCCCTCTCAATCACAAGTTTATGTATATGTAGCAACTAAGCAATAAACACTAATGCTGAAGTTAATATGTTGGATCTTTCAGAAGCCTTCATTTGTGCTTCATTGAAAAAAATACATGAAAAACCGTCAAATTTGGATTTTAAATGGTTCATCTGAAATGAACTTGAAGATAGCTGAATTTCTGGAGTGAACAACTACCATTTTTGAACATTCCACGTCTGCTTGACAATTCCATCATTTTCCAAGTGATTTAGCTAGAAGAGGTTGGTGTCTTCTGCTAATTGGTGAACATATAGTATCACCATTATACAATCAGTGAATCACTAAAAATCCTCCTGAATATTTCAACAATGTTATGTACCAATCAACATGCCAATGCATCATGTATTTGAGCTTGTCATCTTTAGACTTTTGTTGTTTGCTTCCCATTTGGAAATTTTTGAGTTTGTCATCTACACACTTTTGTTTCCCATTTGACAATATTTTATCCATCTCCATAGTAGTGTATCGGAGTCTTCCATCTACATATTTTTATCCATATTCAGAGTTTTTGTTTCACGGTCTTCCATCTACAGACTTTTGTTGTTGAAACTTGAAGAATGACAACCATTATCAATATTCCCCCCCCCCCCTTTGTCAACTGAAAGGTGAGAATATATGGGTTTTCACGTGGGTTACCCTAAACCAATTCACCATTGTATCATAACTACTCCCCCTTTAAAAAGAAAGAGTATTTTTTAAATGTACCCCACCTTAATATGCAAGAGAGTAGCATTTAGATTTCAACCTAAAGTGGGCATGTGGAAACATCCACATGTTTTCTCATCCCGTGAGGGCCATGCTCAAAAGCTACGCCATCATTAGAGGAAATTTGGGGTCTAAAATGGGCCTTATAAGAAAACGTGCCAAAATAAGTTTTTTTGAGTTGGAATTCAAGAACCAATAGAATTTTAATAAAATAAGTCAACCATAATGGTTGAATTGACATATTTGTCATTAAACAAAACTATTTTTTTGTTCGTATTTTCGACATATCTCATTGTGTTTTTACTCAAATTTCGATCGGGAGAGCTAGTTGGATACGAAATTTGATTCTGCATCCAATGAGTACCCACACTGCATACTTTTGACGGACCCCGCTACCCCAAAAACAAGAAATACCTGAAAAAACGTTGATGTCATCATCACGTTTTTTTAGGTATTTCTTGTTTTTGGGGTNCACCCCAAAATTCCTCTAATGAAGGGGGCCACTAAAGTTGTATTCTATCAGGTACAAAAAATACTATGTCTACAAGATGAGTCTTTACTCGAGATTGTACTCTTCGGTAAGACTGATGTAATTTATTGGTTTTTGATGTCCATTGGCAAGGATTAATCTACCCATGGTGAATCTTTAATCTTGTAGGCTTGTTTCTCTTGGAACATTTTCTTGATGCATGTTTACATTTTCCACAATGCTGACAAGGATGGAGATCAAAACATTGATCTTCCATATGACCAACTCTTTGGCAATATTGGAACTTAACACTTTGAAGCTTAACTAGAACAGGTGAAGTCAAATTTTTATGAAGAAATCCTACACTCACAAATTGAATTGGGTTGGAGTAGTTTGGAATATGAAAAGTCAGATCATTTTCATATCCAAGTATCGTTTTGTGCTTGCTATATATAATTTATTCCCAAGGTCTGATGATGGCCTTGGAAAGATCATTATGAAGCTGTTTCTTTGAAATTATTGGTAGTTGATTCTCTGCATGTTGTTGCACCATTGAAATGTTTTCTTCATTAAACTCAAAATAAAATGCTTGAACTATAGGTTCATAGATAGCTTCATCTTCATTGGATACTACCTTTTCATTTTTTCTCACTGAATTTCTGTTGCACTCTTTGTTGATATGAAACATAATAATCATCATCATCATAGAGAGGATTGTTCTGAATAAGAACTAGTTTATAATGTTGTCGATGCTGGAGCAGATTGAAATCATCATCTTCAAAATTGTTCATCGAGGATTCCTTCTCATCACTATATAAGGAATCATCAGTCATAGTCATTATTTCACAAACTTGTATTAGGTTATCTGTATCGCAAGTAGCATCATTCATTTGGTTTTCAATAATTTGTAGTTGAAGGAATTTAATCACTTGCTCCTTCATTTCAAGTTGGTCTTGAAGTTCAACAACTTGATTTTTCAATTTTTCTAAGGATTCTTGAAGTTATTTGATGTTTTGATTACCATTTTGAAATCGATTTCCTCCTTTACCCATTGTCACGCTCGCTTGCACTTGCTTGTTTTCATGCTCGCTTGAATTTATTTCACGCTCACTTGATTATATGTCAATTTTAGGGTGTCGTGCACAACCGATCATGCACCCAATTTTTTTTTTTACAATGATTGATGGAAACTTGTTCAACAATGTCCATTAAGATTCAAAAAATAGGAGGTTGTCAGGTTCAACCGAAAATGCACCCAATTACAAATTCAACTTTACTTTATTTAAAAAATACATGTAAAATTACAAAAGGACTATTACAAGTATATTGTTCATCAAATGTTTGATTTCAAAGTTGATTTGATCTTGAAATTTGAATACTAGTTGCTCCTTAGATTGATGTGTCCATTGATTGTGTACCATAATTCCCTTTAATCTTTGGATGAGTGTTGATGTTGTGGCAACTTGAATTATGTGGACTGCTTGTTTGTCAAATTAAATGTGTCAAAGAATAGAAACATATTACTATATTCAAGAATTTTCAAGTATCACGTGACAAACAAAATCACCATCACACACAAACTCAAAGTGTACCTAAGATCCCCTTATTCAAATTTTGGGTGGATCTAGGTTACAAGCATTATCAAAACAAGAGCTTTAGACCCCCTTATTTAAATTTTAGGAAAGTCAAGGATATATCCATCACCAAAATATAAAAAACTTTCAAGTTTGTCTTTACAATGAATTTCACTTTCAAAAACTTACAAAGCTTTTATAACCTTTTTACAAATGGACTCTTTATCTTTTTCTTTTGTCATTTTTTTTCAAAAGAGTTAAATTTGAAAAGATTTGCATTTCATCACAAAGTGGTTGAAAACATTTTCAATTGCAAAGGCTCCACGTGGTATTTGTCATACACTGTTCCAGATGTCTCCTTTAAGGAAACACACATCTCCATTTCTCTTCATGATAAGGAATGAACTAACATCTTCTCTCCAATTTCACACTAACAACACTGCTTACTTCTTTCTAGGAAAACCAACATGAAACTACAGTTGACATTTATACAAACAATTCTAAAAGAATGAATAAACATTTAGAACTCAAGCTTGGAATGCAATCATGTATCTGCCTCTATAACATTGTAGTACTTAAATATCTAGAAGTTTTCTGCTTGAAAAGGATCCATCGAAATTTTAATAGCGAGAATATTTGAGAAAATTCTCGTAGGGGCTTTCCATAGGTAGCCTGAAATATTGCCAAGAATGCTGGCATTCTTTCGATGAAGAATGCAACAGGCTAGAGGTGATGTCAAACCACTCTGTGTTTCCTGATTCAATAGCTAGTATATGTCCATTGCGGGAGTTATTTTTAATATTTTGCAGGCTTTGATCACCTTCATACACAATTAATCCATTCAAATCATCCTTTTCTAGTGCAAGAAGGACAAAATCACAGATGTAGATCGCTAGCTTGGAGATTTGGTAGATCGTTGGTCAATTTGGTAGATCGTTGGTTGAAAAATTAGAGATTTGAAGACCAAGTCTGAAGTCACAGATGTAGATCCATATGTGTCTCAAATCGCAGAGTATGTAATCGTGCAGGTCGTGAAATCATAGATCAATGGATTTATATATTGCTAGATAAATATTTTGGACTTGAAGGAGATCGTAGGAAGATCGTGATTTCCAGATCACAGAATGGATAGCTGGTCGAAGTCCAAAGTTGGATTCTCTTGTTTTTTGCTCAGATCTCAAAACAAAATGATAGCAAAATATAGAATTTACTATTTGAGCCTTTGAATAAACAGATCTAAGAAATATTAATACAAAAATATCAGATCTTATGAATAATATCTTACATATACAAATTGCAGATAGAATCATCTATGGAGCAGATCTAAAGAAGAGCATGACCAAGGAAACAACCAGATCTAAGAGAATCAAGCCCACAATGGTAAAGTCTAGAATTTAGAAAGTCTCACAACTTCTTTCATCACAACTTTAGCATCTTTAGCGTAGCTCATCATCATCCACTGTAGCATGTATTGTCGACTCACAAGACTCTCTTGATCATCAATCTTGTGGATGACTACCATGAGCTTATTAGGCCCGTAAGAACTATAAAATATCTAATACCAAATGAAGAAACATGTATGGAAAAATATGATGGAAAAGGAAAAAACCTTTAATCAATTATATTCACAAAAATAGTACCATTATATAGTACAAATAAGAATGCCACCTCATGGATATATTTTCTCTCGATTCTAACACCTTTGCATGGTGACTAGGCTAGAAAATCTTATCCAAAATTCCTTGGTCATCATTTAGGATAAATGACTAATTTCCTAAATAAGAAATACAAATAAAGGTGACACTATTAACTTTGTGTTGTTAGGTTAAGCCATAAGGCTAACATATTATATATAAATAATCTTCTTATTACAAGTAACATTGTGAGACACCAATATCCAAAACAAATGTGAGAACCAACTCACTAGTTTTACTGACACCAATTAGATAGGATCACCAAACTCTTGTAAGCACCGACTTGTTGTTTTACAAGAACCAAGATGTGAGGATACCAATCCTCCTATGAGCACCAACTCATATCAGAAAGTACCAATTTGTTTATTCAAACACCAACCTATGAAATACACCAATATTCTCTCATTGTCCCTTCCTACCTCCTGGATAACAATTTTTTGTTGAATACCTTAATTACAATAATCTCTACACTTCCTGCTCTACTTTCTCTGTTTTGTGCAAACTACTAGACATACTGAATTTCACACTTATAAAGTTCTTTGCACAAACATTCTTTGTATACTTCAGTGTAGAGGCCCCTTTCTCAAATCCTATGTTATCGCAATCTTAATAAATCCTAGGTATAAACAACATCATACCAACAAAGACCCAAGACACTAGCTCAGAAGGGGTTTAATACTTTTGGAAACACCTGTAGAGCAAATGAGGTCTCACCCAAAGTATCTATGGGGATTGAAGGAACCCGGTTTCTGCAAAAAGGAAGGGAAACATTGCAATAATACACTAATAGAACTTCAGCATAAAGGAATTCAAGAGATCAACAACTACGCCATGTATTACTAAATTCAACTAGGACATTTATCCAAAAATACAACAACATAATTACCCATTCAGTTATTGATTGATCCATTCCTCACATATATTTACCCATTTATGCATTAATGGGACTAATGTTTAAGAGTATGTGTTTCTTCTTAGGAGGTCACAGGTTCAAATCCAGAGGGGGTAGTGTATGTACACCTCTGTAGACTTTAGTAGTTAAATCACTACATAGAGGGGGTACCTTGTCCAAATTAACAAAGGGGTATCATACACCAAATTGGTGTCTCGCTTGGCGGTGACCTTAAAAATAGATTATTATTATTATTATTAAACAAATAACAAATCAACATAGATAACAAATGCAATTGACACCAGATATTTAACGTGGAAACCCAAGATGGGAAAAACCACAAAAACATTCATTATTGTTCAAGAGTTGTTGTAAGAATGCTTAATTTTGTACACACAACCAACATACATCTCCTCCCCCTCTCATTACAAAAGATATGCACACAAATTGTACAAATTTCCAATCATCCTTGTGACTCTTATCCACTTAGATAAAACAAGATATCAACTTCACTTTGACAGAGTACAAAAAGTATGGATCTTCTTACAAAAACTTTCTAACCCCAAAAATTCCAACCCATTACATATTTATAGTCCATTCATGGCCTTTCAACTTGTGCCCACTACCCAATCCCATAAATGTAAGTGTACAAACTTACTCAACTACGTAACCAAACTTTCGGTTAGACTTTATCAAAATAGTTAGACTCCTCGAATTCTTGGCCCATTATTTGGAGCTATCCACTTAGCCAACCAACTTTGTTAGAGCTCCATCCACACTTCAAACACTTCCTCAAAATTGGTACCCAACATATCCAAAAATTACCTATGGCCAACAGGACTCGAAAAATCATATGTGGCTTGTCCTGATCCACTTCATCCTTGTGATACTGGTGCAACCAACTTCAATTGAGAGTCTTGGTAAAATTTATTTATTTCTTCAACCCGTCGCTACACCAATTCCTTAAGCTTGGTCACTTCATCAATTCCAACAAAGACCCAATATACTATCCTAAAATGGGTGTAATCCTTTTAAAAATAGTTGAAGAGTACATGAGGTCTCAGTGAGGGTATTTTTTAAGGATTCTAATATTATACTTAAGTAGAGTATTCTAGGTGATTCTTTTGGATTGAAAAAAAATGTTTATACATAGGTAGGTGAATATTAAATATGAAACATAAAATTAACACTGAAATGTGTAAATTTTGGGAAATATTATGGTAAAAAGACATATTTTATGTAATATAGGAGATATTAGACACTAAAAATGACCAAATAACGAATTTATTTTTTGGGAAAATCCCAAAAAATAGCCAATTAGCGAAATTTTTCCCTTAAAAATTACCCTAGGTCTCACCCAAAGTACCTATGGGGACTTTAGGAATGAGGTTTCTATGGCAAGGAAGAGGAACATTGTTGGAATACACCGGTATAACTTCAACATAAAGGACTTTGACAGATAAAAAAATAGGAGAGGTATTACTGAATTCAACCATGAAATTTAACCAAATAATATACAACAACATAATTACCCATTCCATTATTGATTTATCCATTCATCACATATATTTACCCATTTATGCATTAATAAACAAGTAACAAATCAACACACATATCAAATACAATTGACACCAAAGATTTAACGTGGAAACTCAGGATGGGAAAACCCACAAAAGTGATTGTTATTATTAAAGAGTAGGAGAAATAGATCTTAATTATCATGACCAACATACATATTATCCACCTCTCATTACAAAATATATGCACACACAGCCTACAGATCACCATTCATCCTTGCAACTCTTCTCCACTTAGACAAAACATGGTATCAACTTCACTTCAAAGGAGTACAAAAAGTAAGGATCTTCTTACAAAATATGTCTAACCCCAAAATCCCAACCCATTACATATTTATAGGCCCTTCATGGCCTTTCAACCTGCTCCCACCACCAGATCCCATAAATGTAAGTGGAAAAACTTACTCAATTGCGTAACCAACCTTTGTTCGGGTACACAGGGTACTCCCAAAATACCGAACACCTTGAGCAACCACTTCACAAAAATAGATCATAGATCAACACACCAATGTTTGTCACGTGGTTAAAAACCTCAAGAGGGAAACAGTCCACGGCACTAGCCAAATAGCTACTTGGAGCAATTTATTATGCAAAAGAAAGAAAGTTACACGGGTTTCTCATAATTGATCAACTAGCCAAGGACCCTCTATGCTCTTTAAATAGAGATCATAGACCAATCGGGTGTTAAGCCACAGATCAATGGTAGGTATGATCTAAGAGAAGTTGAGCTGTTGGATCACTCTATGTCTAGAACATATCGTGACCGTCGGATTAGAATATTTACAAATGCATACTAAAGAAACACACTTTTACCTAACAAATATATTACACAAGTTGATCTTAACTAACTCCTAAGTGTCTAAATATCCTAACATCCCCCCTTAAGAACAACTTGGGATAGGATTGAAGGATTTACAAAAGTGACACTATTAGGAGAAGGAAGGAGGCATTAGAGCCTATCCCCCCTTACAGACACATTCCTAAACTCCTAACATAGACTGAAGTTTAGAAAACTTCACTTTTGTAAGAGACTTGGTGAAGACGTCTACAACTTGATTATCTATAGGGCAATAGAGCACTTCAATAACATGATCATGAACAAGATTTATAATGAAGTGCATGTGTAGCTCAATGTGTTTGATGCGTTGATGTAGAACTGGATCTTTAGCAAGCTTGATGGCACTTTGATTGTCGCACCAAAGTGGAGTAGGCTACTGCTGCTTGAATCCAAACTCTGAAAGGATCTGTTGAAGCCATAAAGCTTCCTGACTGGCATTAACTACGGCTCGATATTCTACTTCTGCTGAAGAAAGAGCAAGAGCTTGTTGTTTCTTACAAGCCCAAGTGATAGGTCCAGATCCCAGTCTGAAAACATAACCTGCAGTAGACTTTCGATCATCAGGATCGCCGGCCCAATCTAAATCAGTGAAACCAACCAACAAAGGTTTCCCCCCTATACTGTAATGAATCCCAAACTGAATTGTACCTCGAATATATCGAAGTATTCTTTTTGCTGCTCTCCAGTGACTTTCATGAGGAGTTTCCATATAATGGGAAACATGACCAACGACAAAGGAAAGGTCAGGATGGCAATGAGTCAAGTATAAAAGGATACCAACAAGTTGACGATACAAGGTGGCATCTGCTTCAAGGGAAGTACAAGTGGCAGAAAGTTTGACTCCAGACTGGAAGGGAGAATGGGCTGGCTTACAATATTCCATGTGGAAGCGACGAAGAAGGTCACAAGCATACTTATACTGGGAAAGAAAGATTCCTTCTTTGGTTTGCAAGACTTGGAGACCAAGAAAATAATGCAAATGTCCTAAGTCTATCATTTCAAAATTTTGCTTAAGACTGGATTTCACATGGGTTATAAGTTTAGGGTCACTACCAGTAAGGATAAGGTCATCAACATAAAGAACAAGTATGATGAGATGGTTTCCTACTTTCTTGGTATAGACATTGGGGTTAGAATGGCATCTAGAAAAACTAGTGTCAAGGAGAAATCTATCCATTTTGGCATACCAAGCTCTAGGAGCTTTCTTAAGGCCATATAAGGATTTCTTAAGTAGACAAAAAAGGCTAGAGTTATTCTGAACATATCCAGGAGGTTGTTCCATGTAAATTTCCTCATGTAAATCACCATGTAAGAAGACAAACTTGACATCCATTTGATGGACTTCCCAGTTATGTAAGGCTACAAGGGAAAGAACAAGGCAGATGGAGTTCATTTTTGCTACAGGGAAAAAGGTTTCATTGTAGTCAATCCATTCAACTTGGGAAAAAAATTTGGCAAATAACCTTGCCTTAAGTCTTTCAACACTTCCATCGGATGCATACTTAGTTCTGTAGACCCATTTACATATGACAAGTTTTCTTCCTTTTGGAAGAGAAATAAGATCCCAAGTATCGTTCACCATTAAGGAACGATATTCTTCATCCATAGTTGCATCCCAATCTGAATTTCCTGAAGCTTCTGCAAAAGTTTATAGATCATGATTCTTGGAAACTTGAGCCAAAAGAGAAGAAGCTCGCTGAAACTGAGAATGCCTTCGATGTTTATCTCTAGGATCATTAGCAAGATCACCAGTTGCTTCACATGTTGAATGGACCCATCGAGGAAGTATTGGTGCTAGTGCAATTGGAGGAACATGAGTAGGCGGAGGTGGATTTTCATCCTCACTGTCATCATCAAAAACTGGAGTTGGAAACCTGTCAAGGAAGTTGGAAGAAGAAGAAGAAGAAGGCACAATTTCCGAATTAGGCTCGCAGGCCAAAGATGGCACACTCGCCAAGAGATTTTCATCAAATTTAACATCTCTTCTAATGATTATATCATGAGAATGTGGCTGAAGAAGTCTATAACCTTTTACATCTTTTGAATATCCAAGAAATATGCACTTTTAACTTTTAGGCTGCAATGCTTTCCGTTTTTCATCTGGAATGTGAGCCCATGCTTCAAAACCAAATGCACGAAAGTGACTTACATCTGGTTTAATTTTACTCCATGCTTCTTCCGGTGTTATACCTTGTAAAACTTTAGTGGGTGTGCGATTAACTATGTAATTTGCACAATTTATGGCCTCAGCCCAATATTGAAGACTTCGTCCCTTAGATTGGATCATACAATTAGCCATTTATTTTAAAGTGCGGTTATTCCGTTCAGCTACACCATTTTGTTGTGGTGTATACGGAACAATGTGCTGTTGTTGAATTCCTTATTCAGTGCAGAAAGTAGTGAACTTGTTTTTAACATATTCTCCTCCATTGTCAGATCTTAACTTAATAATTTGATGACCAGATTGTTTTTCAACAAGGGCCTTGTAGGCTAAGAACATGTTAAATACTTCGCTCTTAAGTTTTAGGAAGTAAATCCAAGTGCGTATGGAGTAGTCATCAATGAAAGTTAAGAAATATTTGAAACTATAAAATGATGCAAATGGAAGAGGACCACACAAGTCACTATGCACAAGCTCCAAAGGAACCGAGGCATGCCAAGAGGCACGTTTGTCAAAACTGTCCCAATGATGTTTTCTGAGTACACAACCAGAACAAACACCATCCTTGCAAGATACCATCGAAAGACCAGTCACCATATTGTCTTTACATAGTTGTTGCAATGAGTGA
>LPNX011167958.1:141117-172600 GCA_001517045.1 Pseudotsuga menziesii
CTAAGTATACTATCCCATTTCCATTAAGAGAAAGACTATATCCTACACATGATCATACTTAGAGAATGGGTGGACCACTATGTACCATGGGCCCTTTTAGATGGAGCCTCCTAAAACAATGGAAAGTTTTTGGTGGTGGAGCAGTCTTAAATCTCTATGTATCACACACTTTCAGGATGAAAAATTGGTCTAGGTCCTTGAACAAACAATTTTGCGAACTGATGTTACTTAGACTCTTGCTCCTTTTTTGTAAAATATAAAAATATGAAACATATCCAAATATTTGGGGACTCTCAAATCATTATTTGTTGGCCCAGGAAAATACAAATATGCCATAACATTATGTGAATTCCCATTCTTGAAGAAGTTTTTAGAATTTTTGCTTCTTTTGAAAAAATCTCCTTTCAACATATGTACATGGAACAAAACATGGATGCATATTGAATTTCTAAAGAAGGAATTGGGCTAGTTGCAAGGAAGTGGATAATTTATGAGAAAAATAATGATGTCTTCTATGAGTTCTTCCATAGAAATTTTGTTGATCCTTCATCGTCTACATTCACAGACTCAAACTAAATGTTTTTGGACAGCTAAGTAATAAGCTTATGTGATGTATTGTTTTGAAGGGATTCTACACAAGTCTTTGTTCTTGGAAACATAATGCTTTTTTGGATGAAATTCTATTTTGTTTATATTTAGAATTCCTTGTAAAATATGCTAAAACAAAACTCTTTCAGCTGTACAATCCTGGAATTGTTTTCCAGATGTATTTATTGATTGTGGTCACTCCCTGTGATCTCTTGGAAAGTCTTTCACCCGAAGAAAGATATGGACCATTTTTTGCTAGAAAATACATGTATTTTTTCATAATGTAATTTTATTTTCTCTTTGGATGAAATAAAAATGATTCTTTTTCCCAAGGAAAAAAAAAGTAGTTTTGTTTTTTACTTGAGGACCATGAAACACTATGCTAGCTATTTAATAAATAATTTATTATTATTATTATTTAGAAGATGGAAAAACCTGTCATAACTCCATTGTAAAATTGGCATTTAGGATAACCATCATTGGATGCTATTTATAAATGTGATCTGACTCATCACCATTTTTCAGGGAAAGCCATACCACCTAAATAACTAGTTGATGATCCATAAAAGGGTATACTTCCACTCTTGGTAGATGTCTATATGTATTGGGCCATTATCTTGTTTCCTTACATTTAAGAAAGATGAGATCTTAACCAATTATAAACAAATTAAATCTTAATACAAAACTAAGAAATAATATATCATTTAAAAATAAATTATTTATATTTAATAACAAATTAAGTATTTAATCTATTGAATTGAAAAATAAATTATTTACATTAATATGATTAAAAACTTTAAAACTATATCATGAAAACATGATTGTGACATAAGAATCTTAACTTCATTTACATATTATGATTTCATGATAGAGCTTAAAAATTGGTTGGATTAACTAACCATAACAACCTTATTGTATTATTAGGTATTAATGAAGTTTCTCTTTAGTTATGTGGGCCAATGTATGATTATTATGACTCTCTACTTGGTTGATGATGATAATGATGATGAAAATTAACATCAACTGAGACCACTTTGGTCTATTGGACCTTACTTAATGGTTATTTGGTTTTCTTTAAATTTTTATTCCTATGCTCAAAATACCTAAAGAGAAACATTCCTAAATTGTTGTAGTTTTGATAGGTTAGAATGTTAAGAAGGTTTGCATTGTAACACAGATGATGAAATTTAGACCAAATGTGGGTGTAAGCATGGAACTCTATGAGAAATATAACTTCATTTTCAACGCTCGTAGTCTCACAAAGATGGTAAATCCTTTCAACTAAGAGTGTTTTGGGAATTTCCCAATACCATGTTTCACTATGGAGCTCATGAGAGTTTCTTCTTATCTTGGCTATATCAATTTTCTTCTTTATACTTGTTAAAACATGGATATGATTTTAATATTCTAGATTAGGGTTAATGACCTCATATATCTTAATTTTCTTTTAGCATCTAAATTTTATCACACCACAATTTCTTTTTAAACTTAGATGTAGAGGTATTTTGATAGTGTTGATCTTTTGAAAAGTGAAATCTTCGTCAATTTCCTATTGTTTAACTAAGTGAAGGAATATTTATGCCATCTTGCTTTAGCCATAGGTGGTTTTGAATGGATTTTAAAGCAATTTTAGGAAATACTATAGTCTTCCATGTTATTTATCTTGTTATTATACATGAAGTACCTAGTCATAGTCATGCTCTCGATGCGGGAAATCCCCACTTTTGTGAGAATAATAAGGTAGGGAATATTGCTTTTAATTTTAAGGTCATAAGTTATAAAATACTTCCTAAATTGCTCAACATTTCTCCAATATTCTCTAGAGATGTTGCAACCCCAAACTTCACACCCATACATGATAACAGAGGTGATGAGAGTTTCAAAGAGGAAATTATTTTTATCCTGCACCATAAGGTTTATTGACTTACAATTGTTTTCAAGACAAAAATAATATTTCTGTCCTCCATTAATCCTTTTCTCCATGTTATAGTTCCATTTGAGCTTGTGATGGATATCAATTCCAAGATATTTATATGAAGTCATTTCCTCCAAGTTGTTATTATCATACATGAAATTAGTGTAAGTTACATTCTTGGATTTGATAATCATAACTTTTGTTCTGTCTATGTTAATGGCCATACCCATAATAGATAAAAAAGCATTGAGAATTATTAATTTCTTATCAATACCAAAAGTAGACCTTTCCATAAGAACATTATCATCAGCATAGACAAGACGTATTATGACCATTCCTGCTAATGTCATGCCACTGCAACCTACTTCTTCTAAACAACCTTGTATCTTCCAATATTACAATTAATATATTTCAACTAACCCTAATTTTTTCTAAGCTTGGTGATGACACTCACGTAACCTTACCGAATTATCTCTCAACTTGAAAGGAATATTTATCTCTTCTAAACTATTCCACAGGCTATTTCTTGTTACACTAGAAAAATATTTTCTAAAGTCCACAAGGAAACAAAAGATAATGGATATTATTATGAAATTCCTCTGCAATGACCTTGAGCATTATGAGGTGATATTTGGTTGAATGATGCCTTCTAAAACTCACTTATCCTTTAGCTCGTTTACTTTCACTTTCTAGCCATATGCTAATCTTGTTTCCAAAATAATACCATATAAATTATCTAAGATAGGGTTGATCATAATGGTTCAATAATTAGAGGGGAAATTTTTATCATTGCTTTTAAAAATATGAATAATGAGGCTTTGAGTCCATTGTTCAGGGGAACCTTCCTTGACCACTAGATTGAAGAGCTTATGGATGTGAGGGATGAGGACATGCCCTCGAAATTTTAGTAATTTTTCTTGGTAGCATTCAATGTCCTTAACTTATCCATTTGCTATATGCTAAACCCCAAAATCTATGTCTTCTAAAGAAAAACCGTACATTGTTGTAACGAGGGTTTGAATGTTATCCATGACATTAGGGGACTCAAAAATATTTTTAAGATACAAGTTATAGTCCTTCAAAACAATCGTATTATTCTCTTTATTTTTGCGAGTTAGAATTTGCCTCCAAAATGTTTTAAGAGCCATATTACTGAAATGTGAAAGCTTCTCCTCCTTTTTGTTTATATAATAGTTTTTTTCCTTTTAATTAGGGTTTTGTACATCTTTATCGTGTTAGATTTTAGGGACTCGTCAATAAATTCCTTAATTTTTCTTCTTGCATTCTTACACTCCTTATCATACCAAGGGTTGGTTCTATTATTTTCCTTATTAGCCGATACCTCAATAGCGAACTTATTAATGGAAGATGAGAGGGATGTAGGAAAATTATGATAGAGGTATTCTATATTTTGTCCTTACTTGATAGAGGAAATAATTGATTTTTTAAATCATTTAGAAAATTATAATCTCTATTTCTATTGGATATAAAGTGCTTTTTTCTATGATAATTTTCCTCTATGGGATCACTATGCATGGAAAAATTACGAGTTATAATTAAAGGTATATGACCTAAGTCAAGCTCATGGCCATTTAATATGTCAAAATTTACTATTTCATTGTATAAAGTCAACCGAACCAAAGTACAACAAGGAGAATAAAACATATTATTAATGATTTATTTATATGTAATTTAACGATATTATTGATTATTTATTTATATGTATTTTAATGATATTATTAATGATTTATTTATATGTTTTTTTACTAATGTAAGCAATGTTATGTTTTATGAGTTATTAGAGTTATTCTTTGGTTTGACACTCGTGATTAGAGGTAGTTATTTCATAAAGTCACTTAAAACTTGTATTTGGTCTCAATTACATTTTAATATTTCATTCATATGGATACGAAAAATGAAGGGAAACATATATCTAAAAGAATTTGAAACTTGTGGATGGAATAACGCCAATTTCAGTTTATGAAAAACAATTGCACCTCATAATGTAATAATGATTGTATATATTATATGTACATCCAATGATATATAAATTCACCACTGTAACATGATTAAACTCATAAATTCGTAGAAAAGATAGAAAATACAAGGGAAAATAGATGAAATAGATAACGATGTTCAATTGTCTTTTCAAGGGGAAACCTCCAAGAGCAGTAACTCCAAATATAATGTCAATTCTTGACTCCAAATTTCCTATCTTACTACTATATATATAGTACTTCAATAACCCAAGTACAACTACTTGTGGTTCCACTATTAATGAGGGCCAACCATTTAAGGGATTCACTCAATAAGGCCTCTTTACATTAAAATACTACCCACTAACTCACTAATGGGACTTATGGTCTTGTACATAGATAGCGTAGAAAATTTAGGGTAGGAACCTAACATGTTCTCTCCCTTGAAAATCAACGTTGTCCTCAATACCAAAGATGGGGAAACTGCTACAAAATTGTTTATGGTTCCCAAGTAGCATCCTCTGGTGAAGTATCATTCCATTAAATCAAAACTTTACTAATAGTGCGATGACATAGTTTATGCTTCCTAATGTCCAAAAGTTCTTTTGGTTGAGCCAAATGGATCCTTATTCATCTAGTTTAGGTAAGGTAGTTTGAAGTCGAAAATTATGACCCCCTACCTTCTTCAAACAAGAGACATAAAAAACTGGGTGAAACTTGGAGCATGCTGGAAGTGCTAATTTGTATGCCACCTAATCAATGCATTGAACATTTTAATATGGGACATAAAACTTTGGTGCAAGCTTATGATTTCCTTTAAATTTGAGAGATATTTTCTTATAAGATTGGAGGAAAAGGAACACTTGGTCACCTTCTACAAATGAAAGCTCTGAGTGGTGCTAATCTGCTTGTTGCTTCATGCAATTTTGGGTCATTTCCAAATTTTCCTTAAGTGTGAAAATAATAACATCGCAATTATAAAGAAAATTATTGATTGCATGTAATTAGGAAGTAACTAGTAGATAAGAAACCATTGAAGGTTCTTGTTTACCATAGGTTGTTTCATATGATGTCATTTTTGTATCCACATGATAAGTGGTATTATACCACCATTTTTCTAATGGTAACCACTATGCTCACTAGTGTTGTTTTTTGGATGCTAAACATTGAAAATAGGTTTAAATACACTTGTTTATTTCTTATGCCTGGCCATATGTTTGTGGATGATAAGATGTACTCATTTGTAACTAGGTTCCATGTAGTTTAAATAGTTCTTTCCAAAATTTGCGTGTGAATGTGTGATCACAATCTAACACAATGGAGGTACACAGGCCATGAAGTTTGAACATTTGGTCTAGAAAACATTGGGTCACCGTTGTTGGGATAAATGGATATTGGAGAGAACAAAAGAGGGCATATTTGTAAAGACAATCCACTGCCACCAAAATGACATATTTTTTACCTTCTTTTGGAAGTCCAACAATAAAATCCATGGAAATTCTAGTCAAGGTAGAGGCCATTATTGGTAATGGTTTTAATACTCCAGGGGTCTTCACTGTCTCACCTTTGGTCCTTTGACAAGTGTCACATTCCACTACAAAAGTAAGGATATATTTTTTCATGCCATCCTATAAGACAGAGTGCCTAGAACGTGTATAATTGTTTTGAAATCCTGAGTGAACCTTAAGATGATATGAATGCAATTTAGTTAATAATATATGTTTTAATGTAGAGTTAGGGACTAGAAAAAGGTTCCCTTTGTATCGCAATGTACCTTATTTTCTAAGTGTAATCCTTGGTATGGTTGGGATTGTTGGTTATGAAGACCCATATTCTAAGTTGAGAGATGTTATTATTAAGTTGTGTTTGTACCCCAGTTTAATTGTACATTCATCCTAACAGGGGGGCGCCGGGTACATCGTCCCCCCACAGGGGCCCAGACCAACAGTTTACGGGCCCATGGTATTTTTCCATGGTAATTCCCCTATAAAAGGATATGAATGTAATGCAGTTATGTATTGTATTGTAGCAATGTAAAATGATCTCTGTGATTGTGTGACAGAGATTGTGAGAGAGTGAAGAGGAAGTGTACCGGGTTTGCTGCAGGTTGTATCCCTTCATTTTGCTGGATACAATAATAATAAAAGGGCTAAGAATTTTTTGTGGATGTAGCCCATATTTGTTGAACCAATTTATATTGGTGTCTTTCTTGTAATGTGTTAGTGTGCTTTATATTTGGATCTTGTTTATTGTTATTACTCTGTGATCTATTTTTTCTAACAATTGGTATCAGACCCAAAAGGTCTATTTGGCTAGTAAACTTGCAGGAAGAAGGGCTCATGATTCGAGTGGGAGAAATGACAGAAGAAGGGAAGTTTAAGGTCAAGAAATTTAACAGCCAAAACTACCAGTTATGAAAGATGAAAATGGAGGACTATATGTACTAGAAGGATTTGTTCCTACCATTGGGAGGAAAATCAAAACAATGACTGAATATGAAGGACAAAGAATGGGAGGTTCTTGAAAAAAACACTGGAAACAATATGGTTTTGCTTGGCTTCATTAGAGGCTTTCAATATTTCTAAAGAAAATAAACTAGAGGGTGTAATGAGCGCATTTCCCAAGCTGTATGAAAAACATTCAGCTTCCAACAAGGTATTTATAATGAAGTGTTTATTTAATGTTAAGATGTCATAAGGTGGATCTGTTGCTGACCATTTAAATGAATTTAATAAGGTTACTAATCAACTAAGTTATGTAGGAGTGAAATTCGATGATGAGGTTAGGGATATTCTAATATTGTGCTCATTGCCAAAAAACTATAATGGCTTGGTCATGGTTGTAAGTAACTTTGTCTCTAGTTCAAACACTCTTAAATTTGATGATGTTGTTGCTATTATTCTTAGCGAGGAAATGCGAAGAAAAAGAATAGGTGAGACATCAAGTAATGCATTGACCATGGAGAGAAGAGTAAGACAAAGGGAGAGATGAAAGGTCATAGGAAATAGAAATAACTATACAAAGGGAAAATCCTAGTACATGCTAGAAAAGATAGAGTTATGGAACTATGGTAAGAGAGGACATTTGAAGAAAGACTGCAAAGATCCAAAGAAGAAAGGAGATGAGAAACACGAGACGAGTACTCAAGAAGCTACTGTAGTAGGTGATGTGTTACGAGATGATTTGATTCTTGCATTAGATAATGCTAGTGATTACTGGGTAGTAGATTCAGGGGATTCATGTCATGCTATACCCCATAGGAAGTTCTTTCATGATTATGTTTCAGGTGATTTTGGACATGTTTTATTGGGTGATGATGAACCGTGTAAAATTGTTGGAATGTGTAAGGTACATATTAAGTTAAATAATGGAAATGAATGGATATAAGGTATATTCCTACTATGAAAAGATATATGATATCTACAGGGTAGTTGGGAGATAGCGGTTGTTTTCCTATGTTTGGAAAAATGTCATGGAAGATCACTAAAGGAGAACTGGTAATAGAAAAAGGAGATAGGAGATCTACGTTGTATCTATGTCCTCATAATACTGATTATTCTTTCTATGTATCTTCCATAGAAACAAGTGAAATATTATGGCATCATAAGCCTAGTCACATGAGTGAGAAGGGGATGCAGATTCTCCACTCAAGAAAATTACTACCATATATGAAGCAGGTTATAAGTTTGGAATTGTGTGAGAATTGTGTTTATGGAAAACATAATAGAGTTAGATTTCTCAAGGTTGGGAAACATAAGAAGAGTGAAAAGTTAGAGCTTGTGCATACATATGTATCGGGACCATCTAAGGTACAATATCTTGGTGGCTCTCATTATTATGTTACTTTTATTGATGATGCAACTAGAAAAACTTAGGTTTATTGCTTTAGAGAAAAATCTGCTGTGTTTGATACTTTTAAGGAATGGAAAGCTCTGTTTGAGAATGAGACAAGAAAAATATTGAAGTTTCTTAGATCTGATAATGGAGGTGAATACTACAAAAAGGAGTTTGATAGTTACTATTCATACCATGTGATTCATAGAGAGAAGACAGTCCCAGGAACACCAAAAGAAAATGGTGTGTTAGAAAGGATGAATAGGATGATCATGGAGTTTGTAAGGTGTATGTGATTGTATGCAGTATTTACCTTACTATTTTGGGTTGATGTTGTAGATACTATTATTTACTTAATAAACAGAGGGCCTTCAAGTGCTTTGGATGGTGGAATTCTAGAGGAAGCATGGATAGGTAAAAATGTAAACTATTAATTTATGAGAACTTTTGGCTGTGAAGAATTTGTCCATATTGATAAAGAAAGTAGAGCAAAGCTTGAGGATGAATCCAAGAAATGAACCTTTATTGGATATAGGGTGGATGATTTTGGCCGCTTATGGGATTATGAAAATAACAAAATAATTAGGAGGTGAGATGTAGTATTCAATGTAAAGGTTATGTGAAAAGATTAGTTGTGGGGAAATAAAGAGGAACATGAAAACATAGAGTACACAATGCTTGATGAAATTAAAGATAATGAAGTTCCAAAGGTACCAAAAAAAAATAAAAATAGTAGGTACCTCAAAATATTGCAAGTGTAAGAAGATCTACCAGGTTAGGTAGACCCCCTGAATGATTCTCTCTTTCACTGTATTATTTATTGATGAATGATTTTCGTGAACCAGAATGTTATGAAGAGGCAAAGCAGGTGGAAACTAGAAATAAGTAGGATCAAGGCATGAATGAGGAGATGGACTCATTGGTAATAAACTAGACTTGGGATTTGGTTGAGTTTCTTCCAGGTAAAAGAGCATTGCAGAATAAATGGGTTTACAGGTTGAAGCAAGAATGAGGCAAGAAGCGGTATAAGGCTAGACTTGTGGTAAAGGGGTTTGCACAAAAGAAAGGTATAGAATTTAAGGAAATATTTTATCCTTTTAATAAAATGAATTAAATTAGAACTATTTTAAGTATAGTGGTAGTAGAACATTTGCATCTTGGACATTTATATGTAAAAACAACCTTTTTCCATGGGGACTTGGAGGAAGATATTTATATGAAACAACCACAGGGGTATGAGGTCAAAGGGAAGGAGAATTTGGTTTGCAGGTTGAACAAGAGCTTGTATCACTTGTAACAAGCTCCAAGACAATGGTATTTGAAATTTGATAAGTTTATGAAAGAACAGGGTTATAGTAGATGTCATTCTGACCACTGTGTTTATTTCAAGAGGCTAGTTAATGGGAGATATATTTTATTGTTATTATATGTGGATGGAATTTTTGTTACACGGTATAACATGCAATATATAAATGTGCTCAAAAGGAAACTAGATAAATTATTTGTGATGAAGGATCTAGGTGTTTCAAAGAAAATCCTTGGTACGAGAATAACAAGAGACGGGAAAAATCACAAATTGACATTGTCTCAAGGTGAGTACATAGAGAAGGGGTTGGAGAGGTTTAGAATGTAATGCAAAAACAATTAGTACACCTTTGGCAAACCATTTCGAACTAAGTAAGGGTATTTTTCCCAAGACATAGGAAGAGATAGAATACATGTCTAAGGTTCCCTATTCATCAGCAGTTGGTAGCTTAATGCATGCCATGGTGTGCACAAGACTAGATATTGCACATGTAGTGGGAGTTGTGAGTAGGTATAGGAATAACCCAGGTAAAGAGCATTGAAGGGAAATACAATGGATTCTTAGGTATTTGAGAGGTACCATTTATCATGCATTATTTTTTGGAGGTTCAAACATTGTTCTACAAGAATATGTTTACACAAATATGGAAGGTGGTAAAGACGACAAGATGAGAACCACAATATATGTTTTTATTGTAGTTGGAACAACTATAAGTTGGATTTTGAAATTAAAAAAGGTTGTTTTACTTTCAACAACAAAAGCAGAGTATGTTGCTACTACAGAGGCTAGTAAAGACATGATTTTGTTGTAGAGGTTCATGGAGGAACTGGGTAAGAAGTAGGAGAATAGCATGTTGTACAGTGACAACTAGATTTCCATTCATATTTCAAAGAACTCAACTTTCCATTCTAACACTAACCATATACAACTCAAATCCCACTTCATATGATCTGTTTTGGAAGATGAACTGATGAAGTTGGAAAATATACATACTAGCCAAAATGTTGCAGACATGTTGAAAAAGGTAGTAACTAGAGAGAAACTAAGTTCCTGGTCGATTTATTTTGGCCTTCAAGCATGAAGTTGAAGATGACAAATTTTCCAGGCCCAAGGTTCAGATCATAGTACAACAAGTGCAACCGAGGTGGAGTTGTTGTGATTAGTATCCAAGTGGGATAGTGTTGGTTATGGAGCCTTATCTTCCATATTTAGAGATGTTATTGTTCAACCGTGTTTGTACCCTAGTTTTATTGTACCCTCTTCCCATCAATGGGGTGCGGTGGGATATCGTCCCCTCCACGGGGTCCAGGGGGACCGTCCGCCCCGGTTTGGGGGCTAACAGGCCCCTGAAAGAATTTTTTTGGGATGTTTGTTGTCCAAACATTTATGAGACCATGGTATTGGGTGACCTATGGTATTTTCCCATGGTAATTCTCCTATAAAAGGAAATAATTGTAATATTGTTGTGTATTGTATTGTAGCATTGCAAAATGATATCTATGATTGTGTGAGAGAGCAGAGAGGAAGTGTAGAGGGTTTGTTGCTGGTTATGTCCCTTCATTTTGTTGTATGGTATAATAATAAAAGTGCTAGTGATTTCTATGTGGGCGTAGACCATCTTGGGTGAATCACGTTATATTGGAGTCTCTCTTATAATGTGTTAGTGTGTTTTATATTTTCATCTTGTTTATTGTTATTGCTTTGCAATATTGTTTTTCTAATAGGGATCCTCATCAAGTCGATGAGTTGAGATATAATAGCATGGGCTATCCATTCTTTCCTTACTTCTTCTAACCATTCAAATACTAGAGAGGACAAGGAAAATAAGGATCTATTTTCCTCATGTTTCCTTAACAATGCATCTGCCACAACATTTTTTTTCCCTTTTTGTAGATGATATCATAATCATGTTCAACAATATTTTTGACACACTAATACTTCTATGGTGATGACAACCTTTGTTCAAAAAAATATTTCATGCTCTATTTTGAACTAGAAGCATTGTGCTTGACATAACTGCATGTAGGATGACCATCATTTCCTTCTCATAAGAGGACTTACCCAAATTCTTGTCACACAACTTCTAACTAGTAAATTCTAGTGGTCTTCCATCTTGCATTAAGGATGCACCTAAAACTTTCCCAAAATAATCACATTCCAATACAAAAGTTTTATTAAAATTAGGCATGAATAAGACTGGCATGGTGCACATGGATTGGTTTTGAACTAAGAATGCTTGTTCTATCACTTCTTTCCATGAAAATACATTTTTCTTGAGTAGAGATGTCAACGGTGTTCCAATTTTACCATAGTTATTCACAAACGTCCTACTAAGTATCCCATAAGACCTAGAAACCCATGTAAGACTTTCAATGTTTTAGGGTGGGACATTCTTGCATTGCCTCAATTTTCTTGGGTTCCACACTCACTCCATCTTCTCCAAAAATGTGACCCAAGTATTTGACCTTCGAGACACCAAAAGAACATTTGGAGCGTTTAATGAATAACTGATGGTCCTAGAGAAGTTGAAAAAAATTATCAACAAGGTGTACATGAGCATCCCAAGTTTTACTATAAATCAAGATGTCATTAAAGAAAACCAACACAAAATCATGAAGATATGGCCTCAAAATTTTATTCACGAGGCTTTGAAGGTAGAAGGGGCACTACAAATTCCAAAGGGAATTACTAAAAACTCATAATGTCCTTAATGTGTGCAAAAAATTGTCTTCAGAATACCGACCTCTTTTATCCTAATTTAATATCATG
The DNA here is from genome assembly GCA_001517045.1 of Pseudotsuga menziesii. Taxonomy (NCBI): domain Eukaryota; kingdom Viridiplantae; phylum Streptophyta; class Pinopsida; order Pinales; family Pinaceae; genus Pseudotsuga; species Pseudotsuga menziesii. The sequence continues at coordinate 153,506 of LPNX011167958.1, forward strand.
AATGGAGGTCAAGTTTGGTGAAAAATTTAGTGCCATGGAGTTCATCTAGCCTAATATCATAAATTAATGGGATGGAAAATTTATCCTTTATGGTTAACTTGTTGAGTTCCTGAAAATTAGGACACATATGCTATGTGCCTTCTTTTTTTTAAAAGATGACCATTGGGAATGAATATGGCCTAGTGCTAAGATGAATATCTCTTACCTCTAATAGCTCCCAAACGATCTTTTCAATTTCATTCTTTTTTGCAATTGTGTGCCTATATGGTCATACATTTTGTGCTTGAATTCCCAAAATCAATGGAATACCATGATTATGCTCACATAGAGATGCGGGTAAGCCCTTAAGTGTATAAAATACCTATTGATGTTTATCCAAAACCCTCTGCAATTTAGATTGGATTTCTAGTGCAGTGTTATCTAGAGTCTTGATGGCATGGAATTGAGAAATAATTCTAGATTGGTCGTTCTTCAATTATTTTTCCATCCAATGAGAGCTTATGATTTCGGGGGAGCCTACCTAGATATCTTTAAGGGCATGAGTATGAGAATATTGGGTAAAAATAATTTATAACCCCTTGAAGTGGATGGTCATTGAACCCAATCTGTGTATCCATTCATCCCCTAAAACTATATCACATCCACCCATATCTATGGAAAAAATACAAGTTTTGAGATTATAGTAACCCAATTGTAGTTTCACATTTTCATAGTTCCCAACACATTTCATTATCCCTGAATTGGATATCCGAAGTTGAGCACTAGGTGTACATAATAGTGTAGTTTGTCAGTTTCTCTCCTATGAATATAGTTGTGGGTGCTTCCACTATGAACCAAAATTACCACTTTCTGGTGCTTGATGTAACCCAAAAGTTTCAATGCTTGTGGGGATGAAATACCAAATAAATTATGAAGAGAGATGAGTGGTTCTTCTTGATTGACTTCAACCTCCAATTATTCTTGCATAGAGTTTGTTTTGTCAACATCCTCAAACTTAGGGGTATATTTCACAATCATGTCTTTATAATGGGTAGGAACAATCACATCAATTTGAAATAACTTATGTTCTTTACATTTTTTACCTGGAACATATTTTTCATCTCAAATGTACAAATGTTCTTGTACTTCTTGTCCTATGATTTTTGCTGGAGATAGCTTCTATACTTTCAAGGGACAATAATGAATCGTGCTTGATGAATTAACATGCATAAAAAATGGGTAGGGGATGGACGGTGGTTTATTGGTATTGCATTGACCTTCACCTATACTTATAGATCCCTTTGAGATCACTCTAAATAGGTAGTAGGTTGTTACATTTTGACTTGTTATTGAATTTCCTCCTTGAGGAAACTAATGAAATATTCTTTATAAAAATAATCTGTTAATTTTTCTATGTGGATGGCTAATTTCTCAAAGGAATATATAAAGTCTATGACTGATCCTATTTGACATAACTTGGTAATTTGTCCCAAATAGTGAGTATCTTGCTCATAAAGGTCACAGAGAGATTTAAAAAATCAGCATTATGGAAGCATGCTTCCATATGCTCTTTTATGCCACTCACACCATTTCCATCATTCTGGATCCAAATACAAAAGCCACACCCTACGTTTCATCATACCGAATTAACATGCATGAGGAATGGCTAGGGGATGGATGGTGGTTTGTTTGTATTGCATTGAAACCCACCTCTACTTATAGATCCCTTTGAGATCTCTCTAACCAGGTAGTAGGTTGTTACATTTCGACTTGTTCTGGAATTTCCTCCTTGAGGACACTAATGAAATATTCTTTATAAAAAGAATCTGTTAATTTCTCTATGTGGATGGATAATTTCTCAAAGGAATATATAAATTATATGACTGATCATGTTTGACAAAACTTGGTAATTTGTCCCAAATAGTGAGTATCTTCCTCGTAATGGTCGCAGAGAGATTTAAAAAATCAACTTTATGGAATGAAGCTTCCATAGGCTCTTTTATGCCACTCCCACCATTTACTATCATTATAGATCCAAATACAAAACTCCCGCCCTATTTTTGGTCATACCTTCAGTAATTCCATGAATTGTGAAGCGGCGTTCTATATATGAACCCATTTTAAATGGTTAGAACCATCAAACTTGTTCAATCCTACCTTACGAAAGTGATTCCAAGTGTTATTATCCATGGAGTGTGGGTTAGGGTTGTGAGGCCTTGAGGAGTGTTTATGGTGGCTAAATAGTCCTCAATGAGATGTTCCTTCCTAGTGCATCTCACTTTGTTGTGTACTCCAAGTACCTCTTCTGACTTGTGATGACATCCCATTTGATTAAAGGATTCAATTAGATTTTCAAACTTCTGATCTAGGTTTCTTCATTCTGAAGTTCCCTCATCTAGCCTTGATTGTCCTAAATGTTTTCCTAAATACTATTGTATTCTACTTAAATGTCATCAAACCTTTGGGAATTATATCAATTATTCATGTTGATTGGGGTCTAGAAAGGTGGCATATAGGGAGGATTACCTTCTACCATGGGATGGTTTTGTGAGATTGAGGTTTACACAATGAACTACAAATATTTGTCAAAGTAGTGTTTGAGGAAAAAATTTCAAAACAAGCACAACTCCCTGTAAAAACCTGATTGAGAGATAACCTAGAGACTTTCCTAACTTAGAAATTTCTATGTATGCATATAATTGTTTTTTACTATGTAGTAGCTTGATATGTCTACTATGTAATTCCACAAGTTTCAATGAATTATAATGTGCCAAGAAAAAATAGGTTAGTTTTTATATATTTTGGCTTTATCAACAGGGAGAACTTGTTTGGACTTCCATGTGTCCAATTTTTCAATTACAAATATGAGATTGATACCATACATTGTTTTGTATTATTTTCCATGTAGTTTGTGGCACTCAATTTGGAGCTCTGACAGTTCAGATATAATAGTTTCACCTAGAACACATGTTTAGGGCTAATTTTTGGGCTATTTAAATTTACTGAATTACACTGCTTGTATATCCAAATTGGTAGCAACCTTGAAACTGAAACTTCGACATAAGTTACCTTTATATTCCTTTGATTTACCCTGCAATTTTAGATACTGAAATGAAAAAGAGAAAAAAATTGGAGCAAAAATTCCAAGGTGACTTGTTTGAGACAGCCAAACCTTGGAAACGTATTCCCCTTTTTCCCAAGAAAGAGATTTGATACCACTTGTAATATGCTTAAACCCAAAAAATCATAGAAAATATAGAAAATACAAAGACAAATAGATGAAACAAATAATGGTGTTCACTTGCCTCTTCAAGGGGAAAACCTCCAAGAGCACTATCTCTAAATAGAATGACATATCTTGACTCCACAATACATATTTTACTATTCTATATATAGTACTTCAATATCCCAAGCCCAACTACTTGTGGTATCGCTATTAACATGGTTCGACCACCTAAGGGCATTTACACAATAAGGAAGGCCCTTTTACATTTAAAAACTACCCACTAACTCACTAATGGGCCTTAGGGACTTGTACATTAAATTTGGGTGGTTAGGGTTGGACCCTATCAACCCCTTTGGGGGGTGATTATTGTTCATATTTATTTACCAACCAAGAAAGCATTTATCGACAATTATCGATCATTTCAAGGAGTTTGATTTCAATTTATTTTTTACATAGTAATGTTTTTGAGTGACCGAAATCATTAATAATGAAATTCAAGAAGCCCGTGGATCAATTAACATGATTTAAAGAAAAATATAAGCATATAAAAACTTCAATTAACATGATTCAAGGAGGTTGTTAGGGTAGGACCCTAACAACCACCTTGGGGGTGATTATTGTTCATATTGAGTTACCAACCAACCAAGCATTTATTGACAATTATAGATCATTTGAAGGACTTTGATTTGAATTTAATTTTTTACATATTAATGTTTATGAGTGATCGAAATCGTTGATAATGGAATTCAATAACCCCATGGATCAATTAACATGATTAAATAAAAATGAAGCATATAAAATCTTTAATGCATGAGTTGGAGAAATATGAAGAGAGAATAGATATAAGGATACAAGCCTAAGGTCATATGCTTATGATGAAAGATGAGAAGTATATAAAGACTTCACTATGGGAGTTGGAGAAAGATCAAAAGAGAATATATACATAGATAGAATATCGAGGCCATAGGCTTATGATGAAATATGAGAAGGGTGGTTTCTCACAACAATTAGGGTTTAGAAAAAGTGAGTAATAGTATGCATTTTACTAATAATAATATGAGCTCTAAACTATACAGAAAATTTGATGCATAATATTCGCATGAAATCTAACAAGCTCTATGTGTTTCTTAATGTTTACATTATTGTGTGTTTCTTAATGTTTAAAATATTAATTGGATAGTAAGCCTACAAGTCCCACACGAAATTAGATTTGAGGAACGTAATCACTTCCTATGGGATTAAGTAAAGTCTAGAATGAAAATGGTGGTGCATCTTCAATTATTAGAATGAATCTAGGGTTTAGAACTATGATGGTCTACCAATAGGTAATAATATCTACCGTGGATCTCATTATAGGTCAAATATGAGAAAATGAAGTGTTCCTTGATTAGAGCTCCATACATATACTTAATTTATAAAGGATCCCTTTAAATTTGATTCGATTGTATGCTTTTTGCAAGATTATATATGAGAAAATGAGAAAATGAGAAAATGAAGTGTTCCTTGATTAGAGCTCCATACATATACTTAATTTACAAAGGATCCCTTTAAAGTTTATTCAATTGTATGCTTTTTGCAAGATTATATATATGGAAAATGAACAATATCAATGAAATAACATCAACAATAGTTGGCAAGAAAGGAATGAATAATATTAATTTAATGTGTGAAATGGATAGCCTAATTTATTGAAATATTATAAATGTTCCCAATTTCACTTCAAAGGAGAAACCTCCAAATAGAGCATAGATACAATACAATGTAAAATAACATGTACAATAGTCGCCAAAAAAAGGAATAATAGTGATTAAACATTTGAAATGGAAAACTTGATATTAGGACCAATAACAATGTTCCCATTTCCAGTTCAAGGGAGCAACCTCAAAAGAAAATATCTATAATACAATGTAAAACATTCCACACCTCTTACATATCTCTTTACCTTTATAATTACCTTGTAGAAAACCCTAACTGTAACCACAACATATTACATTACGGCGGTCGCACGAAGTTGGTTCCACTTTTTGGTGCCACTTAGGAAATCAGAAACGCACTTCCAAAGTGCAAATCAAGAACACATATGCGTTATTGATGGTACGTTCGGAATAACCCGAGCCCAAACACAAGGCTAAGGTTCGTGAAAATGTATCGCGTATGTGATATATCGCATATGCGTTTTGTAATGTTAAATATCGCATATGAGATATATTACAAGTGCGATATATCGCATATGCATTTTGTAAATGTTGCATATCACATATGGTGGTACGAGGAACCAAAAAAACAATTTATTAATAAAGGATACAACTTTGGTGGTTTTCTCCCTCTTTGGATTTCCATTTAAAATCATTATGTATTATGCATTTGTATTGAATAGTTGTTGAATGTTTTATTAATGTGTGATTATTACTTGAAGTGATGAAGTTAAAATTAGTAGAAGTGTCTAATACCAATTCACCCCCGCCATCTCAACATCTATAAATATTCAAACAATTGGTGTCAAAGCATGTTTTATTCACATAGTTTGACAACTAGAAGACATATCCCATAGATTACTCATGGATTTTCAATTAGTATATGTTGGGGCTCCGACCCTAAAAGTCCTTAGTTTTGGTAACTCCACGGTTTTTGAGGAAGTGTAAGCGGAGTTACAACCTAAAATAGTCTTAGGGGTGTCGCGGGTGGGTCAAACCCCCTTTTTGTAATTAACCCTTGGGTTAAATCCAGGGTTAGGGTTTTGGGCGCCCATGGTGTAAATCCATGGTTTTGTAACAGTGCACTATATAAATAGGCACTTATGTAAAGAAGTAGGGTTAGGTCTTGAATGATTATCTTATGAAGCTAATGTAATGCAAAGATAAGAGATTGTATAAGGGTTTTTGTAAGAAGGTTAAGTCCCAGCTGTGTGCATGGACGACCTCTGCAGCTGTGTGCGCAGAGGTGTTTTGGTGAAAAGGAAGATCTGCAGCTGTGTGCGCAGAGGCCTACTGCTGTGTGCGCGGCTTTGAGGACTGAAGGGATCTGCAGCTGAGTGCGCAGATCAGAACTGTCGTTTTAGTTGTAAAGAGTTAAATAAAGCGCAGTTCTGTGGACGTAACCCCTACACTGGGGGTGAACCACGTGACATCTGGTGTTGTGGTTCATTTGTGTGATTTGTTATTATATTTTATGCACTGTTAAGTAAATAACTGATAAAGTAAGATTGCTGCTAATAACTAGCTTCGCTGTGAATTCCCAGATAAGGGTTGTGCAAGTAACTATTTGTTTATCTAATCGTGAAGCTGCATAATTGATAATACAAGCATTGTGTTAAGTGATTATTAATAGTTAAAGACTAAAGGTACAGTAAGATTCTCTCTTCTGCTTGCAGAAACCCGATTCTGCGGCACCCCATAGTTGTTTCGGGTGAGACGGTAGCCTGTTTGCAGGTTGCTTCCGAAAGGGCCAACACTGTGGGTCTTTGTTGGTGCGAAGTTAAAGGTAAAACCCGGGTCTGCCCAGTTAGCCTAACAAATTGGTTCCGTTGCAGGTTGAACTCAGTATCTGTTGAAGGGAGATCGACGTCTTACCTCGAGGGCTATGTTTTGCTGACCCTCTGTAAAATAAATTGGTGATTGGATCAAAGCGACCTATTTGAAGTTTGCAGAATAGGAAAATAAAGATCCCCATCGTAGCGTGGAACAATTTTTGCAAAGGTACATTTTTTCTGATGTTCATGAAATTTCTTTGGTACTATACACATAGAGCTGCACCAGAGGTTATCCAGGTTAACAGAAAGGAGGACGAACTTCCAAGAAAACCAGTTTCCTCCCTGGACCCCCACAAGAATCGCTATCTTGAAAAGAGTGAACAACGCGATCTCGCGAGTCGTGTATTTTTGGACTGTGTGAACTCTCGAAGCATTTGTGACGGAGTTCGCCATCGACACAAGTACCTCCTTTAGCGAAGCTGAACAACAATTTTTCAAAGGACCAAGGGGTAAGTACTTGAACCTATTTAGTTTGAATATTAAAATACTATTTGCTGAAAAAGGAATCTTGCTTATAAAATCAGATTGTTAGATCTAGTATTGCTAACCTATGATTGGAAGTGACTGGGACTTCGACGAGCAAAGTGGTTTGCTACGAAGTGGCAAAAGATATAAGAGAGATCTCGGCTCCTCCACTGAGTGTACCCCTTTAAGCTCTGAAGCCTCTGAGTCCGCCGAGGTCCCCTCTGTTAGAAACCCTCCGATAACCCTGCAGCAAAGACCTATTATCCCCGAGAACCTATCACAGTCTGAAAGTAACCCTAGTCCGAGTACCCCTGTCGCAGGCCAGTCTTCTCCAGCTAGTCCAAACCCTTCCTCCCCCCCTAAATCCTAGATGGCCCATGTTCATGATGACATCAAACTACCGATTTTTAAAGGAACTGGGTCAGAAGATCCAGAACAGTTCTGGTTTCTGTGCGAAGCTTTGTGGAGCACGAAGAACATTACGGACATAGATGTTCGATGAGCACAGCTGATCACTTCTTTCAGAGACCGAGCCCAAACTTGGTTTATGAAGTTTGCTAGCACGCAGAATCCTATCTTGGCTGACATCAAAGCAGCACTGATCCAAGAATTTAAGAAACCTAAATCAGAGTCGCAGTGCATCATTGAGTTAAAAGAGATTCAGCAGCGGCGAGGCGAATCTGTGTGGGACTTTGATCAGAGATTCAAAGTTCTGCTTGACCAAGTTAGCTTCATGATTGGACCAACACAACATAAGGAGTGGTTTATTGAAGAATTATTACCTCACATCAGAGCTCCACTCATGCAACAGAAGGTTGCTGATCAGCAAGAGGCATTAGAGATTGCCATAAAGCTTGAAACTGCACCTGTCGAAGATAGATCTAGCATAGCTCAAAATCAAGTGCAGCTCATGGAGATGGATTTAGAGCTTCGCGACATAAAAAAAGGGAAATCCACCCACGAAGAGGTATGGTGTATATGTTTTCGAACAGAAGGCCACAACAAGGACCAGTGTCCGACGGTGAGAAACTATTTGAATTCTGGCGCACCAAACCCGCTGAATCCTAGTGTTCTGTACTATGAGATCCGTCGAACTACTGGCCAGCATCGACCAGAAGACTTCTATCTATTACAGAGGTATGTTCAAGTCCCGAAGAACCCTTACTGTAAATTCTGTAAGTCATTAGGCCACAATGAAGATGAATGTCGCAGCTTCGACCTTATGAGGGAGCAGACCTACGACACTTATAGGATCTACCTGGATGCACAAGGCAATAACGGATATGGTTACTGAGGTGGTCGAGGTAGTTTTAGAGGCCGTGGTCGTGGTATGCCTGGAGGAGGTCGAGGTCAAGTTATTTTCTATAACTACAATCAGGCAGGACATCTAGCTTGAGACTGTCAAAACCCAACCACGACATGCCGATACTGCAGAGCAGTCGATCATGTCATCGAGCAGTGCCCACAGTTACTAGCTAAAATCCAAGAAAGAAATAGCAAACCTAGTCCAAGTGTCCATTTGATTACTGTCAAGCCACGACCGATCCCAGCTGTTAATGTTGTCACAAGAAGTGGAGCTACGACAGAGGCGCAGTGTCAGGCGAAGCAGCTTGACGAAGCTTGGGTCCACAAGGCCATAGAGAAGACTCCAGCACTTGATGTTCAACTAGAAAAAGAAACTCTTTTGGAGGCCAGACAAGACTTTGTTGATTCAGATTTACCAGCACCAAACAAGCAGCATCAGCAGCTGCAATCCAAGGAAGGCTCACAAGGCCAAGTAAGTACTCTGTCATCGTTTTTACAGAGTTGCATCAAATTGTTAAGAAATCAGAATTCCTTAAATGAATTACAAAAAGTTATTCAGTCTTGTGAACCTCATCAAAGTATTGATAGCGAAAGAGCTGTTAGTAGAGTTAGAAGAACTGGAAGAGAGATGAGACTACATGCTCAGGTAGGAGAGTATGACATGAAGGATATTATTTTAGATCTGGGTTCTGAAGTCAATATTTTAACTAAGCAAACATGGGAACAAATGGGAAAACCTACCCTTGATTGGTCACCTATACAGTTGAGACTAGCCAATCAACAGAGTATTGTACCCTTAGGAAGATTTCCTCGGGTACCAGTGGATATAGATGGAGTCAGTACTGTAGCAGATTTTGAAGTTATTGAGATCATTGATGACAGTAACCCCTATCCAGCTTTGCTAGGAATTGAGTGGGCAATAGATAGTGATGCAGTTATCAATCTTAAAAAGAGACAAATTAATTTTGAAGGGAATGGATTGAGAGCTATACTACCATTGGATCCTTCTCAAGGATAAAGATATACGGAGCCAGTCAGAGAGGAAGATTAGGATATTCTGGACCACATCTATAATATCACAGCTAAAGAAGAAGATTATGTCGATCCTAATGTCGAAGGTGTAATGGATTGGCAATGTGATAGCTCCTACATGTCTGACTCAGATGATGGTCTAGAGAGTTAGCAGAATCGGCTATATGAGCTACATGGCCATCGGTGAGCACGAATTACCAAATATCTTAGATGCCTTAGTGCACAGGCCAGAGACTTGCCTACATATGATGGGTTGACAAATCCAGGAAAATTCATTGCGCAGTTCTCAGAACAAGTTCCAGAATCACAGAGAATGCAGACTCTGGAAGCAACATTAAGAGCTACAGAAGTGAGATGGTGGAAAGGCCACAGGAAGTATATTCACAGTTGGGAAGCTTACCAGAAATTTCTACGCCTCAGATTCATAGACCAATCTCGAGAGGTGCGAAGCAAGTTCAATGGGCAGAATAGTCCTCAGGGACATTTGAAGCAATGTTATGTAGCATGGGAACATGTACCTTGCGAGGAATGGGTGCATAAGTTTGTGCACACTTTGGAACCTATAGCAAAAAACTGGTACATGGAGGTCAAGCTTCGACACGGTACTGTAAGTTGGGATGATCTTGTTGATAGTTTTATGCTTACATTTTCTATTAACAAATTTTGTCCTGCTTTAGATGCAACTGTTAGATTGATCCATACTAAGATATTTGATGACCAAGAAATAGGGGAATACCAAACCGATTGGGCAGCACAAGAAGCTAATGCAGTTGAATGTTACAACCTCACAATTAACGAGGATGATGATTCGTGTAACATTAATATTCCAGAGTCAGAAGGAAACTACGAAGTATGCGGACCAGTGGTTGAAGCACCTGAAGTGACTCATCCTCTGAAGACGTGGATCATAAACATTGGGTCAGAAGAAAACCCCAAGTATGCTACAATTGGAGATTATTGGGATGATGAAATGGTAAGAAAAGTGACCCAACTTCTCCACGAGTATCAAGACCTATTTCCGACGAAGTTTTCTGAGATGAAGGGTATCCTTGGTGATATAGGAGTCATAAAGATCCCATTGAAACCTAATGCGAAGCCTATGAAACAACGCCCATATAGGATGAACCCCGAGTATAAGGAAAAAGTTAGACTGGAGTTAGATAAGATGCTTGCTGCAGGAATTATTGAGCCTGTTGAAGAGTCCGAATGGGTCAGTCCAATGGTAGTCCAAGAAAAGAAGACTAAGGGTGAAATCCGAATCTGTGTTGATTTAAGGAAGCTGAACGATGCGTGCCTACATGACCCCTTTCCTACTCCTTTTACAAATGAAGTTCTTGATAATGTTGGAGGTCAAGAAGTATACTCTTTTACTGATGGATTTTCAGGTTACCATCAGATCAGAATTGCTCTAGAGGATTGACATAAGACAACATTTGCTATAGAAATGGGATCCTTTCAGTACACAGTTATGCCTTTTGGATTAAAGAATCCACCTGCCATGTTTTCTCGAGTCGTAATTTGTGCATTTAAAGACTTTATACATAAATTATTAGAAGTGTATTTTGATGACTGGACTATTTTTGGGTTACTAAAAGACCACATAACTAGTTTAAGACTTATGGTGGACAAGTGTAGACAGCATCATATTTCCTTGAACTTAAAAAAGTGCATCTTCTGTGCACCCTTTGGAATCCTGTTGGGTCATATTGTTTGTAAGCAAGGATTGATGGTGGATCCGGCGAAGATAGAAATTATCATGAACTTGCCACCTCCGAAGTCAGTCAAGCAACTACGCACTACACTTGGTCACACTGGGTACTACAGGAAGTTTATTAAAGGTTACACCCAGATCACAGCCCCGATGGAGAAACAATTGAAGAAAGAGATTAAGTTTGAATGGACACCTGAGTGTCAAGAAAGCTTGGACATCCTAAAAGAAAATATGGTAATTGCCCCTATCCTAGTGTTTCCTGATTGGAATAAGGAGTTTCATGTGCATGTCGATGCTTCCTCGATTGCTTTGGGCATAGTACTGGCTTAGACAGGCAAAGGTAATATTGACCACCCTATTGCCTTTGCAAGTTGCAAATTATCCACAGCAGAAAGAAACTATACTACGACAGAAAGGGAAGGTTTAGCTATGGTATATGCTTTGCAAAAGTTCCAACATTATGTGTTAGGTTCTCACTTTAAAATGTTCACTGAGCACTCTGCTTTGAAATACTTGGTTAACAAGCCTGTGTTGGGAGGAAGAATATGTCAATGGCTAATATTGTTCTAGGAATATGACTTTGAGATTATAGTTAAGCCAGGAAGACTTAACTTGGGACCTGACCATTTGTCGAGGCTCGAATCAGGGGAAGAGCCTACTAGCTTAGATGAAGGTCTTCCTGATGCTCAGTTATTCGCTATCCAGATGGTCGATGACTACTTTCAGGACATTGTTCAGTATTTGGCTACAGGGTTTGCACCCTTGGAGATGACAACACAGCAGAAGAAGTAGTTGGTGGTTCGAGCTGCTGATTTTACACTGATAGCAGGACAACTGTACAAGATGGGACCAGATGAAATCCTGCGCAGATGTGTCTTAGAGCATGAAAAGCCCTTGATTTTGGCTGAGGCACATTCTGGCGCAGCGGGAGGACATTATGCAGGGAAAGCTACAGCACAAAAGATTCTGGCAGTAGGGTTATGGTGGCCTACACTTCATAAGGATGCCAGGGAGTACTGCCATAGCTACGACATCTGTCAAAGGACAGGAAAACCATCTAGGAGGGATGAGATGCCTCTCGTTCCATAGGTAACCCTACAGGCCTTTGACAAGTGGGCTATTGATTTTGTCGGACCTATAAATCCCCCTGCAAAGAAATCGGGAGCAAGGTATATTATTACAGCAACTGAATACCTTACTCGTTGGGCTGAAGCTCAACCAGTCAAAAATTGTAGCGCTGCTACAGCTGCGAAGTTCATCTTTGACAATATCTTAGCAAGGTTTGGATGTCCTAGAATTCTTATGAGTGACCAAGGGTCACACTTTTTGAATAAAACTATTGAAGCATTGGCTGAAGAATTTCAGGTATACCACCAGAAGAGTACTGCGTACCATCCTCAAGCAAATGGAATTGTGGAAGCCTTCAATAAGATTCTTGAGCAGGCTCTGACCAAGGTTTGTAATATTAATAGAAATGATTGGGATCTTAGAATCCCGGCAGTGTTATGGGCTTATAGAACAACTTGCAAGAAGTTGACAGGTCACACACCTTTTCGGTTGGTTTACAGGAAAGAAGCAGTTATGCTAAAGGAGTATATTGTTCCTAGTCTCAGAATAGCTGCTTTCACAGAAATGGATGACCCAGGTATGTTGAATAAAAGGCTATCCTAGATAAAAGAACTAGAAGAAGACAGATTCATTGCAGGGTTCCAACAGCAAGTGCAGAAGGCTAGAGAAAAAGCATGGCATGACAGGCATATTAAAAAGAAGCAATTCCAGATAGGTGACCTTGTGCTCTTATACGACAGCAAATTCATGAAATTCCCAGGTAAGTTCAAGACACATTGGAAAGGACCGTACATAGTATAGAAAGTTACTGATGGTGGCGCAGTGCAGCTAGCTAAGTTGAATGGAGAAATTTTACCCTCGAGGGTAAATGGTAGTCGTCTGAAGAAGTATAGGGATAGGTCAGGACCCCTTAATCAAAATTAGCTCTAAGAAGGACAGTCTGACCCCCAAGAACAGTTGAAATGTGGGTACCGCATGGGGTAGTAAGGAGCAAGGGTTAATATTGTGTCGTAGTTGTGGGTAGTTTTTATGTCGAAGGTCCAAGGTGCATTGCAGCTTAAAATGCGATGGATGGGACAAAATAAATTCGGCGGCGCCGGCACGAGCACTGCTCTCCATACCTATAATAATGAGATTTCGGGGGAAAGCCTGGCGCCGTGTGGACAAGATTTCTGACATTCCGTCAGATTTGGTGTCATTAATGCACCATGATGACAGATTCTATTATAGGATTCTATAAAACACTGCATCGGCATGCGACTTCCGCATTAAGCACTTCTTTGAGTTGCTCAGTTGGAACCATGTCAAACAGTTGTGAAGTCCAGGAGTTAGTACGAGAGTTCAAAGAGAGAGGGTTGCAGAACCTTCTGAGTAATTTGCCAGTACATTCCTATCTGACTAAGGTCCAAAGGAAGGCAGAAGTTTGATCTAATTCGGACGAAGGCAGGCAGAAGTTCGCTCTAACGAGGAGCGACGAAAGGCACAAAGCCTCATAATAAGACTCTGGAGGATCCCGCCATGTCTATGCCTGGTTTGACAGAGCCAAGGCAGTTGTTTGTCTTATGCAGCTTGACACACAATTTTCAGGACCCTTAGTTGTGGATGGTCAAGTGTTCGGTAGACAGAATAACAAGTGGGGTTGCAGATGGATCCGGAAGACCTTCTTCAGCATAAAAAGTATGAAGGATGGAAGCAAGCAGCCGACAGCAGTAGGGAGGGCGTCAGTAAGTAGCACACTAGGTTTCTCCAACCACCAGAACAACAGCAGATTTCCCCGGGACGGGCCACAAGTGAGTCTTAGGGGCCTGTTGGGGCTCCGACCCTAAAAGTCCTTAGTTTTGGTAACTCCGCGGTTTTTGAGGAAGTGTAAGCAGAGTTACAACCTAAAATAGTCTTAGGGGTGTCACGGGTGGGTCGAAACCCCTTTTTGTAATTAACCCTTGGGTTAAATCCAGGGTTAGGGTTTTGGGTGCCCATGGTGTAAATCCATGGTTTTGTAACAGTGCACTATATAAATAGGCACTTATGTAACGCTATATAAATAGGCACTTATGTAAAGAAGTATGGTTAGGTATTGAATGATTATCTTATGAAGCTATTGTAATGCAAAGATAAGAGATTGTATAAGGGTTTTTGTAAGAAGGTTAAGTCCCAGATGTGTGCGTGGACGACCTCTGCAGCTATGTGTGCAGAGGGGTTTTGGTGAAAAGGAAGATCTGCAGCTGTGTGCACAGAGGCCTGCTGCTGTGTGCGCGGCTTTGAGGACTGAAGGGATCTACAGCTGAGTGTGCAGATCAGAACTGTTGTTTTAGTTGTAAAGAGTTAAATAAAGCGCATTTCTGTGGACGTAACCCCTACACTGGGGGTGAACCCCGTGACATCTGGTGTTGTGGTTCATTTGTGTGATTTTTTATTATATTTTATGCACTGTTAAGTAAATAACTGATAAAGTAAGATTGATGTTAATAACTAGCTTCACTGTGAATTCCCAGATAAGGGCTGTGCAAGTAACTGTTTGTTTATCTAATCGTGAAGCTGCATAATTGATAATACAAGCATTGTGTTAAGTGATTATTAATAGTTAAATACTAAAGGTACAGTAAGATTCTCTCTTCTGCTTGCAGAAACCTGATTATGCGGCACCCCATAGCTGTTTCGGGTGAGACTATAGCCTGTTCACAGGCTGCTGCCGAAAGGGCCAACACTGTGGGTTTTTTGTTGGTGCGAAGTTAAAGGTGAAACTCGAGTCTGCCCCTTTATCCCAACAGTATATCCTAAAAAAGTTCCCTTTTTAAATGGAATAGCTTATGTACCATGGAGCATAAGAATAGAGGCATATATGCAAGTTGTTGAGCTTGACATTTGGAGTGTAGTTCATAATGGATACACAGATCCAAAGAATCAACCAAAAGGTTCAATAACAAATAATCTACACAAAATCAATCCAAAGAAAATTAATGCAATTTTGAATGGCCTATCATATTGTGAGAAGAACAAAATGGGACAATGGAATTAAACTACATATCTATGGGAGAATATATACTATCTTTATTCAAAAGAAACTCTCTCAATAAAATGAGGTACAACCCAAAAAAAATGATGAATCCATTGAGAGAAAAAGCAAAGTCTCCAAAGATAAAGAAGACTTTGAAACCAAAGAATAAGTATATCTAGAGGAATAACTTATTAGTTCTCTATGTGAACTAAGGAAAGATGAAAGAGAAAACTAATCATTAATGGAGCAATTGCAAAAGTATCAAGATGAATATTATATTTCAAAAGAAGGGACTAAAAGATTAGTTTTGGATGTTATGCAACCAAGTCCCATAAATAATAGACAAATAGTAGAAACATGATAAAAGAGAGTAATCCATGCTTGAATAATGAAGAACACAGATACATAACAATCCTCTTTGAGGGAGGAACCTCCTTACATAATGTAATTATGTACCCAAGACAAGACAATATGCAATGCTTATTAATATGAGAATATCCCCTTACTATATATAGGATACATATGTGTGCAATAACAACTAATAGACCCAAGCCTACATCAATAATATGTAATACACTGCCATATAGGAGGTAAAATGTGCCACACTATAGGGAGAACCGTGCCCAATAGGGGGAAATGTTCCCAACATTTAGTTCTTAACATTGGATTGAAAGAAAAAATTGAAAAGACACAACAAAACCTGACAAATAAACTAGAGGAGAAGGAAAAAAATTGCAAGCAAGAAGATGAAATTATCTCCCTAATAAAGGAACTGAAACAAATACATAAGAACCATGAATAATTTGAAAATACCATTGTTGGTGTAAGAAAAGTCAAATAGTATATCTGCCAAGAAAATTGATGAATACCTAACAAGTGAAATTCAAGAGAATAAATAACTTTTTCAAAGGAAAGAGTTTGAGATCCTTTCTATATAGAAGAAGATTTGGATAAGATAGTTTCCCAGTTGGAGACAAATTCAAAATTTGAGAAGAGCACCATGATTTGAGATAAAATATTCAGTTGTTAATTATCTCCACATGAAAAGCGTAGTCTTTGTTTTGACAACAATCATAACACCGTTGAAGAAATATTCAAGTCAATTGAGGAGAAGACTAAAATCAACACAAATGCCTTTAAAATCCCTAATTGAAATGAATACACCATCATTGAATGGAAGCATAATCATCCAAGGTATGATAGAAGCAAGCACAAGAGGGATGCACTTCCCATGAGACAACATACACTTAGTTAAAAAAAAACCTTAGTTCCTTACTTTTCAATATCGCATATGCGATATATCGCACATGCGATATTGGAAAGCAAAAAATAAAATAAAAAAGAGGCCGCAGGCCCCTCAAATCTCATTTTCACAGGATCGGGACAGCGAAAAATCGCAGGAGCGAAATAGCGCAAGTGTGATTTGCGTTTTACCTTTTCAAGGTCGAGTTCGAGGTGGATTGCTCCAATGGCAGGTAAATGCTAGTTCAAACCTTTTCATTTAGCCTTCCATTCTTTAATTTTTTTCATAATTTCATTGTTTTTATAATTATTTTGAACAAATTTAAAAAAAAATTGAATGTGAACAATCAAATAATGATTCTAAGTAAAATAACTTGCAGTTTTTTGTTTAAATCTTAATAGACAACACAAATGAAGAACACAATGTGGAAAACCCACCCTCTAATAACCCACAACAAACTAACCCACAACAACCTAACCCACAACCAAACCCAAACCCGGAGGGGGAACAAGATAGAAACACACAGATTATTGCACGCATGGCGTCATTGAGGCGCCTTAGCTCATTTATTAGAGGGGGGTTCATTTAAGAGATTCTTTATCCGATGCCTTGGACACAATAACAAACACAATTTTCGATTCCCAAGGAGCTCTGTACAACATTACCTCGTACAGAGAATCTAGGAGGCAATACTACTCCAATGGATTGACTCATAAAGACATCAAAGCCCTTAAAATTACAAAAGACCAGTTATTTTCATTATTCCGGGACCCTAGCACCGGATTGGTTCCACCCACTAGTCGAGCACACATTTCCATAGACTGGTGCATTGAACCAAATATAAAGTCCAATTGGATGAATCGTTGGTATATGGTATTCAATGAATACCCCCATGGGAATAGGGACATCCCATTTTATTTCCTTAGGAAGTTGTATGTAGAATTCATCCTAGGGAAACATGTTAACTACTTCGATCTCTTAGGAAACCAGGGTGTTGGTCATGGGATGCCCCAAGATAGGGAAGGTGCCAAGACAGATCCCAACCGTGTGCCATGCCCACCACACACACCAAAACCCCCTCAGGTATATCCTCCTGCAATTCCTGTCATTGAGTATACATAGGAGGCATTATTCGACATGGCAGATACATTGCTTGAGCATGGGACTGATGTCCAAGGCAATGTAGACCAAGGGGATGGCACTTATACGGAGGTCCCATCTACAGATCATAGAGGAGATGTAGATTCTTCGTAGCATCGTGTTACTCCACACCCTTGCACATCGTGTGGAGGCGTATGCTATGGCCCTGCTTCCGACTTCCGAGATGATGGATTACTTCGCTTTGTAAGTAAAACTCATTATTTTAATATTATATTTTGTTTCATGTCAAAATCGTCAATTGTTTCACACTTTATTTCTATTTAATTATCTAACAATTTATGTGAACAAATATACAGCTGGTGCCCCATGGCACACCACAGTCGCATAGTTCGTCGATCAATGTTGAGAACATTGATGCGGCTATAAATATTGGTTATGGGTTTGGTTCTTGACCAATAGGGGTAAGAAATATACTTGTTAATTTGTCAACTTTATTTATATATTTATAGTATATATTGTAACATTCAATATGTATCCTAATTTTGATACTTGACATGTTTTATGCAGGTTGCCCAGGATGAGTATATTGTCTCGCAGCCTATTCCCTCTCATGCAGAGGTAGATTCATAGAAACAGGTATTATTTGAAATATGCTTTTAATTATGTTTTGCTTTCTTTGGAAAAATGATTTTGTAACTTGTATCGCTTTGACATATGTTACTTTATGCAGGAACCTATTGTGACAATGGTGCTTGAAGAGCACCAAAGGGACGTTGTTGTCAACCCACCTCTTCCCCCCAAACAAGTATGTATGTTTCGCTTTCTTTGGTAGTTCATCATTTTCCTTCCAGGTAGTATATATGTCTCTAATTCACTATTTTATATGAAATTGACATATATATGCTACTTTATATGCAAGCCCCTAGTGAGGCACCGGTGCGTGAAGAGAACCAAACCGGTGGCCCACCTTTGACGCGCCAACATGTATGTTTATGTAGATCGCTTTCTTTGTACGTTTGTATACATATCTTGATTGTAAAATTCAATATGTATCCTAATTTTTATATGTACCATGTTTTATGCAGGTTTCCCAGGATGAGTATATTGTCTCGCAGCCTATTCCCTCTCATGCAGAGGTAGATTCACAGACACAGGTATTATTTGAAATATGCTTTTAATTATGTTTCTCTTTCTTTGGAAAAATCATTTTGTAACTTACATATCGCTTTGACATATGTTACTTTATGTAGGAACCTCTTGTGACAGTGGTGCTTGAAGAGAACCAAAGAAAGGTTGTTGTCAACCCACCTCTTGCCCCCAAACAGGTATGTATGTTTCACTTTCATTGGTAGTTCATCATTTTCCTTCCAGGTAGTATATATGTCTCTGATTCACTATTTTATATGAAATTGACATATATATGCTACTTTATATGCAGGCC
>LPNX011167958.1:199644-325022 GCA_001517045.1 Pseudotsuga menziesii
TTCTCCCCATGCTCGTGCATATCCCTATCTGTCTCAACACCTGCTGCTCAGAACTCAGGTTCTCGTCTTGACAATTGCGCAGCCAGTTTGGTTATAGGTTGTAAGTGCACAGGCTGGAGACAGGGCACCGTGGGTACTTTGGCTTGCAGTGACAGTGGGCTTAGGTTGTACAAAGAAATTCTGGCTCTTCGTGTTTGTGTTATCAATTCCGTGGCCCCTTTAGGTTCTGTTCCCTCTCTTCAAAGGCAGTTCGCCCGCATCTCTCTCTGGTCAACAGTCAGCGAAATGGCGCAGCATGGGGGAAACTCTGATATGATGGACATAAAGAAGAATTTGAGGAGACTCTACGAGCTGCTTTCCATGAGTGTCATGGACAACAGAGCGACGGCTCAGGTGATAAAGAAGATGGAGGACACAGTTAGTTACACTTCGAACCAAGTGAGCAATCACGATGCTCGCATTGACGACAATGAGAGTCGCCTGCTTGAAATTCAGGGGCAGGTTGAAAGAATTGCTGAGGACTTGCAGAAATTCATCTCTATGAATCAGAGCAGCAGAGTCCATGTAGCTTCTGACGATGCTGTGCTTCCAATGGAGGAGGAGTCTGTCCTGCAGCCAAGAGGCAATCCTTAGTTTTCTTTTGTATGGCTTTGCTTATATGTTTTTCTGTCTTTTAATTAGCAACCAGTTTGTAAGGGTATACACAACCCTAGGCTATATAATTTTTGAACAGTCTCATTTTGAAATATGTAAGGAACTGCAGTGGATGATCCGATGGTGCTGCCTTTTTGATGAGTGCAGACACTCTATACTATTTTTCCTGTATTGAATGGCTGTGCACAGCCACTTTTTAAATATATCTTTTTTCTGTTTCTGTAAAAAAAAAAAAAAAAAACAGGTAAAATATGACCAAGTTACGACCCTTTTGTATAACTATCGTTTTTATTACCAAAAGGAAGTTCAGATATACCCAGTCTTCTGTTCTAGTCACGTGGGTGGATCCAGAATGGCGATTCCAATTCCAAAAACAGGTTATAATAAAAATTCTAGTAAAAACGGACCAAGTTACGACCATTTTTTATAACTGTCGTTTTTATAATCAGAAGAAAGATCTCCTTGAGGAGAGCCCCGAAATCATGTAGATATACAGAAAAAACATCAAGAAACCAAAAAATTCTACAAAAATCTTACACAACAAGTTAGGTTTAGGGTAAAAAAAAAGTAGAAATATGTCCAAATCTGAAGAGAAGCCTAATGGATACCAGATAGAAAGCAAATCTACAACAAAAAGACAATTCCCAAATGATAATCATTATCAATTGAAAGCTATAGAAGGTACTAGATCATAACAACCCGCTATGATACCATGTTAGAATAGTAGAGTCAAGCTAAACTAGTTAACCTATCTAAGCAACCAACAACATATCATAAAATATAAGAACATGAAAAGAAGATGACAAGAAAACACCGATGTACGTGGTTAACCCTAATGGGTTGCATCCACGGGAAGGTAGTCTTTTATTATCTCTAGAATGTCTTCTCCAATCTTACAAGAGAGCAAAGCATAAATACCCTAAAGAATATAGATGTTGTACAATAGTGTCACTATAGTACCACTTCTACATAAATAATACATTATGTGTAGAGACTTACTTGACCCTATTATATACTAAGAGATGAGGAGGAATCACTCTCACATATTGCATGTGGTATAGTATAATTCTCCAAAATAACATCTCTTAATACAATACTATGGACAAATACTCTACACAAATAAATACAACACCATATAACTATGGGTTAAATGTATTACTCTTTTACATAAGATTGTAGACAACTTTTGACATAATACAAAGACATTATTACCTTCCAAGGGATATAATATATTTCGACATACCTGCTGTTTGAAAATATGACCGAGTTCTCCTTGGATCAGCAGGATTTTCAACATCTAACTCGACAGAAGAGAGAGTCTTTTCGACCCATTTTAGTAGATAAGTGGGAACATTAGGATATGATCCAGAACCTTATATATCATTCTCACTGATATCATACATCAGATATGAAATATCATAGCTCACACTTGCATTTTCATTATCAGAATCTTCAGAGATGGAAATTCAACAGTTTCTTCCTCTACTAGTTTCACATCTTGGAGAGGTTCTTCGAAGCGGACACTTCTCTCTATGAATATATTTTTGGTTTTGATACTCAAGAGTTTGTATCCCTTTGATTACTTTGGATACCCAATGAACATGCACTCAATAATATGTGGTTTCAAATACTTTATCTTATCTAGTGGAATTCGAGCCCAAGCAATGGACCCAAAACTCTGAAATTGGACACATCCGATTTTTTACCAAAGTATGCTTCGAAAGGTGTTTTTCCTTTCACGGATGAATGAGGAACCCTGTTATGAATGTAGTCATAAACATTCATATCTTTATCCCAAATATTTTAATCCAAATATTTAGCTTCAAGCATGCAGGTTGTCATCTCTTTTAGAGCCTGGTTTTACCTTTCCGCTACACCATTCTGCTGAGGTGTGTAGGGAATGGTGTGCTGAATCTTGATTCCACTTTTAGCAAAAATTTTCAGCGGATCATTTTTTTTGTATTCACCTCCATTTTCAGATATGATATCTGTGATATTTCTCCCATAACCATTCTCAACAGAAGCCTTAAAATCTATGAACGTTTCAAGGACTTCAGATTTTTTCTTGAGAAAATAGATCCATGTGAATATAGACAAGTCATCGATGAACGTGAGCACATACCTCGATCCATTCATTGAGTTTGTAGGCATTGGATCATTGATATCAGAATGGATCAGCCCCAAAATACATGTACCTCATATTTCCTTTCCTCGATCAAATTTATGCTCAGGATGCTTGTCGACAATGCATCCTTTGCAGATTCCTTTGGAGGTCTTGATTGTAGGGAGGCCTTCCACCATGGGATTCTTTTGAAGTTTCTGCAAGTATTTGAAATTTATATGTCCAAATATTTCATGCCACATCTAGATGGCCTCATTCCCATGAGTCACAAGGCCTCTAGACTTTGCATTAGGCACAAATTTGGAGAACTCGTAGGTCTTAGTAGAATGATTCGCTATACCTGTTGGAATGAGTTTTCCGGATGCAATCTCTAAGATATCCACTTCATTGAGGATGAATGTAACTCTTTTGGGAAAACATGTGTGTGTCATTTGATACACATACAACAGGTTTGAAGCCAAAGAGGCCATATAAACAACAGTTTTGAAGCTTCCATGTTCTAGTTTGACAATACATTTTCCCTTTAATGTGATTTGGGAGTAATATCCCATGTGGATGGAGATGAAGTTGTTGGAGTCCAGGGATGAAAAGGAGTATTTTCTTGCCACCATATGGTTTTAAGCACTAGATTCAATGAGAATATCTCTAGGCTTCGAAACATTAGCCATGAGGGCATGTCCTCTTTCGGGATGATTGTTCTGATATTTATTATATTTCTTCCTTGCACCTTTAGTAAGATTTATGTTATTATTCTCAAGGAGAAGAGTCATTTGAGCAAGTTGTCTCTTCATGCAAGAGATTTTAGGGTGAAATCCTCTTTCACAATAAGAACATTTTATCTTTTCTTTTCCTTTTTGCTTGTTATTTATTGAGCTTGAGGGGTCATCCAGCTGTTGGTGCTTCTCCTTTGGCTTGGGAGGGTCAAACTTTGTATTTTTGTTCTTTTGCTTCCCCTTGACAGTCGTAGCTTTGGGTCCTCCAACAAACAAGTCTTGATCTTGAAAGGATCTGATGATTCCCATTTGGAAAAGGTTGTTATTCTCATTTGTGAGAGGCTCAATGAATGCATTGAGGGTCAGCATCTTCCAATTTGGAATTGTAAGCTTTACGGTATGAAAGGTGTACACAAAAACAGAGTAATCTGGGCCAAGTTTCTAAAGGATGGAAAGGATGAGTTGATAATCTTCCTTCTCAAATATACACTCCTTCAATTGGAGCACCAGGTGCTTAAACTTGGTAAAGAAGTCATCCATGGTTTCAAAGTTTCCTAGGTTTATAGATATTAGCTCATTCTCCAGCTGATAGATCCTCAAGTCATCTTGATTATCAAATAGAGTAGAAAGTTTTTCCCATATCTCCTTGGGAGTCTTCAATCCAGTGAGGTGGAAAAGAATATCGTTAGAAATTGAAAGGCACATAAATCCATATGCTTCATCAAGCTTATTCCAATTATTTTTTCACCTACTAGTGCATTCATCTCTTTCTATGTCCCCATGGTGATACTGTAGAGTCCTTTGGAGCACAATTGTATCTTAATGTCCTCCTTCCACTGATGGTAGTTGAAAGGAATGAGAATATTGCTTGAAGAGGCCATTATGCTGCTGTAGCGAATGCAATGAAAGTGCTTTAAGAAACTTGCAAACACACAAAAAAGACACAATAACGTCGAACAACCTGCACTTTTAGAGTTTTCTTCACACCTAGATTAGTTAATCAAGCAATATTGATCAATAAGGTTGGGCTTACAGGAATTATGTGGTAAACTCTCCGCTTCTGGTGCAGAGATGGAATTTTTTTGAGCTTTTTGATCAAATTGCTTCATAAATCCAACAAGAAACCTGTAGAAGAATTGCCTTGTCCTGCCATGGCTTTGATAACCTATTAAAATTGGAGTCACAACAATATATGGATCAAGACACAAACTCACAAGAGATTTCACAAATCAATTTTACTCAGAAAATGACATGAAAATAGTGCAATAAGGAGTTGCAGCTGTATAATTTCTATCATTAATAAAAAATAGTGATACAATGTCATACAATGACATGAATAGACAGAAAATTCGTATCCCAGAGAGGTTAATCAAATTCAATACATGAGAGTGGCTTAGCTGTCAGTTAGACACCACTCGGCACATCAGTTAACCACTTAACACAACCTTAATTGACTCTAACTTAATAAGAGGTAGTTTAGGTTGAGTCTAACTGAATAAAACTCATTTTCATGTCAATAAATAGGTGAGGGCACACATCTGAATTTAGTTAGGTGATATCAAGTGAATTGAACTGAACTAAGTCACCAAAAGTAGTTGGAGGCGCCTTTAATGACTCCAGTTAACTGCAATTTACCAAAAATAGGAAAAATAATGAGGGAGGAACCTTTACAGCTTCAGTTTAACAGAAATTTTTTGAAACAACCACCAATTAACTGATTTGGGGCACTTATGTCATGAAGATCAACCCATATTTTCTCCTTGATTAAAGGATGCAGCTCAATTATTCTCCTCGATTGAAGGAGAAGACTTAGTTAGGCTCCCTTATTGAAGGAGGATGATCCAATTGATGATGCAGTTATATATTTGAGTCAATAACTTAGGATAAGTGGTAAATTAGGCCAAATAATCCAAATAATGATGTGTGAGTTGGATAATGACTCCAACATAAGGCAGTAATTAATTCTAATCATAAACCATTATGGATTTAAATATAGATTCCACCTTTTTCTTAATAAATATTAAATGAGGGTATTTGATGTATTAAATAATTCAAGGTAGGTTCAATAGTTAAAATATTATAATATATATTTTCAATACATGCTTACATTCTCATTCTAGAGGTTCTAAATTCTATTCTATAAAAATCAAGAATACCAGAAATGAAATGAAACCAAAGTGCAAAAAAACATAAAACTAACAATGCAAGAATTCAATACTATAATGAGTTAGATAAAAGATGCAAATTAAATCCATTTAAGTGAACCAAAATCATTAACTAATTTTATCTCCTAAAGAGAAAATCTACTGCACAATAATTAAATAACATCCAAACCATGCAATTAATTGAAAATGTCTATGAGAACCAAATAACTGTTTTTGTATACAGATATGAAAATGTTCATTAAACTATGATGTCTCAACAAAAGTTGCGGTCACCAATATATAGGTACAAAATGATGAAATCAATCAATTCTAACCAAGAGTGTAGAAATTGTCAATAAGTTCTGAAAATAAAATTCTAAACACAAATGCATGAATAAAATGTAGGGCAAGAAATTAAACTATGATGTCTAATAATTTAAGAGCAGATATTACCCAAGATTTAGGGGCCCTTCCCAATATGGATAATGTTTCCTATAACGCTTAGATTAGACTGGAAATGTACTCAGAATATCAGCAACAATAATCATCTCTCAATTCAAATTAAAAATTATATCACAATGATAGTACCCATATTTTTATTAAATTGAGCACATAGATCTATGGATCAACGCACAACTCACAGAATAGATCACACAATTTTACTCAGGAATTGAAGAATGAAACAATACAAAAAATGGCTTGTAGCTGTGAATCCTTTCATTAATCAAAAGTAATTGGATAATAATTACAATATAATACACTGGTATTAATAACCAGTCAATTTGAATGCATGAGAGAGGAATTCGAATTGAATGACTCTACCTTACTGCATGGATAACTGGACATGTCTAAATCGTTATCGGAGCTTGACTAGTTAGCCCAATTGCCTCAATCAGTGCACCAGTTAGTTCAAATCAGTTAACTAACCTAATTGAGTGTGGTAGGTGAGGAATTGTGCCTTCCCACATGCAATCAATCAATGACTAGTGCTAACTGAATGTAACTAACTCCTAACTAGGCTTAAATAGTCACTAACTGAACTCAACTAAAGGAGGTTGGTTTCAACACTCCCAGTGGCTCCTAAAATGTAGGGATTGATCTAGGAGGCTCCTAGACTGATGCATGCAAGTGCAATCAGTGGCAGTTGGCCTCAATTAGTGTTCCCCATACTTTAGTAACTGATACATGTGCCCCAATTAGGCCAAGTGGACCCAATGGTGTTAGTGTCTAAAAATAGACTAGAAGGACTCTCGATTTAGACATGACTCCTAATTTAGACATATGACCAAATTCGACAAGGGAGGATTAATAATCCTAGCACCCCCCTGAATGCTAACTTGGAAAATCTGTGGGCCCTGGTAACTAATACCATAGGTCACCCATTACATCAAGTAAAGTAAATTAACTGCTCAATACAAGGAGTTGGGGAAAAAAGCACATGGGAAAAAATCCCCCCTCTAATTAAGAAGCTAGAATTAGGATCAATCTGGTTCTTCTGTGCACAGGTATCCTAGGTATTGGCATGTGGACCTCTCCATCATTATGTCTGGAGGAATATTCCTCTTTGGAAGAATGATGATACTCTCAACTAAATCAGAAATATAAACAACTGCTGGATGAAAATTGGACCCATGTAGAGCAACTAAAATCAACTGATAAGTGAGAAAAGGTTCTTAAGGATTCAAACCATGTGAGGAAAACTCAAGAAATTGATATGTTGCAGCCATTAAAATCAAACCATGAGTGGTAAAATCAGTCCCAAGTGTTAGGAGCAAGTGTCCAGGTGGATGCAGAATGTCTTCCTCTTTACTAGTTCTGCAAGGAGATGAGAATGTGACCAAAGGCAGAGAAGCCCTGGGACTGTGGAGAGTGAATTATTGAGCTCCATAATCTGATATAGCTTCTGAAATAGACAATTATTAACAAAATAAAATATCATCAACCTCACAAGAGGAAACTAACACCAAATCCCCAGTAGTAAATTTGAAGAAGAATTGAGGTACTTGATTTTTCACACCAAAAATGGATCACTCTAGTAATCTGATATTTTTTCCAAAATATCCAAGGTATTACATATTTTCACACCAGCAGCAAAATTAGAGGGAGATAAATCAAATTCCTCTTCACTTTCGGAAGTAATTACTGGCAAATTTTGCACATAATCAAAGGAAAATCACTGGAGGAGGACTTTGCTACTTCTTCATCTTGAGAAACTTCATCAAAGAGAGTAGAGGCTGAGAATTTTGGATCAAAAACAATTATGGTGCTAGATTTTCTCTCCAAAGTGCTATTATGATCCTCATCAATCTTTCCAAAGGTTGTGTCCAATATTGTCTACAGTTCCTTTGGGTATTCAATAGATCTACTGAGGTAATGCAAGCTAGGAGAAAGAGCTAGTGCTATTGTTCCAAAACATGCATCTCATTCATTCAACCAATAATTCTCACTCTCAAAAGACTCTTCACTGATTCCAATAGACACCCCATAGACACCTTATCTCTTCAGAGATGCAATCATCTTCATCTTCCATTCTAAATAGCTTCTGAATGGGGTGAGAAGAGGAACTAATGAATCCATTCGAAGTTGTACCTGCAATTACAAAAAAAGACAAAGTAAGGTCGGATAGCCTGCACATTTCAGTTTTTCATCACACCCAGCACACTTGATCAAGAAAGCTTGATCAACAATTCCTACTTGGGGTATTAAGTGGTAAACCTTCAGCTTTTGGTGCAGTGCTGGAAGGAGTAATTTTGCTCAAAAAAATGATCTAGTAGGAGATATGAGGAGGAGAAGTGCCTTGTCCTACTGAGGCTCTGATACCATATTAAATTGATCACATAGATCTATGGATCAACACACAATTCATAGAATAGATCACACAATTTTACTCAGGAATTGAAGAATGAAACAGTGCAAAAAATGCCTTGCAGTTGTGAATCCTTTCATTAATCAAAAGTAATTGGATAATAATTACAATGTAATACACTGGTATTAATAACCAGTAAATTTGAATGCATGAGAGAGGAATTCAAATTGAATGACTCTACCTTACTGCATGGATAACTGGACATGTCTAAATCATTATCGGAGCTCAACTAGTTAGCCTCAGTTGCCTCAATCAGTGCACCAATTAGTTAGAATCAGTTCACTAGCCTAACTGAGTGTGGTATGTGAGGAATTGTGCCTTCCAACATGAAATAAATCAATGAATAGAGCTAACTGAATGTAACTGGATGTAACTAAATGTAATTGACTCCTAACTAGGCTTAACTAGTCACTAACTGAACTCAACTGAAGGAGGTTGGTTCCGACACTCCTAGTGGCTCCTAAATTGTAGGGATTGATCTAGGAGGCTCCTAGACTGATGCATGCAAGTGCAATTAGTGGCAGTTGGCCTCAATTAGTGTTCCCCACACTTTAGTAACTGGTACATGTGCCCCAATTAGGCCAACTGGACCCAATGGTGCTAGTGACTAGAAATAGACTGAAAGGACTCCTGATTTAGACATACTCCATATTTAGACATAATTGACCACATTGGACAAGGGAGTATTATAATCCTAACTATTTTACAATGGATTTATTTTTTTCTTTTTTTAGGAGTCCTTCTTCAACCTATATTTATACATGAGAGGTGAGAAACAACCTCCAAACAAGCTCCACAATAATAGCCAAGCTATTTGACATTTGGAAATTCGATTGCCTAAAAATATGGATTCGGGTGTAGGAATATGAAAATATTGTGCAAGAATCCCAAATTCTAGTGCAGGAACCACTGATACAGGAACCACCGATACATGAATTGCTTATACTGGAACCACCGATGCAGGAACTGCCGATGAAAGAATCCTAAAAATTTGAGTTTGATTTCCAACTTGGTACATGAAGGTCGAATGTTCGAATGCAAGAATATGTTGCTTAATAAAATAAGCATGTTATTAAACCTTCATTGATAAAATCATGATAAAACATATTTAATCATTAAAAATACAAGAAAAAAAATAATAATGAACCATAAGGTAGGATGGATGTATTTAATGGTAATTGGCAGAATAATTGTGTTACACTGTATTAAAAAAAGGAATATGGCTTGTGAATGGAAACTTTTAAAAGTGGAAAATATGACATATTTGGATTCCAACAAACTAAAATCTAGCAATTGGTTAAGTTGGAATGTTCATGTGTCTGTGACACATCTCATTTTCTCTTTGCACTGAAATCTAGCAGTTGGTTTAGTTTCTAGTTTAGCTACTGATAAAATGAATTTACACATCAAGAGCGGGTTGGAATCACTATCAAAAGTGCTTGGAAGGACATTTTACTTATTCCCTGTAAATAAAAATGACTTCATTTATATGTTGTATATTTTTTCCATCACCTTATACATGAAAATGATTGTAGTTATTTTGTCGCCCAGTTACAAATCAAAATAATTGTAGTTCTTTTTTCGCTTGGTTTTATAGGGTTGTTTGTTCCATCAATATTTAAGTTGGAGTCACACATAATCACAAAATGATAATTTCTCTATATTTGAGTTGTACTCAATGAGTCTGTAACACACCAACACTTTTACCTAGGAAGTACAAATCCATGAAAATTTAAACAAGTTACTAGCAATACAACACCTCTATCAAACTAGAGGACCCATGTCAAATTGTCAAATTTGAACCTCTATGCATGTCGAATTGGAGATCAAATATACCACAAATTATATTCCAAGAAATTGTTTGCTTTCCCCAGTTTAGATTCTTCCCCGTCACCCTGTTACTAGAATTAAATTGTGGAATCCACTATGTATCATGTCTCGGTTTTTCTAGTCTCTTTTTTTTTTTCTGTAAAATTAAAATTAGTTATATATATAAATGTCTTTAGCGTCATTATATTTTTTATCGCATGCATCTCATATCTCATTAATAAGGGAGAAGGGACTTTTTTTAAAATCTTGTAATTAGCTTTATCATATCCTCATTTGTTTCGTTTAGAAGGGTAGTGAGGTATGCTTCAGGTTCGCTTGATAATGTTTATGATGTTTATGTCTCTAATCAAGTGAATATTAAAAACTTCTAAGTGGCCTAAAAAAAATTTCACTCTATTTTTATTGAGTTTGAAATTTTTTTAAGCAACAACAAACCACCAACTAACACAGATGCAATGACAGGTATATTGCCACCTCGTGGCTCTTGATACAAGAAGACCTTGAATTTTCCTAAACTATTTTTTGTTGTTCATATGATTTCCAAATAATTCCAAGTATTATTATTACACTCACATATTCCACAAGTAAGATGTTAAAAATTAATATTATGACTCTCAATGTTTTCTAAGTATGATAAAAGAAAAATGATACGTAAAAGGTAGCATTTAAATTACCTCTTTCTACTATAATATTTTCAATATAATACCTTGCTTTTTTTGCGTAGAAAAATTATCATAGTTTTATTGATATAAACTCATATTGTTTAAATGGCCACTAGGATGTACAAGTTCAAGCAAGTAAGTGATCAACTAATATCAACAAAATATGCAATACATATATATCATTTTACAGCTCATGTGATTACCCCTTCATTGAAAGAATATTCAAAGATATAAACTCAATTTACATGAAGATGAAACATCTGCTAGAAAATATAGCACACTAGAATAATAAAATGATAAAAACTGACATCTTCCCAGTGAAGCTATTACACCAAGGTGTTTTACCCATTTCTCCATAGATCCATCAGGTAAAAGAAGACCCTGTTTAGAGAGAAGATCTTCCTTTTGATTGCACTCACAATAAATGTGGATATAGTTGATCCGTTGGAAATGTGCACTAATCCTAATAATATCCTTATATAGAGGTAACAAGAATAAGTTCCAAGGAGGCTTACTAAACTTTAGACAGTCAAATACAAGTTTGGAGTCACCAAATATCTGAATGTGAAGGATCCCAAGTGAGTGTGCAAATGCCAATAAGAGTTTGACATAAGAAAATTCATCGTAATTATTAGTATCTTCTCTAAGTATAGTAGCATAACAGAAGAAATGATCATCCATAGTAAATATAATACCACCAGCATCACTAATATTTGGTTGGACCTGTCCAGTTCCATCCACATATGCCCATGGGAGTGATTTGTCAATATTTTCTTCTGAGATAACCCTTGGTGTTTGGATAGGGTCATCTTGTGGGAAAGATTTGAAGATGCCAAAACATTTTCCAGCGTATATCTATGAGGGTATATGTGCATCTTAAAAGATGGATTTGTTCTTAGAAATCCATACACCCCAGATGATGAAGACCGAAAGAGAAGAAAAATTGTGGAATAATATGTTATTTGGCCATGAGTGACATGCTTCCTAAATTCCAATACCACTTTAAACAAAAGGGAAACTGGTGTGCATAGAAATTTGATGCCACATATACCATATGTATGGGTAGAATATAAAAAATATGAGCAATATTTTCAGCAGCAAAGACACACAAAGGGCATCTATTGGGGCCATTTTTAAATCTGTAAACCAGTATGTCCCAAACAAGGACCTTACCATCAGGACAAGCCAAAATAAAATCTTGAGCTTGTTTGGGAAGTGTTATCCACTAAGTTTCACTTAGGGTATTTTTCAAGCAAGCCACCAAGGATTGGAACAAATCAATTGTTCTTACGTAGTGCTCAGGAAGTTCCATGGTTTCATTAGGTCGAGTTGTGATCCATTTTTCACATGTTCACACACCCTTGGGGGAATTGTAATAAATGACATAGCATGATGGTTTGTTTTGTAAAAGTCTTGTCCTTCTTAGGGCTTGGTCATCAAGTTCAGCATCCTTGAGTTTCTTTTCCCTCATCCATTATGTGACACTTTTTTTTAAGCAACATATAATTTTTGAGTTTTTCACTCAAAATCCTCCAAAGCCAGGATGGTGAAATTGGTGATTAAGTATTCAAAGGTTATTAAATCCTAGGATATATGTATTATACCATGCTAGTCATAGTCCCAAATTTTCATGGACATGTGCTAAGTATTTCATAGGATTTTTTAAATTTTTGGCTTTTTAATAAAATCATCGATAAGGTGTATTTTAATTGTAAAATTTCAAAAGGTTATAAAATTGGGCCTAGGGAAATAATTTGGTCATGGGGATTCTCATTTTTGGAACCAGAGCAACCCCTTAACCCCTTAACCCACTTTTGAGAGTCAAATTAGCAATTTTCAATTATTAATTTTGGTTTTCTCTCCAAAATGACTTTGAGGGTCAAATACATGGGAAAATTAGAGAAAACCAATTCCTAAATCAAAGGAATCTTGTCTGGAATTTGTATATAATGTGTCATGGTTGTTGAGGATGTTTTATAGGAAATTTATGAGCATATAGGATCATCTTATATCATCAAGGGAAGAGATCCAACTCACCTCCACTAAAGGGGGGCGCAATCTCTCATGGAGGGTGTAGCTTGCCACATGGAAGAAGCAATTAGAGGAGGTGGAGGATTCCCAAACCAAGTGGGATACCTCATGAGAGGTGGAATCCTCCTCTCAAAAAAATTCAAACCTCCTCCCAATATTCTCTCAACCACTAGAACCACCTCCCTAATTGGGAATTACACCCCCTTGGGGTTTGAGCTTCGTTTTTGCTATAAAGGCAGGTTATTGCTCTTCATTAAGGAGGATGTATTGAAACCATACCATTGTAATTTTGTTTCTGAAATTTTGTTAATAATATTGAAGGCTTTGGATTCTAATCTATGACATTTCATTGTGAGCTTGTGACTTGGTTAAATCTGAGGTGAAATCGGTTGAATGTCATACTTTATTTTTGAGAAATGATGTGTTTAGATCTAGTTCAATTTAATAAGTATTTTCTGTTGTAAATTTACTTATTTGAATTTCATTAGCATAATTTTGTAGGAGCAACATACTATAGTTCATTATACTTATGCTCTCCTTCTTTTTTATTTTATTGTTGAGATTGACTGCACTAACCTTGTCAGTATGAGAAATTATCTAAATTTTGGAGGATTGTCTCAGTTAGAAGGGGATTGGAACTCGAATGCATCCACTTCTATTTTACAACATCTGTTTTGTTGTGCTTAACATATTTATTTTGTATATCCCTCTCTCCTTCACTTCTTTCAAGCACAGGCTTGGGGATTTCACTCTTCTTCTCTAATAAAATAAATCTTTCTTCTTGGTTAGGGTTACTCGATTCTTAATAAAATTAGATGGATCAATATGATATCTGAAATATGATTTTAATTAGGAATATATATCATATCTAGGTTCATTTTTAAAAGCTTCATCTTGAATTAGATTCGATTTAGTCTCTCAAAGTGCCCTTTTAAATAAATAAAAAATTACAATTTTTTGAGCATTTTGAGCAGTGTAGATTATGTATTTGTTTTGATTAATTTGTGACATTCTAACATATTTAAATCAATATTTTTTTTATCTTGTTTTGAGAAAAGGAGGAGGACATACTGCACAAATTTTGAGTTTCGGTCACCTGGGACATCAAAAACTCCATCCTCCATCCCTTTTCTTCTTTCTTTTTCTCTTTGAGTACTAAGTAGTATTGTAAGCCTTTAGATACTTTTTTGAGGATCAAATTGCATTCATAATTCATATTTTAATGATATTGTAAATTCAATAATAAAGAAAGCAAGTGGGATACACAAGACCCACAGTCCCTCCCCCCTAGGGGGATTCATAGTGTTTTTCATTGTTTTCATTTTACTAATCAACACATTCATACACTCCGAACTCTAGAAAGGATGTATAGATTAATTGATTTTCTTTAATTTCATTCTTCAAATAGAAATAATTTCATACCTGACTCGTTACCACGAAGTATGCTCTCTCCACCAACCAAAGGATTTTTGTCGATTATTGGTGGATGATCAGAAAGTGACACATAATGTGTGGTCCTAATTTTCCTTAAGTTTGCTTGTTTTACAAACATATTTGATTTATCAAATTGGAACAAATATTTTTTCATAAACTTTGTGTATTATCTTTCCCTCTGCGGGCTTTACCTGGTCGTTGGGAAATCAAAAGCGACTTGTGAGGCTTTCTAAACTCAACACATTAATCTAATAATCCATTTATAAAAGAAAATCCCCAAAAACCATTACAGAGATCCGGTGTATGATATTTGAAAATCGTGGGAAAAATCTTCAAAGGAAGAGGGAACCACTGAGTAGCGACCTTGAGATATCATCAGGCTACATCATTGTTGGTGTAGTGTTGGACACCTCACAGAGACTCTGATTCAACCCACATTTCTTAATGAGGAACCACTTTCGTTGTATTCCAGACATATTCTCAGTACTTTATAGTATATCGAGAATCCCTTTCTTGTAACTCAATTCATCTTTCAATAATTAAAACTGACCAAGACACAATACAAAACATTTCATTTTCAACACATTATTTCATTACTTTGACTCCATTGGCACTGATCTAATTTGCAATATCTCAATTTTTCTTATGTGTTGATGTTATGCTGGTGAAATATTTATTTAAATTTGCAAACAATATTGTCTCAGTATTTTTCTTCAAAACTCCTAAAAAACTTACTTCCATCATTAATGATTAAAACATAAGAGCCTTAATTAAACTCTTTCTTAGGGACCACCCCCCTTGGCTTCGTTAGGAGTTTTTCCTAAACATAGGAGTCAAGATCAAGTGATAGTACTTGAATTGAAACTTTCCCCCAAGGAAATACCTAGTAGCTTGAATATTTTTGTTGTGCTTAATCCCCATGTGTGTGAAAGGCGGCAATCGACAATATAGTCACCAAATATTCTTGCACCACCAATTGGGAAGTGGTAGATCCTCCTCCTCTTTAAGAGCCAAATATCTCATCTTGGAAATGTAATTGCCACCATTTGCATTCTTATCCCAAAGCAAGACATATTCCTTGTCACTAAGAAAGACATTGTTGGTAGAAAGAGACTGGATATATTTGTCCCAGAATGCCCTCTCTAGATCATTTAGAGATAATCATCAATTGTAAGCCAAGATTGGCTAAAAAGAATGTTATTATCATATCGTTGAACCTGATGAGGAAAGAGTAGTACTCAGTTAGTTAGGGAGGTGATCATATCAACCAGAAATATCATGAAGTATGTACAGTGAATCCATGGATCTTGCCTTTTCGTACTCTCTTACCATTGCTTATTTTCCTTGTGATCCAGTCGCCAATGATTCCGAAAGTAGAGATGGTTTCTTTTGTTGATGTAATTGTAACTTCAGAATGTATTCATCCATATATCTTATGTATTGTACCCTGATGTTTATTCTGGGATGTGTCTGTAATGTAATTGAGTCATGTCATACCCCGATGTTTATTTCAGGAAGTTTCTATTATATAAAATTCATGTCAAGTCATTGTGGGTAACCCTCCTATTGGTCAAGGGTCAAATTCCCCACAAGTTGTGGGGCACTAGGGTTATTAGACACTCCTAGAGATGTCGGATCTAGCAAGTAATTATTAAGTGAGGTCAACATGTTGGAGTGGGTTTCAAGTGAACTAAACAATATAAATAGAGAGGGAGCCTCTATTTATCACACACACACTCACTCATTGGAGCGCAAGAGTGAGAGGAGAAGTTGCTGGGACAAGAGAGAGACTATTGTTGTCGGGAGTTCATCTTTATGTTTTCGGGTTTTAATTTGGTGCTGATTCTATCTCTGAGGAAGTTTTGGGGTTTTTTCCTTTATGGCTTCTCTGAGGAAAATTCTTTTTGTCTCTTGTCTCTTGTGTTTTATTGTTGTGCATGTTATTCTCTTAGTTAAAGATCCTAAGATCATAATGCTAGCTTGAATGATAAAAATCTAACATGGNTAGAAGATAGGGATTCTTAATTTTTGGGTCTCTCTCCACAATCCATCAGCAAAAGTATGTTAGGATGACTCTCCATTGAAGGGCACATCTTTTTGTCGAAGCGGAATTCGATTATGAGCATTTTCAATTTCGGTGCGGGAAATTAGGGCTTTCTACAGAAGATGAATTTTTGAGTGATCCTAGCATAGGAATTCTCTCCTCATCAAAATCTAATTTTAGAGACCTGGATCAATATTTTTGGTTGGGTGAAACTCTGGGAAACTCAAACCCTAGTTTGACCCTGAGCTAGAAAAACCCTAAATACTAAAACTGATAAGTTTTGGTAAATTCTCTATATCCCAATATTGGCGAAGGATCAAGAGCTAAAACTTGTAGAGGCCTAATATAAAATACCGATGTACACTGTATCCAAAATTCATCCTTATATTCGTTACATTCTGGGAGATATGATCCCTCCAAGTTAGGGTTCAATCCTCTTCCAGAATTCATCCCTAAATAGGACACCTGGGGAGAATTGCTATCTATTGGGGTACAAAGGTCCAAATAAATTTTTTGAATATGTTCTAGAAATCACACGGATTATAATTTTTGTGGTCCAATATTCAAACTCAGAAGATGCACTAGTGACATGTGGAAGTCCGTACAACTTTGCTGTTCTGAACAGTTCTGTAATAGGTCACCTTTGGAAAACAATCATAAGTCCCAATTGGTGAAACCGATTATGATCAAACCTATGGTTTTGGATTAGGTACATGTGAGGATACCTCCATGTGAATTTTTAGACACAGAGAAGCAGTAATTTTGGAGATACCACAAAAACAGTGACATGCATTTTTGCAGAAGAAATTGGAAAACTAGGGCTTCCTGTTCTGGGATCTTCCCTCCACTATTTTTAGGAAAGGAGTACATTGGACAGCTCAACTTGAAGAGAGATATATTTCTATCCAATCATATTTGAAATATTCCAAATTTTCAAAATCAGGTTTTCTCTGACAAACCCTATATCAGCCATCTCCGGAACCAAGACGGACACCTCAAATCGGTAAGATCTAATCTTTTGCTATTTTCAATTAAGGTTCTCATTTCAAAGTGATCTATCACATCAGCTTGATGATAAGCTTGGTGAAGTGGAAAAATTCCAAGCATGGAAGTATTTGATCTCTCTAAAGAAAATGAATTGGAGACCTACACAAGTAGAGAGGTTCCAGTTCTAGAGGGAGATGAGGCTAAAATCCTTACACAAGAAGAAGTTGGTCAAGGCCAATAAGATCATTGTTGATTCAGTCACAGATCAACTTTTACCACAAGTGTCTTCTCTAAAGACACTGAAGATGTTTGACTCCTTTACCAAGTTATTTGAAGGGAAGAACATATATCGGAATATGACTTTGAGAAAACAGTTGAAGAATGTGAAGATCCAGAATGTAGAGACCATATAGTCATACTTTACAAGTGTCTCTCAAATCAGAGAACAACTTGAAGTGGTAAAAGAAGAAGTGAAGAATGTAGAAGTGGTGATAGACACCTTGGATGGTCTCCCAATATCATGGGATCCATTCATGTGAGGAATCTGTTCCAAGAAGGAAGTGATTACTTTCAGAAGACTCTGGGAAGAAGAACAAGTTCGACTCATAATAAGAGAAGAGAAGATGGGAGCAACTGAAGATCAAGCTCTCACCATCCAAAGAAGATCCCTCAAGCTATGAGGAATATGAAGAACTCAACTCTTGAAGAATCTCTTATCCACCTTAGAATTTGGATAAGAAACGATGCTATTATGAATGAAGAAGATGACGAAGCTGAAGACTCAAGAACGAGTCTACCCACGAAACAAATAAAGATAAGTATTCAATGGTCATTTCATTGTTTTGTTATGCATTTGTTTATATTCAGTTAATGTATTATGCATGATAGAATGTTTGCATTAATGATAGTATACTACTATTATGCATGTGATGGGTAAGTAGCTCATGGTGCTATACAACACTCCATTGCTACTTATATAGAATGAAACCTCTTTGCTAACATATTGGATTAGTGCACAATCTCAATGTTGTCCTGGTAGAGATGGAAGGCATCTATAAAGTTTTCGTGAGATATGGATGGATGTTGTATTGGCTAAAGTAGTTACATGATCATATATTTATGCATAAGAATTTGCCAATATGAATATTCCTTATGAAAAGTTTCTAACCATACAAATGCATTTAACTTGTAGGAAATATCACATACATAATCGGCTACAAGCAAAGAAGAATGAGACTTGTTCTGAAGAACAAGTGACAACATTTCAAAATGAAAAATTATATGACAAATGATTTGACATCATTGATGCAGAAACTTCCAAGAAAAAAGAGAAGATCAATTCAAGAAGAATGATGTCTAGGATGCAGTATCGATACATGAAGGGAAATTCATAGTAGATGGAAACATTGTGGGATACAAGGCATAGACTACGAAGAGACATTTGCAGCCACTAGAAGTGAATTCACATGACATGCATAATCATGTGTGCAAATGAAAGAAGGCCTTGTACGAGCTTAGAAGACACCCATGAGGAGCTTGATGAAGATCTGAACCTTTTCTACAAGGTTGATAGAGGATGACAAGCTCACAGATAGGTGTGAGAAGAAATTTTGAAAAAGTTCAAGATAGAAGATCTTGGTATTTAGTGTCACTTCAGTACAAAATGTTTCAATGCATAGAGTATGGAAGACAAGGGGAGTATGATGCTTCAGAGGGAGTGACTGTAGAAGATCCTAAGGTTCGACATGGTACGATAGGATGGATAGATTACTGATGACTCAAGGATTTACTGAGAGTAAAGAAGATTCCAACCTTTGCTTCAAGGTTGAAGATGGAAGACCAGTGATGCTCCTGTTATATTACGATGCACTATTTTCTAGGCATGGAGGTGTGGACAAGGGAAGTATGCAGTAGAGATCCTGAAGAGGCTTGGGATGATGGATTGCAAGGCCATGACCACACCTATGGCATCGAACATGAATCTATTGAGAAATGCTTCATCATAGTTGGTTGATGTTATGATGTATCGTCAGATGACTGGGTCCTTGATGTATCTGATGAACA
This sequence comes from Pseudotsuga menziesii, assembly GCA_001517045.1. Lineage (NCBI taxonomy): Eukaryota > Viridiplantae > Streptophyta > Pinopsida > Pinales > Pinaceae > Pseudotsuga > Pseudotsuga menziesii. Next base: position 219,196 of record LPNX011167958.1, read on the forward strand.
CAAGACCATACATTTTCTTTGCTATGAACACCTTGAGCTAGTTCTTGACAGATCTGAGACATGTTCACTTGATTGTTGCAAAGCACATTCTGAGGTACCTGAGAGGTACAATTGATTATGGGCTCAAGTACGAGGTGAATCAATAGATTAACCTAGAGGGTTATGTTGATTTAGATTGGGCAGGCAGTGCCATCAATAGGAAAAGCACTTCAGGTTGTTTCTTTAGTATGGGATCAGGTGTGATCTCTTGGTTTAATAGGAAGCAATCATGTGTGGCACTGAGTACAGCTAAAGTAGAGTATGTCATAGCTTGTTCAGCTAGTTGTGAGGCAGTATGGTTGCGGAAGCTACTGTCTGATTTATTTGATCTCCAGATGAATGCTACTTGTATAAATTGTGACAACCAGAGTTGCATGAAGTTGTCAGAGAATCCAATGTTTCATGACAAGTCGAAGCATATCAAGATCAAGTATCACTATATCAGGGATATGGTGCAAAGGGGAGCAATGAAGCTCCAGTATGTTGCGACGGAGGAACAAATAGCTGATGTGTTGACGAAGCCATTGGCTAGGGTGAAGTTCGAGTACTTCAGGGAGAATCTTGGTGTTCTCCAGATCAAGGTTTCCTCCAAGGGAAAGTGATGAGACCCATAGCCATTTTGACATGGTGAGAGGATTGGTTCCTTCCATGGTCAAATGTAAGGGCTGATCCATTCTATCATGGTGAGAGGATTGGTTCCTTCCATGTCCGATGTGAGTGCTAGACATTCTATCAAGTAGGACAGATGTAAGGGAAACTGCCATTCTCCTAGAGAATGGAGGCAGCTGGTCAGTTACCAGGTAGCTCAGTCTGGGACTGGGGGCCATTTTGATATGACTATAGGATTGGTTCCTATAGGATCAGATGTGAGTGCATGCCTTTTCGAACATGCATTTTGGATTGGTTCCTCACATGTGTTGGATGTAAGTGCAGAGCCTTTCTTCGATCATTGGTTGATCAGATATAAGTGCTGAGCCTTTCTTCGATCATTGGTTGATAAGATATAAGTGTTGTGCCTTTCTTCGATCATTGGTTCATCAAATGTAAGTGCAATTTCCTTTCTTTGATCATTGGTTGATCAGATGTAAGTGTAGAGCCTTTTGGCATGGAGGATTGGTTCCTCGCATGGCCAAGTGTAAGTGCTGGGCCATTTCGATCATTGGTTGAACGGATGTGAGTGATGGGCATTTCTGATGTGATTATAGGATTGGTTCCTATATGATCAGATGTGAGTGCTGGGCGTACCTTTATGATGAGTAGGTCAAATGTAAGTGTTGGGCAGGCCATTCTAACTTAAGTGTCAGATATAAGCACTGAAGAAGACCTACATGGTGGCTAGGCCTACATCCAGCATAAAAAAGGGATGGCTCTGTAGAACTTCCTGTGACAAGAAGAATCAAGAGATACCACCCATGATAATGATCCAACAGAGATGTTCCAAAACTAGAGATGATCCAGATCGAGTGATGATCCAGATCCAGTGATGATCTAAATCCAGTGATGATGATCCAGATCGAGTGATGATCCAGATCCAGTGATGATGATATAGATCAAGTGATGATCTAGATTTAGTAATGATGATCCAGATCGAGTGATGACCCAGATCTAGTGATGATGATTTGGATCGAGTGATGATCCAGATCCGATTATGAAGATGACTTGAAGATGGAGATGAATTGAAGGTGAATATGATGAGGAATCGATGATGATCTAGATGATACAGAGAAGAATACTTGTACTGATAAATTGTGTCGAGAGAATACCTTCCTAATTAAGAGGGAGTGTTGATGTAATTTTAACTTCAGAATGTATTCATCCATATATCTTATGTATTGTACCCCGATGTTTATTCCGAGATGTGTCTGTAATGTAATTGAGTCATTTCATACCTTGATGTTTATTCCGGGAAGTTTCTATAATATAAAATTCATGTCAAGTCATTGTGGGTAACCCTCCTATTGGTTAAGGGTTAAAGTCCCCACAAGTTGTGGGGCACTAGGGTTATTAGACACTCCTAGAGATGTCAGCTCTAGTAAGTAATTGTTAAATGAGGCCAACATGTTGGAGTGGGTTTCAAGTGAACGAAAGAATATAAATAGAGATTGAGCCTCTCTATTTATCACACACACACTCACTCATTGGGGCACAAGAGTGAGAGGAGAAGTTGTTGGGACAAGAGAGATACTACTGCTGTCGGGAGATCATCTTTATGTTTTTGGGTTTTACTTTTGGTGCTGATTCTATCTCTAAGGATGATTCGGGGTTTTCTCCTTTATGGTTTCCTCGAGGAAAATTCTTTGTGTCTCTTGTCTCTTGTGTTTTATTGTTGTGCATGTTATTCTCTTAGTTAAAGATCCTAACATCATAATGCTAGCTTGAATGATAAAAATCTAACATCTTTTCCAATGGTGGAAATATTCTTCTGATTCTTATCCTTAATATGGAACCATTCTTCAATGGTGAGAGGTGAAATGTATTTTTGATGGATAACCCATACCTAGAGACCCACTCCCTTATGGATTTTCCAAACACATTTAACAGCCAGTGCCTTAGAAAAACATGAAGGATATTGTATAGCGCAGCTGTTGATGGATTTTGGAGGACATGTCCTTTTCCATGTGACCCATTATTGTTCAAGAGAATATAGCCTTATAACCTAGGGTCTCTGGGGTTACCAACATATTAAATAAACTTGCAGACATTCATCCATTAAATAATTTGAGAGAGAAATAAGTAAGAAATTAGGCGTACCTTACTTATGTAGGTTGATCCTAGCTTTCTTCTTCAATCCAAATTGCTCCAACAAATTCTAGGAGATCTCCAACACCTGCAAAGATGCAGGATTTTCCTGCAATATCTTATATATTATATAGAAGATTAATGAAACAATAGGCTTGCAATGAAATGACAAGACAATTCAGAAATCATAATACATAAGAGTACAAAGAAACAAATTGGAAGAAAGAATCTCTTTATTGGTAAACAAGTGATGGAATATTACAACCAGTATATGAAACAAGTGCTCCTCTACTAGCCAAGGAAATTGAGTTTTGCTGCTACAAGATCTCCAAAGGAAATCCACCAGCATAACTTTGCTCTAGAATTGATTATATTTAGCTTCAACCCCTACCCTCTATTTATACTTGAGGAAAGAGAGAGGTTACGAAGGTTGAGATGTTTGAGGAAGTTGGGATAATTATGATTAGGAACCTAACTTTCCTCGACTAAAATTGTTTTATTTTTTAATTTTTGGATTAGGTCATTCACGAATCTTGATACTAGAAAGTCACATGTCATACACAACTTTCATAAGGGGAACACGCACTTACAAGGTATGATAATCTATTCATGGGTTTCAATGTCAACACTCGTGAATTATTCGTGGGTTGCAATGGAAATAGTTGCGAATTCTCCCTAATTATCTTATGAAAAATAGGTCAAGCTAGAAAGGTGGCACTATATGAAGGTGCATCCACATCTATAGGGATTTGGTCACTTCCATCCATTTTGTCCTTTTGTGTACAAAAAAATTGAGTGTCAGTACTCAGATGGAGAAGTGACATTTCATAGGATAAAAGATGCCCCCTAATGTATGAGGTCAGAGGGAAGCGATGGCCAAAATAAATTACAAACTTTATTCTTGGATAACTCAGTTACTAAGGCTGTAGGGAGGTACCTGAAACATACATATCAAATTCATATAAAAAATCATATCTAAGGATGCCATGTTCAATAAAGAAGAACACTAGATCCTTTACAATAATGGATTACATCATATGATACGGGAAATAAGGCCTCGTACGTATTACAATGGTGGATCAAAGCCACAATATACAATGATGAGTCTTCAATATCTGGAAGTAGTGTTGTTGAACATAACACAAGCTTGTGAAACTTAGGTTATAGAGTTCTTAACCTAAGGTCTTTGTCCAAATCCATAGTAACTAGTACAATTCCTACCATGTGAATAGATGAATCTGAAGTCGAACATGGAAGAAACTCAACAGAATGTTATTGAATGAGTAGTGTTGACAATTGAAGCAAAGGAATTCACCAATATGAGTAGTGAATCTTAAGGTACTATCATCAAAACTATAGGTATTTGTCTTCAAGAGATGCTGATGAGAAACCATAATGTGAGAAGGAAGGTAATGGATCCTTCAACATGTCATAAGAGTAACTGGAAGATTGGATGAGGGAAGGTAGACACAAGGGATACTCAGAGATAATAATGATGGGAATCAGGATAATTAGATAGAGGTATGTATCCTTGAATAGTGAGCACAGCATAGAGATGACCTAAGGAAACTTTATACTTTAAGATAAGGCAACTTTATACTTATCTATCATGTAGGAGACATGATCAGATTCCCCATGTATGAAGGACAAGTGGAGGAGTATAAAATCGAATTAATAGCTGGGCTTGAAGTGAAAAATGAGACATGAGTATCGGAAAGTTCAGAAAGTGCTTTGTTCAAGGATGACATGCTGCCACTGTTTATAAGCCAAAGAGAGAGATTCTTCCTTACCTTTCTTGTTAATTTTAACGAGTCCAAGAAAGTCAACTCGAGTCTCTCTTAAATTTTGACAAGCTTGAAAATGGGAGAGAATAATGCTTTATATGCACTTATTCATGTATTTTACGATCCCAAACTAGTATGTTCTCGTTGGTGTTTTCATAGTTTTGAGATTCTGAAAACTCCGAAAAAGACTCTAGGGGGTGATTTTTTGTCCAATTTAGTCTCCTAAGGATGGAAAAGTACAAAACAATCCATAAAAGAACTCTCTTAGTTCCCAAAGGAGTAAGGTGCACCTTTTCATACTTAGTCGGGGAGGTCTAAAAAGGTTAAATTACCACCTACCTAACGCTCCTTCAAAAGAAACATATATCCTAAGTTTTATGAGTGTGAAGGAAGGCAAAATTAGTTGGAAAGATCCATTTGATTATGCGAAATGGGGCTTACTACAACAAAATCAATTCTTTTTTCTTTAGGTTTTGTGAGCATGACAAAGGCATATAGTACGCACAGAATCTTTTTCATGTTTGGGTCTAGTGCACAAAAAAGAGAAAACTAAGCTCATACCGGGTGTTCCTTTTCCAGAAATTTAGTCCCTCAGGTCCGAAAAAGAGATAAACTTGTGCCTAAAGATACTCTTCTCAATTCCACAAAAAAGAGAATTTTCATTTCACGTAAATAACATACATGGTCCGAGAAAGATATAACTTACTGTTAGAATAATCAACCCCTGAGTTAGCTACCTTAGACATTAATTCATTAGAGGAATTTTGGGGTCTAAAATGGGCCTCCTAAGGAAAATAATAAAATAATAGTTAAAATAATAAAATAATAGTTAAAATAATAAAATAATNNGATTATGCATCCAACGAGCTCTCCCGATCAAAATTTGAGTAAAAACACAATGAGATATGTCGAAAATACAAACAAAAAAAGTAGTTTTTTTTAATGACAAATATGTCAATTCAACCATTATGGTTGACTTAGTTTATTGAAATTCTATTGGTTCTTGAATTCCAACTCACAAAAAATTATTTTGGCACGTTTTCTTATAAGGCCCATTTTAGACCCCAAATTTCCTCTAATGTAATACATTTTTGTCTTATTTGCCTAGTTTCCATATTGATCCACTCTATGCAAGTTGTCCTCCACATGTCATAGATGGTCAAACTTGCTAAAATTGAGTCATGGAGTGCTTGGGAAACCTCTTGGAATCAATTATGCTTTATTCCTAAACCTCCCTAGCGCATACCTGCTTTTTCTGCTTTATTGCTGCTTTTACTGAGTTTTAAGGCAATTGGGAAAGTATGACTAGGTGAAGTTGACTTGTTGTTTTCCCTCATCACCCTCCTCTATTTTCTCCTAATAAAAGAATTTATGAGTTTTCCTTCCATCACCTATTATGTTACCTAATTGATTTTTCCAATTCATGAGCTCCTAGGCAAATTTGGAAACTGCTTTATGCACTTATGGGGGATTTGACTAGATTTAGTAAGCATGCTTTTGACAAATTTGAATGGCATCCCAATGCATTCAAATATCTCATGTAATTATTTATTTTGGAAGCCTATGACTTCACAAGGTTGGCTATTGTACACTTATTCAATACAGATTAGTGTTCTGCTCCATATTCAGTCTCCTTTGTGTGTAATTTGCATGTGTAATTGGCAATTTTTGTGAGTGTAATTGTTCTAACACTTGTGTTAAATTTCCACATGGCATCAGATCCTTTGTAGATTGATTTCTCTCCTTCCATATTGTTATTATAGGTTTGACATCATTGACTGGGAGCATTCTCCTGACTGAAGGGACAATTTCTGAGCTATGGATCAATCTCAGAAGATCATCTTGACTCCATTTAATTTCTTTGAATGGAAAGCAAAGATGGAGATACTGCTGAGAGGGAAAGGCCTCTATAGAGTGACTGTGGAAATAGAAGCAGAGCCCAATGCAGTTGCATAGAAAATTAAATGCCACAATGGGAGGGATGAGGCCTATGGTCTCTTGTGTCTGAGCATATCCATAGACCTCCTTTTCCATCTTGATGGATTGAAATAACCAAATGAACTATGGGATAATATTGTTGAGCTTTTTGGTAAAACAGATGAGATGAGAGGACATCAAATTGAGAATTAATTGATCTCCTTGAGTCCCAGTAGCTTTGAGCCCCTGCAACTCTACTTTTCCAAGTTTAAAGCCCTTGTTTTGCAGCTAAAACAGTGTGGAATTGAAAAGAAGGAGGAGCAGCTGGTTTTGGCCATACTCTCAAAGCTTGGCCCTAACTATTCAGTGTTTGTTTCGACCTTCCATGCCACCAAGTTGATAGCTCGAGCCTGGAAGATACATAAACTTGCAGAGTTCATGGAATCTCTCACACAAGAACAAGATAAACTGGTGATGATGGGCACCATCAAATCTTCCAAAGACCAAGCTCTATTTTTTGGAGATTCAAGGGTGGATTAAAAAGGCAAGAATAAATCTAAGAATCCACCTGAGAAAAAGAGAGACAAGAACAAGTCTCTAGAGGAGCCCCAAGGTTCCAAGAAGAACCCCCAGAAGAAGAAGAACAAAGGAGAAATGAGCAAGTGCACATACTGCAGTAAGGGAAATCATCCTGAAAGCTCCTACATGAAGAAGCAAATTGACATGCTGACCCAAATCCTGGAGAAGAATGGCATCTCCATTCTTGATAGCACAAAGAAGAGGGAAGGAGGATCAAATTTTAAAGACAGAGAGAGAGTTCATGCATTGGTTGCTGGCACATCAAGCTCACCTAGTTTCATCATTGATTCTAGAGCGTCAAGACATATGGTTTCGACCAAGGAGGCATTCACCTCACTTGACATGTCGAAAGGTCCACCAATAATACTGGGAGATGACTCCCTCACTGAAAGTTTGGGCAAAGGGAGAATTGATCTTGACCATGGTAAGTTCAGCAATGTATTGTATGTTCCAAGTCTTTCCTCTAACCTCTTGTCAGTGTATCAGATGACCCACACAGGGTCTCCAAAGAAGGTCATATTCTCACTTGATGAAGTTGAGATCACAAAGATCTCAAGTGGTAAATTCATTGCAAAAGGAGTTGCAAATCACACTTCGAAGGTATACATGTTCTCACATTTCCTACCCTACTCAAACCCCTCTGCTCTTCTGATTCATGCTAAAGAGGCAAGCAAGCTTTGGCATGAAATATTTGTCCATATTAACTATAAGTATCTTTCTGATCTTAGTGAAAAATAAATGGTTATAGGGTTACCAAAGATTAAGTTTTCCAAAGGAGTCTATCAAGGTTGCATCTTAGGAAAACACCCAGAGCATAAATTTGAGAAAGCTAGTCATGAGAGAACCTCTGCACCTCTTGATTTGATCCACAGTGATGTTGCTGGCCCATTTCCTCATATGTCAATGAGTCAGGCCAAATATGCATTGACATTCATAGATGAATTTTCCAGGTACCGCTGTGTTTACTTCCTGAAGCATAAGTCTGAAGTTTTTGGCCTCTTCAAAGTCTTTAAGTCTTTGGTTGAAAACCAGTCTGGGAGGAAACTCAAGGTCCTCAGATCTGAAAATGGTGGTGAGTATGTCAAGTTTGATTTCATTCAATATTGTGCAGATGCAGGTATTTATATGCAGCATTCTATCCCTTACACACCACAACAAAATGGTGTTGTTGAGAGGAAGAACAGATCACTGAAAGAGATGGCAACCTGCATGATGGAGGCTAAGAATTTTCAACCAAAGTTTTGGGATGAAGCTATCAACTGTGCAGCCTATATCCAGAATAGGGTGCCTCATAAAAAAATTTATGGTATGACTCCTTTCGAAGCATGGAGTGGGCACAATCCAGATGTGACCCATTTCAAGATTTTTGGCTCAAGGGCTTGGGCTAGAATTCCAACAAAAAAGAGGAAGGATTTGCGGCCCCAAATCCAAGAGTGTCTATTTGTTGGGTACTCTGAAGATTCAAAATGGTACAAGCTGATCAATTTGAGCACACACAAATCCTTCATTGAAAGGAGTGTTCAGTTCCAAGAAGAGCCTTTAGTAGCAATTGAAGTTGGAGAGTCTTCTTCACCACCAGAACCACTGAATGTAATTGAAGAGATAAATGAGTTTGCTGATTCTGATATGTCTGATAATTATGATTTAATTGCAGATACTAATAGGCCTACAAGACCAAAATGGGCAGCAAAGACCATTCATGCAGCCGGGGAACTAGCTGGAAATCCTAGTGATTCTAGGAGGACTAGATCTCAGTTTGAGAGTGCCCTGTGTATGAAAGACCCTTTGTTTGTAGAGAAATGATATCTGATGGTTGAATCATACCCATAGACATTTAATATTCAGCACATGATCCAAGATGGAAAACAGCCATGAAAGAAGAATTCAGCTCACTCCATAATAACAACACTTGGGAGCTGGTTGATCTTCCCCCAGGGAGGAAGCTAGTTCAATGTAAGTGGGTTTTCAAAACTAAGTTTTCTGATGATGGTTCACCTTTTAAATATAAGGCAATATTGGTAGACAATGGATACTCACAGGTACATGGTATAGACTACAATGAGACCTTTGCACCAGTGGCAAAGATGGACTCCATCAGGCTAGCCTTAGCCATTGCATCTTCGAAGCAGTGGGATGTACATCACATGGATGTGAAGTGTGCTTTCCTGAATGGAGATATTACTGAAGATATTTACATGCAGCAGCCTCAAGGATTTTTTACTAATCCATCTCTTGTGTGCAGGCTAAAGAAATCATTGTATGGGCTTAAGCAAGCCCCCAGGTCTTGGTATGCCAAGATTGATGGCTTTCTGCTATCATTGAGTTTTGTTCGATGCAAGTCTGATCCTAATGTTTATTTGAAGCTGATTCATGGTTCTTTGATGATTATTGTCTTGCATGTGGATGACCTTCTCATTATAGGAAGCTCAAAGGATGGAATTGCCTCCTTGAAGGATGCAATGAACCATGCATTTTCTATGACTGATTTGGGGTTATTGAGCCAATTCTTGGGTCTTGAGATTGCTCGAACCAAACATGGAATAAAAGTACATCAGTCCAAGTATGCTTTGGATTTTCTGAACAAGTTCAACATGAAATATTGCAAGCCAAGCAAGACTCTCTTCCTCTCAGGAGTTAAGCTTGAAGAAGCAAGTTCTTCTCCTATGGTCAATAATACACTGTATAGGCAACTGATTGGGTGTTTGCTGTACCTTACACATACTCAACCTGATATTTCTTATGCATTAAGTGTGGATTTAAGATACATGGATCAGCCTCATGAGATCCATTGGAGAGCAGCCAAAAGCATCCTTAACTTTGTTCAGGGAACAAGGACTCATGGGATCTTCTACAAAGCTAAATCTGATCTTGATTTGATTGGGTTTACTGACAGTGATTGGGCAGGTGACAACATTGATTGAAATTCAAAATTAGGATATGTGTTCATGCTTGCTGAAGGACCAATCAGCTGGTCAAGCAAGAAACATATTGCCATTGCACTCTCATCTATAGAAACAGAGTACAGAGGAGTTGTAAATGTAGCAAGTCAATGTTTATGGTTGCAGGGGTTACTTGGTGAGTGTGGCTTCGAATCATAATACTCAACTACTCTCTATTGTGATAATCAGAGTACCATTCAAATCTACAATGATCCAGTTCAGAGACAGGGAACCAAACACAGTGAGATCCATATGCACTACATCAGACAGCTTGTGCATGATGGCACCATTCACCTACTCTTCTGTTCATTTTCAGAACAAGTAGCAAACATTTTCACCAAAGTTTTTTGTTAGAAGACTTTCAGCAATCTCAAATCACTGCCGGGGATTTATGATCATGCTATGAAGCATGATTGATGACAAGATTTTCAAATTTTGTTTTACTGTCCATGTTTAAGGGAGGATTTTTCCCACTGGGTTTTTGCCTCTTTCCTTGTTTAAATGGACATGCAGTATGTAAAGGGTGACTAAGACTTGTTGCTAGGCCCTGTAATATTCTGATATTTTACTCATAAGTTGGGATCAAGGGGGGGTGTTAGAATAATCAACCCATAGTTAGCTACCTTAGACATTAATTAATCCATTTTTGTCTTATTTTCCTAGTTTCCATATTCCACTCTATGCAAGTTGTCCTCCACATGTCCTAGATGGTCAAAATTGATAAAAATGAGTCATGGAGAGCTTGGGAAACCTCTTGGAATCAATTTTGATTTATTCCTGAACCTCCCTAGCGCATATCTACTTTTTCTACTTTATTGCTGCTTTTACTGAGTTTTAAGGCAATTGGGAAATTATGACTAGGTGAATTTGACTTGTTTTTTGCCCTCATCTTTCTCCTCTATTTTCTCCTAATAAAAGCATGTATGAGTTGTCCTTCCATCACCTATTAGCTTTCCTAATTTATTTTTCCAATTCATGAGCTCCTAGGCAGATTTGGAAACTGCTTTATGCACCTATGGGGGATGTGACTAAATTTAGTAAGCCTGCATTTGACTAATTCAAATGGAATCCCAATGCATTCGAATATCTCATGTGATTATTTATTGTGGAAGCCTATTAATTCACAAGGTTGGCTATTGTACACTTATTCAATACAGATTAGTGTTCTACTCCATATTCAGTCTCCTTTGTGTGTAATTTGCATGTGTAATTGGCAATTTTTGTGAGTGTAATTGTTCTAACACCTGGGTTCAATTTCCACACTTACCACCAATGTATATGATCATTCACTTATTCTTAATGAGTATAAATGAATAATTTTACTCAACAGTCTAGTCTATTTTGAGTAGTCAGACAATGGCCTAAAGAAAACTCCATAAGTGCGGGGAGCCTTATAATCAGGTATAGCTCATAAAAAAATGCAAAATGAGGTTTATTTTGTCATGAAAACAACTAATAAGGGTCCTACAAACCTAACACAACTGTGGCATGGGTACCATAAATACAATAAAGTGTTCTAAACTAGGGTACCCATGAGAAGGAGGCCCTATCCACGGAAGAACAATGATGTATATGAGGTAAAAATGGTTTTACACCATAGTCCATGGACAAAAAGTGATCCTAGGGTTAAGTGACAGATAAGGTATAAGTGCAAAGTCTGTAATGAGAACCAAATCCTACCTTATATGCGATGAAAAACAACTTTTCAATGATCCAGGACCTGTTGTAACTAGCAAAAAGACCATGGTATTAGTTCATATATTAAAAAACTGATTTTAAACTATAGACTATGGGTAAAAATTTAAATTTTTTATTATAAATAGTTCAAAGCCCAAAATAAACATACCATTTGGAAAATTTACTATATTTGACAAGTTTTACCTTCAGACTTTAGCTGATCGTAGTGGACAAACCATTGGACCAATTTCGATTCCCCAATTTGTAGGTTAGCTATCTCTTCTTTCTCCTCCTTTCTATCCATTCAAATTTTGTTTTTAATGCAAAAATTTATGTTTTAATGCATGCCATAAAATATCATGGAGTGTTCATGGGAAGGCTTCATCACATTCACGATTACACATTTTATTCACGCATTGCTGCACTGCAAACCATGTATGCTTTGCATTGTGCTAAAAGAACAGCCGTGAATACTGGGCGACCTCTAATTTTTTTTTTAAATGCACAAATGCAAAGGAATTTGATGAATTCTAATGATTTAATATGTGCATTGGGCAGGAAAAAATGGTCTTGGACTGGAGATAAAGGGAACATGAAGAGATGGATTGAGAATTAATGCGAGATGCCCCTACTCTGCAAGCATTACAAAGAAGTGGCTTTCTCAAGTTTGATTGCATGTCCAATATGAGATCATAAGTTAGTCTATTGGAGACTCTAGTGAGCTACTGGGATCATGAACTTGAACTTTTTGACCTCCAAGGAGAGCCCTTGGAGCTGACAATATATGATATCTGTTTTATCATAGGAATTTCTTGCAAGGGACACCTATAAACCTAGAGGGCACTGGAAGGGGTGGTGACCCTCTTAGTGTGCAATATTATGTTGATACATACTGCCTACCTGGATCACAGAAATTGGGGATGTGTGTCCCAATTTTGTAGATAAATATCTTCCCATTAAAAGTGATGGTAAGCACAGTGTCTAGGGTTGTTGGTTCATCTTCTTTACATTTGGTTACTCAGACCCACATGTATGTTGCAGTGGAATGTATGTGGGGTACGTTGTTTGATTGGTGCTCGGAATTAATCCCAATAATGAAGAAATAGATTTCTGACTGTAAGAGGGTTCAAAGAAAGAACTTTGGCTATGCTAGTATCTTAGTGGCGTTCTTCTTTGAGAGGGTTCCCACCCTCAGTCTCGCAGTATCATTACCATCGGTCTCACCTCATCATCCTAGGATCACGCGGTGGGGGGAAATATTTCTCCGTCAAGGCGAAGGTGGGATCCAGAGTGGTTAGGATGATGAGTTCTATTCCCGGTGGGACAGATAGGTGCCTTCCCTTGAGTAGTTTCCATATGCTGGAATAGATTTCCGAGGAGACCCTGAAATCATCCTCCCTCCTAAGGAGGCATGGGGAGAGAGAGGTATGGATTTTTATCTTTTTATATTATTTTATTTTTATGAGTTTTGTTCATAAAATTATATATATGTATATATATACATGTATATATATATACATGTATATATATACATGTATATATATATACATGTACATATATATACATGTATATATATATACATGTATATATATATACATGTATATATATATACATGTGCATGTATATATATACATGTACATGTATATATATGTACATGTATATATATATACATGTATATATATACATGTATATATATATACATATATATAATTTTATGAACAAAACTCATAAAAACTCATATATATATATATATATATATATATATATATATATATCTGTGTGTGTGTGTGTGTGTGTGTGTGTGTGTATGTATGTATATGAATTTGACCCTTCTTAAAGTGTTATATGCAGATGTTGGACCAGTTTTCCCCGATGGGAATCCCAGGGCATTCGTGCGGCCCATACAGGGTGGAGACGATAGTTTACTGCATGTGGTTGAGGGGAATCCGTCTAGGATTACCCAAGATGTCCCTACACTACGGATGGATCGGATCCCAATGATCATGTATGAGTATGTTGTTTGGGTTTCCTCGACCTGTCTATGCCTTCTCAGAAGGGTGGCTAGTTCTATACTTCATTACAGGCAGGCTGTAGAGGCAGTCGTAGCCGACGAGGCTGAGGAGCAGGCCTAGACTTAGGCATATATAGACTATGATCCCATTTTTTGTATATTGATACACTTGTGACAGGATCTTCGGATGGACATATTTTACACACACACACACACACACACACACACACACACACACACACACATATATATATATATATATATGTACATGTGTCTCAAATGTCTCTGTTATATTTATTTTACAATGTGTGTGTTAAGTTCCAGCCCAATATGTAATTTGCATATGCATCAGTAATTCGGTTTTCATTTCTTGAAATGTGATTGAATGAAATGTACTCAAAGTTTCTTTCAAGCAATCTAACACACAAAAATTGACGTAGTAAGTTAGGGTTTCACACCGGTTAATCACCATTTAGTTAGGAAACCATGAGCTATGAGTCAATTCTAACCTCCAGATGGGTAATGCCACGTAGTGTAGCATCCCATAACAACTCTATAATTTCACTGTATGCAGCCACATTATTAGTCGCAGGACCTAAGAAGGTGCCACTCGAGGCAACCAATTGTCCTATGGATGAATATATAACCCAGGCAGCTGAATATAGATTACAAATATGGAGGCTAGCACCATCGACAAAACCTATGAACAACTCGGATTACATCTGAAACAACCAACATACAGTATAAGAAACACTAACCAGCTAAATACCTATTGTACTTAAAAATACATACAATAATAATACAAGAACAAGTACCATGCTTAAGCATAGTACTTCTTCAGGTAGAGCCCATTCCTGGGATCTAGAAACTTGTTTCCATCTTAATCTGTTAATTCATAATATACCCTTTTCAAAACTTTCGACACAACGTAGGGACCTAACCACATTGACTTAAATTTTCTTGCCATCAGGGGTTCCTTGTCTTGATCCCAGAGAAAAACAAGTTATCCCTCGGAGAAGACTCTCGGTTTAAAACCTTTGACATATTGGTTCTTGACCCTATCTGTGTGAACCTCATTTGAATTCAACGCATCTCTACACTGTTCATCTAGATTCTCCAGGTGAAGCAAATGTTCTTCCAGATTTGTAGTGTCGGGAAGCACATGAATAGCAATATTTAAGGACAGACTCTCACACTCAACCGGTGTGCTTGCCTCCACTCTGTGAATGAGTTGGAACGACGAGAATCTAGTAACAGTATTGACATTAGTTCAGTATGTACAAAGTGTAGGGTACAACATGATGTGCCAATTGGACCTGCTCGCATTGATAGTGGACTTTAGAATGGTTTTCAAGGTTTTGTTTACCACCTCTACCTGCCCATTCTCCTTAGGGTAAAAGGAAGATGAATGATCTTGGATAAACCCTAGCATGGTGGTCAACTCAGTCATCATGTTGTTCTCAGAGTGACTGCCATGAGCAGTTACAATATTCTTTGGTATACCGACATGAGTAATGGTTTGGTTGAATACAAAATAAGTTGTCGTTTCTCCATCGGCTTTGAAGGTAGGCATTGCCTCTTCACACTTTGTGAAGTAGTCTACAGAAAAAATGATATATTTGTGCCCCCCAGCAAAAAATAGATTGCATGTCATGTAATATACCCCCCACTTAGTGAACGAACCTACCGCGATGACAGGGAACAAAGGAGTGGGAAGCGACCACATTTTTCTAGTGTAGAGTTGACAAGGAAGACAACGCTTTATGACTTTCACACAATGTTTAAATATTGTGGGCCAGAAATAATCACCTTGTAAAATATTCTGGGTCATTGCTAACCCAGATAAATGACCCCCACATGATCCACTATGGGAATCATTTAGGACAAGCTATGCCTCCTCATAGGTGAGCCATTGACTCAATATTGAATATACCCCTCGTCGATATAAGGTATCGTTGATGATGAGGTAATTTTTTGCATTAACACATAAATTTGTTTGATCTTACCATGAGAAGGATGCAAGACACTTAAGATTCTGGAGATATACGAAAATATCTCCGTACCAGGGATCAAAGGTGGAAATCAAAAAGATATACTCATATGGGAATGAGTTTTATTCTGCCACTACAGTCTCTTCTGTAAGGAATTCCGAGACCAGTTTTGTGAAAACTAAGGATTTTTTGGACTTAGCAGATTGAAAATACAAGTCAAAATCCTGGATAATGACTATACATTTGTTGAATTTTCCCTTGATTATATGTCGGGATAAAACATATTGGAATGGGTTTTCATCTGTAACCACTATGGTTGTCCTTAGCAAGATGTAGTGACGTAGCCTCTGAATAGCATAGATTGTTTCCAATGCTAATTTCTCGATGTGCGAGTACCTAAGTTCAATACCAGCTAATGCATGACTAGGGTAATAGACAACGTTCTCTTGGAGCTTGTTGTCCTCCTAAACTAGAATTTCCCCTATAGTCTACTTAGATGCAAACAGATACAATATAAAATCCTTGGTGTAATCTAGTGGACATAGTAATGGAGCCGACAATAAAGCCTTCTTTAATGCCTCAAAATCAAGTTGTGCGGTTTCATCCCATAGAAACGGGGTGTCTTGCTTTAACAAGTGGATGAAACCCTTGGTGATATTGGCATAATTGACTATGAAATGCTGAAGGAAATTATATTTCCCCTGTAAACTCTAAAGTTTCTTGATGGAATGAGGAGGAGGTAGATTTACAATAGCCTCAACTTTCAAAGGATCCACCTGTATTCTTCTGTTTGACACTATGAACCCTAATAACCTCCCTGACTTGATGCAGAAAACACACTTGTGGGGATTCAAGAATATTTTATAATTCCTACATAGTTCAAATATCATACGAAGATGATCTGGATGGTCCTTCCTTTTGCAAGAATGGGTAGGCATATCATCCAAGTATGGTTCGACAATACTCTTAACATCGTGGAAAGCAAAATTCATTGCTTGCTAGAAGGTAGCTTCGAAAATTTTCAAACCAAAGGGAATTTTATTATTAGTGAAGGTTCCCCAAGGACATATGAAATTCGTTTTATGTTGGTCTTTCGGATTAATTTGAATTTGGTTATACCCGGAAAATCCATCCATAAACGATAAAACCTCAGTACCTGCACAAGCATCGATAATCTGATCAATGAAAGGAGTGGGGTAGTTATCCTTGTGACATTCCTTGTTTAAGTCATAAAATTCAGTGCAAACATGAATCATCCCTTATTTTTTATCAACGAGAACATGATTGGATACCCATCCCATCAGAGAAATTGGGTATATGAACCTAGCTTTCAGCAATTTCTCTACCTCAGCCTTAACAGTTGTCACTTTGCGAGGGTTAACTAGTCTAATTTTTTGTCAAATATGTTTAGTTTCAAGGTAAGTGTGGATCTTGTGCTCAATAATAGATGGATAAATTCCTAGCATCTCCTCATATGACCATGCAAAGACGTTGTGTAATTCATTAAAAAAGGAAGTGTAAATGGAAATATCCTTAGGAGAGCGGTTTATACCAATATGCACATTTTCAATGACATTAGGGTTCACAGAAATGTTGATTGGAAAAGTAGTAGAGATATTTTCCATATTCCCCTCAACAAATAATCCTTCATTGGGTAAAGGATTAATAAAAAAATCAACATTCTCTGCTAGTCTCACATGGAAAACCTGATTCTCAATTTTGTTCAACTCTAGAAGAAAGAAGGACTTATGGTGAAGGTCTTCAAAAGTCTTATCTCATCCAACCATAACTTCCATAATGGCTTTATCCGAAGGTAAAACAAATCTAAGAATTCATATGAATACGTGGAATTCTCCACCCAGGAGGAAAAATAAGCTTCACCGGACTCCTCTAAGACTGTAAAAGGAATTGAGATGGAATCAAAAGTGGAATTAAAAACAACTTGATAAGCTACTTCCACTGCAGATAGGGGAATCTAGGGTTCATGACGTGAAGGAAGGAGCCAAGGATCAGTTCTATTGACAACTGTCTAATAGAATTTCCTACACTTGTAGAACCTAGATAGTTAATAGGGGATGGGACATCAAATGTGCCCATCAAAGATGCATACATTCCAACCCCCAAGCTCTCGTTAGCTGTTTTTGACTGATGTGGGCTCATTTGTTTCCAAATGACCCTTTTGAGTGAAAGTAAGCTATTATACTGTGACTAAATTCCCTTCATGGGGAAGAACTACAACTCAGAAAATAGTCAAAGTGATGACATACATAGCGTAAGTCCAACATCTTCCCAACAACAAGTTATAATCCAACGGAGCATCGATCGCTTCCACATCAACAGAAACTACTTTCCCTTCCAGCTTTATTTCAAAAGCTGGTAGGATACCTTGTGGATGAAAATGCCTTCCATCAAAATTAGTAAGTAGAGTGTTCAATGAAACTAGCTCTAGGGATCCTAAGGCTTTCCAATAAGACATTGACATCACACACGTGGAAGTGCCTTCATCAACCACCGTTCGATCGATGGTCTTACCTCCAAGGGAAACGTCAATTGATAAAGCCACATGGTATGGAAGGTGTATTTTGACATCCGAAAGATTAAATTTCTCCTCCAAGATCGCTGAATCCATGTTTCCTATAGATGCTAAGAGTGAATCCCTCTGAGAAGGACAACTTTGTAACACCTATAATGTTGACATTGCACAAGGAATTTGGGATAAGTATTCAACTACATAATAATTGGAAGAAACCCTAGCATTAGGGTTGTGAAATGTTTTCTTAAAGACACCTTTCGGTATCTTTGACATTGGTTCAGCTAATTTTTCAATAGTGATAGGGGTTGAAGTTTCAACAGTAGAAATAGCATTCTCTTGAGACTCTGATTTGTAATTCTTATTTCTCATTTGGAGGAAAGTGTTGGATCATACCATATTGATATAGTTTTGATTAGGTGGAGCACCAGAAGTTCCCCTGGCTACTTTCGAAGTAGAAGCTGCATTTTTCCCTTGGGGAAAGGGATCCTTCAGGACAACCGGTTGTTGATTCTTAAGTAGCTTCTGTGCTTGTTCCATTAGAGGTAATTGATAAATAATGTGGTATCCCTCGCACAACTTACAAGGAAATTTGACATTTTTCTTGTATTTCCCCCCCCATCATCATTGTTTGTGGGTTTTCGCTTGTTTTGGTTACCCTCGCCCTTCTTCCCCTTCTTCGTTTTCCCATCAGGATGCTGATTTCCCTTTTGAGAAGATTGTGCAAAAACATTTGCATTCTATGGTGAGGGGGTGGAAGCCTTAGCTTCCTCCATTGCATATTGCTTCACTGAAAACTCATGGAGTTGCTTGGCCAGTGATTCTACACTGAGAGAACTAACAGAACCAACCACTCCATCGGCATGGGGTCCAGGCTTGGGTTTCTCTTGGTCGTTTGTAGACCTTGGGGCCTTAGGTATAATCTCATACAAGATCCTAGACTGATTGAATAACAAATATAACTGATAGGCCCTAAGAATAACTTATTCTTCTGTGATCACCCTCGAAGTGGATACGTCCTTAGAAATGTAAGGCAGTAGAGACTTCAAGGACCAATACAACAATAAATCAGGAGGTATAGTGGCTTTAATAATACTCTTCCATCTTCACCACTCCTGAATCTGATCAGAAATATGCGTGGCCTTGTTCTTCCGAAATGTCAACAACAAGTCTGTACCAAAATCATACTGGACGGGAAGTTGAAAGTGGTTAAGGAACACAGTTGCCAAATCCAGAAATTTGTCATATGAAGTAGAAGGAAGTTCTATATACCATTTCACTGCCACATGATTCATCATTCTCTGAAAAATCCTTAGCCGAATGGAGTCATCATTCAGCAAGTTCAAAGAGAAACAAAGCTAGAAATTGGTAATGTGTTCCCCTGGATCTTCACCAGCTTTTCCTTCAAACTTAGAAATGTTTGATGGAAATTTAATGGGTAGAGGTGGCCATGCCAAATTGTGCCGCATGGGATAATTCATTAACTTTGAAAAATCTGGCAAGTTTAAAGTTGCGAGTAACATAAGTTTGGGCCTAATCGGGGCTTGATATTGAGGAGTTATGGGTGTGGAAGGGATTTTCCCTTGGCTCCCAAAAGAAAAGGTGGGGTTTCCCCCAACCGCCGGTTGTCATGTAGAATCAACATTTTGAAAAGGATTCCACCCGAAATCTAGTGGATTACTAGTTTATGGTGCATGATATGTGGTTATACCTTCCCCAACCAAAACTAGAGTTTGAAACACATGAGCAAGAATCCCTCCACTAAACAGTGAAAAGGGAGAGCTCGTGAAAGGAGCGGCCGAAACCTATCTAGGTGTCTGCAAATTGCGACCTATAAAGGCTTTTATGATTCCAGATGACATACCCACATAAGCAAGTGAAGGGCCTGCATAAGGAGTGGATGGAGGAATATGTCCTCCATTCAATGGGAAACCTGAGACAAACGAGGTGGTTCCACTTGGACCACTTTGAGCACTTTTCATAAATGAAGGAGAAGCAAAAGGAGCACTGGGAATCCTAGTGACAACCCCACTAGAATGGCCTAGTACATTAGAGGGTGTTGAGAGTTGAACCACTCGAGCACTTGGTGAAAGGGGTGCAGTAGATGCACTAGGTCTTGAAGTATTCATCGAAGGAGGTGGGACTCCACCAACCAAAATGGCTGAAGTTGGGGTAGATATACCCTCTCTTGAGCTAGACATAATTGAGCTCAAAGGTACACCAGAAACAAGTGAGCTAAAAGGTAGGACCTGGACTATCACATTATTATTCATATCATTCATAGGTGAATTAAAGTTTCTTTCAAAATCGTCAGCCTGCAAGTATTCTATCTCTACTGTTGATGTTTCTTCCTAATTAAGCTTGAGTTCTAGTTCTCCTGGAACTTTGTTAACACCTGTCGGTTCAAATGAAACATATGTTTCAAGTCTCTGCCTTTGAGGTGGCGGTGGAGGATCCACTGTAACAAATGGAGGAAGGTTCTGTAACCTTCTGGACAGACATATAGGTTGGTCCTCCAAAGCTATAAATTTGAATCACGCACCTAAAGGCCAACTAAACACAAGAAAACCAAAAAGCACCCACTAAAAATATTCTAAGTAACACAGACACAACAGATAAACTATACACTTTCCAAAGGAAATCCTGGGATGATTAGGGCCCAGGTCTAGCGAGTGAAGATCGAAGGATGGTTACTTGGTGTCCCGTGAATATGTTTCTAAGTACAAGCGCTGGAATCACCCAACCTCCCTCCCAAATTGTCAATCTAGGTTACCTTCCATGTCTATCCTAGGTGTACTGGAAATAGCCTTCCAATACCACCTGTGTATGATCCCAAAATCCTATCAATACTGGCACCACATGGGGACCAAGAGGTGGTATTGACAAGACCTTCAAACGCACAATAATCCTAGTAAACGATCGAACAAGGAAGTGGAGGGTTATCTCGTCAACCGAGCTCTCACACGGCCTCATTGTTAACTCTTGTGTGAGAAGAGCTTTCTGGATTATCTCTTGTAGAAGTGGATTTACGTAAAGGAAGCTCACTATGTCTAAAATCAAAGTGATTTTGGACAGTTTAAAACACATAGTCCAAAAACATAGCCTAAGCTAGTTGATGATCGAGCCTATAAAAATAAAATTACTAATAAATTTTAATTAAATGTTTTTTTTAATGGTTGTATTACTCAAGGGTATTGGAGTAGGACTGAATGATGTTATTGACTCAACAGAATGAAATCAAATGATGTATAAATTTTTCAAAATGAATGCAGCTACTAATGCAATTTTTCCTTTCTTTTTACAAATGAAAGTTAATGAATTTTTTTTCTTTTTTGAAACAACTTGAGAAACCACAAGACTTAAATTTTTTTGATTTTTTTTCTGAAAAAATAGCAAGAAAAAAAAGTAATGCAAACTTCCTTTTGTCTTTCTTTTTTCAAAAAATTCAAAAAATATATGCAACTAAATGCAATTAAAGCAAGTTAATAATATGATCATATAAAGCATGTAAATGATAGCAGTCATATTCTACAGTAACAATATTCAACCAAACAGGCATAGAGGAATCAAACACTAGACTTGGACAGAACTATTGACCCAAAGGACAAAAAGATCCAAAAGATATCAAGAATGACTCATCTAGACTACCAGAAAAGTAATCCAAGGTATATCAGTGTCCAAAGAGGACTGATAGACACCAGTGACTCAAAAGGACAAAATCATTCCCAACAATAATCCAAGAAGGAAGAACCTAACACATTCACAAAAATGAATCAAACCTAACTTACTCAAGCAAACTTGACTTAACAAGTAAGCAGTGAAATGTATACACCTTAAGCTACAGTATCATGCTAAATAAGAACCCTACCAGGCATCTGAGGGGTCAGAAAAACAAGGACAAGTAAAACCTTACAGATTGACAGACACCTATAGGAAATTTGCGACTGTCATCAAGGAAGAACGTGTACCATTCACTACTGTTACCGAAGAAACCTACGAATACAACAGACAATATGCGACTGTTATCGAAGCAACCTGCGAATGCAGCGAAATATTTTCAAAGAGAAAAATAAATGACCTAAGGAATCTGAACATGAATCACTAAAAATTAAATCCAAAATCTGAAAAAATTGCTAACAAGATCAATCAAAGCAAAACTAAAACAAAACCAAAGGAATGGACCCACAACAGGTTGGACTCCCCAGTGGAGTCACCAGTTCTGTTGCTCAGGAGAATACAAAATTATAACCTAGGGTCTCGAGGGTTACCAAAGTACTAAATAAACTTGCATACATTAATCCATTAAAGAATTTTAAGGACAAATAAGGAAGAAATTAGGTGTACCTTTCTTATGTAGGTTAATCCTAGCTTTCTTCTTCAATCCAAATTGCTCCAACAGCTTCTAGGATATCTCCAACATCTACAAAGAGCCAGACCTTTCCTGTAATATCTTATATATTATATAGAATATTAATGAAACAATATGCTTGCAATGAAATGACAAGACAATTCATAAATCACAATACATAAGAGTTCAAAGACAAAAATTGGAAGAAAGACTCTCTTTAATTTTTTATAAGTTGATATCTAATATATTAAAAAAAGAGAAAAAATAATAGTACAAGAAAAAATACAGTCTGGTATGCTTAGGTGGAGCATCTATGGAGTATCAAAGTATAGTTAGGCCCTCCCTCTAGGAGGGAAAACAAATCCAAAATGACCCTCCCTCTCAGAGGGAAAACAGGCCTGCCAAATGAACATAGACAAAAATGCTCACAGTTCAAAGATGGTGTGGCAAGAGCCAACATGTGGACAATACATAAACATAGGAAGCCAAACATAAAAAAACTAAGTGGCATGTGGCCGGAAAGAACCTGGACGTGGCTCATGCAGCAGACAGAAGGACACATGGCCGTGAAGACGACAAGTCATGGTTTCTGCCCAGGCCATGGTTCTTCTGTGATTGGAAAGGTGTAACCTAGAGACACTGGGTGAGCAGGCTCACCTGAAGATGTCATCGAACTGTCATCAGATGTCACCATTTCCTCATCACTGGAGCTAGAGGCTTCCTTCCCTGATACTGCAGGTGGATTTTTGGTGGGTAATGGAGAGGTCTTCTTCAAGACAATTGGGTTGGACGAGAACTTGCACACAGAGCTAGAGGAGGGTCTAATGTGTGGAGGGGGAATGGAGATATGTGGTGGAGCTGAGGTATTAGGAAGATATGGAGAGGCTAGAGGTAAGACTGGTTGGGGACTAAGTGGTGCAGTCTCTTGGGGGCCAGGGATGGTTGAACAGGAGGGGCAGGGCATGGAGGAACCGGAGCATTGAATCTAAGGATCGAGTGCATGAGTAGGTTTTTAAAGACCCAGTAGTTCTGTCATCGCTCCACCATGCGTCCGACTGCACCAAGAATTCCAGAAAATTAGTCCTCCCAGTCCAAGACAATTCTTTGCACCTCCTTCAAAATTTGTAGGTCGAAGCCATTGTTGCTAGATTGAGAAGAGATGGGAATATGGCCTTATGATCATGTATGGCATCCTCATCCCCTGCGTGAAGTGACTCTCTGTCTTCTAAGCATGGTGGAGGGATGAGATGACTGGCTTGAGCAAGGCTTTGGGTGGGCGAGCTAAGATAATGGAGACTGGTGTGAGGGCACAGATTAGCAGAGAGATGGGTGAGGGTGGCTTGAAGCAAAGGGTGTTGACCCTGATGCACTGAGCGATCATGAAGAGCTTGAGGAACTGGGAGAGCAATAATGAACCAAAGGAGCAAAACAGTAGGGTAAAGCCAGAGGACCATTGTCCCAATTGAATGGCGCTTGTGTGAAGCGCAACGGCAAGGTAGAGGAGTTATGGCGTCCAAGCTGCAATGAGACAACTTCGTCCTTTCGTTGAGCTGTGGAGTGGCCACGTATTTCTGGGTCTTAAAGGCCATTAATGGATGTGTATTGAGTGCTGGCTGGAGGGGCCACGTTAGCCTCCACGTTGGTCTACTCACACCCGCATCCGGGGAGAAAGACTCTATTTATTGATAAACAAGTGAAGGAATATTACAACCAATATTTGAAACAAGTGCTCCTCTGCTAACCAAGGAAACTGAGTTTTGTTGCTCCAAGATCTCCAAAGGAAATCCACTAGCATAAATTTTCTCTAGAATTGATTATATTTAGCTTTAAACCCTACCCTCTATTTATACTTGAGGAAAGAGAGAGATTATGAAGGTTAAGATGGTTGAGAAAGTTGGGATAGTTATGATTAGGAACCCAACTATCCTTGAATCATGTTGTTTTATTTTTTAATTTTTTGAATTAGGGAATTCACAACTCTTGATACTAGCAAGTGGTGTGTCATACATGAATTTCATAAGGGGAACCGACGTGTACAAGGTATGATCATCTATTTGCGGGTTCCAATGTCAACACTCATGAATGATTCGAGGGTTGCAATGGTAATAATCATGAATTATCCCTAATCATCTTATGAAAAATAGGTCAAGCTGGCAAGGTGGAAATATATGAAGGAACATGCACATCTATAGGGATTTGGCCACTTCCATCCATTTTGTCCTTTTGTGTACTGACACATTGAGTATCAGTACTCAGACGGATAAGTTCCATTTCATAGGATAACACCCATGGGAATGCGATATAAAATTCATCCCTCATTTTACGGAGAGAAACTTCCTATGGCTTCGGGTACACCATAACAGACTGAAAGACACCAGAAATCAATTCACTTCAATATGCAAGAGAAACAATTGCTGCTAACACTAAGGGATACTAAACATACCTTATTTTGGATGATTGTAGTAGATCATAATTGATATTTTCAACCACGCTTGTACCTATAACTCATCCTCAACAACAATGAACAATGCAAGCATGATATATGTGAAAGTGTTAGGCCTACTCTAGCATATATAAATCCAACATGTATAACCAAATACAACTACATCCATGGATAAAAATATTGATAGTCATACACATGTATTGGATGAGAAATTGATATTTCTATTAATAATGAACAACGATAACAATGGAAAATTCTATTGGCACCTCGTCGAAACAGAGAAACTGAGTCCTCCACCTAGGCCTCCACCGCGTCAATCCTCCATCTCAATGGTAAGCTCACAAGAAAATGGAAAGCTTGGGAAGAGCATAAATGTGTGATAAAAAGGACAAACGGATGCAGACTCAATCATAAATTAATGAGGAAACAATGAACTATAGTTTCCTTTCCCTCAAATGTTCTCCTCCTCTAATGCATCCAAGAGGCTCAATATATAGCCCTTCAATAGGCAATGAAGGGTCGATTCGGAGCGTTTCCAGGAATATGGAAGACCAAGAGTCAAGTTATTCAGGACTCATTGAAGAAAACTCCAAATGTTTTATTTTTAATGCACATTTCACGATGTACGTGGGCTACCTTGGAGCAAGTTGCATGTACACGCGGATTTTAAGCTAAATACCACGTATGGAAATAAACAGGTTTTTTTAAGGGATTTCTTGGATCATTAAAGTATATTTTGAGAAAAAGGGGTCCAAAGAGTCTACAGAGGGACATGGAATGCCATAAAAATATGATCTAACAAGTGTGGTAAAATCAGCTATAACATATGCCCCCTAATGTGTGAGGTCAGAGGGATAACATGATGGCCGAAATACATTATATCCATCCCAAAAATGGAGTAATGAATACCCGGGTGAAAAAACAAGTCACTCATCAGTACAGTACAATGATAAATATCAGCATGTGACTGCAAATATACAGTGTAATAGTCTCAGATATGTAAGAGTATAATGGCCATGAATAGGAATAATAGACATATGGCGCATGTGGTCATTTCCATGTACAATATATAATGAACAAGATCTCCATAATGGATGAAGATATATG
Source organism: Pseudotsuga menziesii (assembly GCA_001517045.1). Classification (NCBI taxonomy): domain Eukaryota; kingdom Viridiplantae; phylum Streptophyta; class Pinopsida; order Pinales; family Pinaceae; genus Pseudotsuga; species Pseudotsuga menziesii. The sequence goes on from LPNX011167958.1 coordinate 245,300, forward strand.
ATAATATACTGGAATCTGGGCATGGGAGCTGACATCTCATGAATATTGGCATGATCAAGGGGGTAGCATATGTGGAATGCCACCAAGATCAGAGGTCTTCTACGCAAACTGCTACTGGTACATGTCCCATCACATGAATAAAGGTCTCTAGGTCAAACATGATGGTCCATTGTCTGATAATCATTGATGTATGCTGTTAACAGACACAAGATATCCCATGGATAATGATAATGGGATTCAAGGTACAGAGTGAAATCTAACAAGTGTGAATAGATGTGTTGAGTTCAAACACTTGAAAGAATCCATCGATCAGGGAACATTGATGTATTACCAAAACTGTCAATGGGGAGAGGACCTGCCACTGATGACTACAAGTCTCAAGGAACTCAATGGAATATAGACTCCTATTCCAGAATAAATGATCTGAAGTCGATGGAATGGAATCCACTGGAAGGAGGGCATTAAGGCATCCCCCATCAACCAGCATGAGGTACACATCAACGCTAGATAATTTGGAAGAAATCAAATGAACAATATGTGCATGAACTAGTAGCTGTATCGAGAATGACCGACATGCAAAGAAAATATAATTGAGGAATAGATGACTCAGGATAAAACTTCCTTCGAACAAGAGAATAAGTCATATGGTGACTGACATGAAACATAGACTCAACATGCAAATTGGGACAACTATGTGACATAGGAGGCATCAAGAGAGGCTCCATAGGTACTAGAAGCATAACCATTCGGTGGTGAAAACTCATAAAAATGAGTACAACTCCTAAATTCATACTAATAACCCAACTAATGGATGAAATATGCAGTGCTCTATTCGAAGGCGACGACAGCTGGCAAAAGTAATATCATTTCTCGTCCGTCTTTTTATGTTTTTTAATTTTTTGGAATTTTTTAGATTAGGAAGCTTGAAAAAGAATAAAAGTGCTTATAGTACATATCTAGGAGGAGACGAGTGCCGCAGGAAAGAAAACTAGTTCCAAGCAGTGGAACATACCCATGCTTAATGCAAGGAAGCCTATGCAGGATAAGGACACTCGAGGGAAATTCTCCTCCTGGTAAGGGATGATCAAGCTACAATAGATATATAAAAGGCTCTTCTTGGCTAGGATTGAGACAAGCTTGGGATATATGGCTTATAACTCTGAAGCAGGGAGCCGACGTAAATCTCAATAAGGAAAGAAAACACATGATAATGCAATTACAACTTGATATAAATGGGAGTCCATATGGGAGATGGCCAACATAATGTTCAAGAGAGAATATGAGGTTCTCGCTCAAATACATGGCATGACTAAAAAGGAACTCCCAAACCTAGAGGAAGAATCTCAGCATGGGTACCAAATGACAAAGTGGGATCTAACTAGGGCACCCATGAATAAGAAAGCTATACCTCTTACGTAATGCCACTTATAGTAGCATTGTGATAGTTTCGTAACATTACGAAGTGGGTTTGTACCTATAGTTAAGGTTACATGGTCATAAGGAAATGCATAATACAAGCGAAAGTGTGATCCTATCCTATATGCCAGATTGAAATTATACCTGTAATAGATACAAATGGGTCAATAACTTGGCAAAATTACACTCGAATCAAGTCCCTACACCACAATATTAGGACAAAAGAGTTCAAAAGAGTTAATAAGGGTCAAAACTATAGGCTAGTGGGTAAAAAATTCAAAAAGAATTTTATAAATAGTTAAAAAGTCAATTTTCACCATACCATTTTGACTTTTCACCACACATAGTGCATTGGAGCCATTTTGAACCATGAACTTCAAATGCTAATCCGGGAGCTAGGAGAAATGGAATTGAGAACCATCAGAGCTAGGTAAATACTCACCATAATCAATCTTTTTAGTGTTTTTATTTCAATTTTTCATGGTGGATTTGTAAGTTTGGATCACCCCTATTTGGGTATCCCAGCCCACACAGGTCAAAGATCATTGGGCCGCGTATAGGGCTGGGTATACATAGAAAATACAAAAATTTCCATGTATACACATGACTATTAAAATATAAAGTTGTGTATAAGCATGCACATACCCAAAATTATGGCAAATTCTCATCAAATCTTATGGTTTCTTGGCAAGATAGTGCTAGAATGGCGCGAACGTGAGCACGAGGAAGTGGATAGGGTAGTACAAGGTGACATGGTTTCTCAACAAGAATTAAGAGCATGTGGTTTATATAAATTTTGGTGACTTGGGAGCTTTAGGGCTCATCCAAGACTTCTTCAAATGCTCATTAATTATTGGGACTGAGATATAGAGGCATTTCATCAAAGGATGTGTATTTCATCACTAGACTATCCCATTGCGGCAAGGTAGTAAAATTGAGGGCTAGAGGGGAGGGAGGTGGACTCACCATCGATGAATACATAGCCATATACTGCCTTCTAGACACTGAGAAGGTTGGAAGTCAGGTTCCTGTGAACTCTATCTAGAGTCTCATCCTCAAGGTCATAGTGCTAGTGCTAGCTAGGATAGTTGGGTTGGCATCTCTACATCAGGATTCTATGCCTATGATGTTCTATGCGGTTGAGTGTATGAGACCTACCATATATGACTAGAGTACATCTTTGTTGAGAAACATGAAGCAACAACTGACTAACTGTAATATAGGAAGGACAAGGAACTTTGGGTTTGCTAGCATATTGAGTAATGTTTTCTTCGAGCAGGTATCGGCCCTTATTCGAAGAGTTCATATTCCTCCTCATGGATTACAGGATCCATACCAAACTTGTTGGGCGGTTGTGATGCGACGGTTAGGGGGAGGATGTGTAGCTACACCCTAGCCACCTGACTCTTACCACTAGTGGCAGAGACAGATCGTGGCTATAAATGACTACCCCTATGCAGGGATAGAATTATGTGGTTATACAGATATGCCCATACCATAGGGTTCCTCATATGGAGACATAGGTAAACAATCTCGAATTTATTCTATTTTTTGAATTATTTGATATTTTTGGATTTTTTGATATCATTAAATAAAAAAACGTGTTTTTGGTGGTGTCATGTACTAATACTGATCATGCACATGCAGATGTGGGACCTATAGGACCATATGGATTCCCTCAAAATCGTCAGAGGGGATGGGGTGACGATATACATGGTGTAGATGCATATCATATGCTCTAGAGCATACACATGAACTTTTTCTACTTGACACACAGGGTTCCTATAGTGAAAGTTGAGGAATTTCCTGAGGGAATGCAGAGGCAGGTTGTAGGAGTACCCTGTGCATGGCCTCAATTATTTAGACGGTTTTCCAATGACATTGTTTGTTTTCATGATCAGCACCTGGTCCACAAGCATAGAGGACTAGATGTACATTTTGTATCGACTTTGTAGTGTTTTCTTAGTGGCTTAAAGGCCCAATTTTGTACCATGACATTTTGTACTATGACACCATTTTTGGACTATGTTTGAAATGAAATTTTATAATGATCGGTTTATTATATTTACATATGTATTTAAATATGAATGTGATGTGTATGCTTCATTGTTGATGTAAAAGATTTCAATCTAAAATGTAATTTGCATAAGAATCGTCAACATGATTGTAGATCCTAGGAATGTGAATGTATGTTATGTGTTCAAATTGTCATTCTAACAACCTTACCTGCAAGAATATTCATAATAAAGTTGGATCTCTAACATGATACATGCCATTTAACCATGAAACCACTAACTATGATTCAAGATGTACCTCAATGGATCGAATACTGTGACAGATGGCATCACGTAGTAGCTCAATCATGACACTATATCCAACAACATTGTTGTTGTGCAGGACAATACACCCGTGTAACCTAGGGTTTGGGGTTACCAACTTACTATTAGACTTGCAGACAATCAACTTTTACAAAAAATGAAATGAGAATAGGAAGAGAGCTTGGATTACCTGGTTTATGACGGTTGATCCAAGCTTAATATTCTCTTTCTTCAATCTTCTCCAAAGATTCTAGGGATGCTTCTCTTCACCTACAAAGAGCGAATTCTTCAAGCAATATCTCATACATATATATATCAGAGGTTAGATGAAATGCATATTAATATCATAATTGAAAATATTTATTAACCAATATACGTGATACAAGCACAATACAATATTGGAAGAATAATTCTCTTTATTAACAAACAATGAATAGGTAATAATACAACCCAACTTCTGACACAAGGACTCCTCTACAACCGAGGACTCTGAGTTCCGTTTCTCCAAGACTCTGAAGGTATACCACTAGCATAACGTTTTTCTTCTAGCATTGATTGATTAGATCCATCCCAAGGCCTCTATTTATATATTGGGAAATAGAGTGGTTTCAAAGGTTAGGATGGTTGAGAAAGTTGGGATAGTTATGGATTAAGGACCAACCAATCTCATCTAATCACAATTTATATTTTTAAATGTCTAATTAAGGTATATGTGAGTGTTTGTACAAGAAAGGCTTGTATGATAGGCTTGTTACTCAAAGGGAACTCGCATACGCAATGTATACATGGGTTACAATGCACATAGTCATGTATGACACGCGAGTTGCAATGCAGATAGTCACGTATGCAACCAAAAACTCAGAATAAAAATATATCAGGCTGGTCTGGAGATCATGCATCAAATGCCATGCACATCTATAGTGTTTTGGCCACTTCAATCCTAATTGTCCTTTTGTGTACCAACATAATGGCTGTCAACACTTGGACGGAGAAATGCCATTTTGGTTGATAACAGATGCCCCCTAATGTGTGATGTCAGAGGGAAGCGATGGCCAAAATACATTACAATATTTATCTTAGAGAACTCAGATGTCCAAGGAAGCAGAGGAAGTACCTGAAACAAATACATATCAATGTCATATACAAAATCATATCTAAGGATTCCATGTTCAATATACTGGAATACTAGATCCTTTACAATATTTTATTACATCATATGATACAGGTACAAGACCACATATATTACAAAGGTAGATCAAAGCCACAATATACAATGATGAGTCTTCAAAATCTAGAGGCCGTGTAACTAATCATAACATAGTCTTGCGCAACTTAGGTTATAAATGTGAACCTAAGGTATTCATCGAAATCCAAGGGACCAATACAATCCTTACCATGTGAATAGATGTGTTGAAGTCAAACATGGAAAGAACTCAACATATTGTTAATCAATAGGTGAAAGTGACAAACTGAAGCAAAGGATTTCACAAATAATGATAGTGAAACCTAAGGTACCATCGTCAAAACTCTAGGTCTTTGTCTTCAGGAAGTGCTGATGAGAAACCATACTGTGATAAGGAAGGAAATAGGTCCTCCAACGGATCACATGAGTGACTAGGAACTGGATACAAGAAGGTAAACAAAAATGATACTCAGATAGGATAATGATGGAATCATGATAATAATAAGATGTAGGGATAAATCCTTGATTGTGAGCACGACACAGAGATGACCCAAGGTAGCTTTTAACTCTGCAGATAGGACAACTAAACTTATATGTCATGTAGGAGACATGATCAGATTCCCCATGTATAAAGGACAAGTGGATGAGAAAGAAACTTGAAGTAATAGCTAAGCTGAAAGTGTACACCGAAACATGAGTATTGGAAAGTTGAGAGAGTGCTATGTTCAATGAAGGACATGTTGCTGCCATCTGTAACTCAAAAAGAAAAATTTCTTCCTTTTCTTTTCTGTTAAATTTTAATGAGTCTAGGAAAGTCAACTCAGGTCTCTCTTCATTTTTGACAAGCTTGAAGAGGGGATAGAATAATGATTGATAATGTCACTTATTCATGGATTTTACAAGCCCGAGCTAGTACATGATCGTTGGTGTTTTCATATTTTGAGAGTCTAAAAACTCCTAAGAAGACTCCAGGGGGTCCTTTTTCATCCGATTTAGTCTCCCAAGGATGGAAAATTATAAAAAAAATCCACAGAAGAACTGTCTTAGCTTCCGAAGAAGTAAGGCACACCTTTTTCGTACTTAGTTGGGAAGGTCTGAAAAAGGTTAAATTACCACCTACCCAACGCTCCTTCAAAAGCATAATATAGATTGAGTTTTACGAGTGTGAAGGAAGGCAAGATCACTCGGAAAGATCCATTTAATTATGAGAAATGGGGATTACAATAATAAACTCGATGTTTTTTTCTTTATGGTTTAACGAGCATGACAAAGACATAAAGTACACTCCGAATATTTTTCATGTTTAGGTCTAGAGCACAAAAAAGAGAAAACTAAGCTCATACCGGGTGTTCCAGTAGTGTTACCTTCGTCTTGCAGGAGTCAATTTCCTGCTGGAGCTCCTTTCTTCGCTTCACCATAGCCATTTTCTGCATAGGAGGCAGCGTCTTAATTTCTGCTCTGACTGCATCTAATTTTTCCTGTCGCAGATTGATGGTTTCTACTACCTTACCTATATCTGGGTGGTCCTGTAGGTTCGCCCATGCTTCGATAATGTCTTCCAGCAGCTTTGCTGCGCTGCCCACAATATCTGATATTTTTGCTACCGAGGCCTGGATGTCCCTGTGGCACTGTTCTTGGACCTCAGGTGGAGTTTCTGGAGGGATGCGAAGTTGAAGCTCCGTGATCTGATTCTGGTGTTCTGTTTTTAACTTTTCAATTTCGATACGAGACTGTTGGGCGTAGTCTCTCAGCTTGGAAATTCTTTGCTCTGGTTCCTCTTCGTCTTGGATGTCAAAGTCAGGAAGACTCTGACATGCCTCATCCAGCGCTTGCCACAGTGTAGCTCTTTATTGTTCAGACTCTTTCTTCTTTTGCGCAACTTCTTCCAGCCTTTCTGCGAGATTCTGGCTTTGCTTCATGGTGTCTTCCAACTGGATTTGAGAATAGTGATCTCGTGCGTGGATTTCCTTCGTGATGGCTAACTGGTAGAGGTGCAATCCTATCATAGACAGCTTGGTGTAATCGATCCCAACTGTCATACTCATCTACGGCTGGGAATCTACATCAGTCAGTATTAGAGCTGCGCTTGACACTTGGCCCCTGTTATCTCTGGTCGGCCATTGCCTCATATCCTGCTGCGCAGATGCTGGGGTACTACTTGTCGCTATATTAGTCGCTGATTTTGTTGCTAACTCTTTCAGCTCTGACACCCTGTTTGCTACGCCCGTGAGCGCAGCAAGATGCACATCCGCGAACTGTGACCACTTTTGAGTTAGTGTTTCAGTAGATTTGTCGAGAGCTTTCTCAAGCTCTTCCAGCGTCACAGTGACTCCTTCGTCTAGATTTTTGTCCTTCAACGCTTTTGTCTTCTTGTGGGACTGAGGCTTGGTTACCTCCTCTACCTCTGGCGATTTGCGCTTAGCTGATCGATTAAGATCTGATAGAGTTTTGACCAACTCCTCATCCTCTTCTTCATGGTCTCCATCTCCACCTTGGTCATTTCCATCTTGCTGTGAGTCACTTACGTCTTCGTTGTCTTCTGATGGGATTTGCTACTGCGTTTGACTGGTACCTGCGCCTGTATTGGTAACAGGGGGAACTGGAATGGTGGGTTTTTTTCCTGCATCTTTCAACCAGTCAGCCGGCCACTGTTGAACTATGCCCAGGATGTCTGCTTTGGTTACTACATATGGTAACTTAAACCACTGATGTGTTGGATCTGCACGAGCTTGAATGAAAACATGATGCATGTCGACACTGAAGTTCGCGGCACCTTCATATTAAGAGAACAACTCATTGGTAAGTCGTGGTATTCGCAAGATCTCGTAGTGTATACTCATGCCATAAAAGGTGAACACAGTGTTCGTCATCTGCTGAGATGCTTTGTCCAGTGACATCCAGAGGGATGCGTACCTTACTACACCCGGCATGCCTGGGGGTGCCTCCACGAACTGAGCCTTAGTGGGTTCTTTCCACCCAATTAGTGCAATAAGTATTAATAGCCAGGAATAATGAAAGGGTCTACCTTTTTCCTATGCATCACGGACATCTTCCAGGAATTCCCTCGCGAGGTATGCGGCCCAGTTGTAAGTGTAACCCTCAGTGCAGTTTATAGCGATTCTGATAACCGGGGTAGGCACTTCATTTGGCCTGCACTTTCGCAGGAGTTTGCACGCTAAGAGCTCAGCTGCGAAGCGAGTGTTCTGGTCCTCAATTGTGGAAGTGTGATACCCTCTTTTCCCCTTGGTCAGGCTAAAACGGTCCTTCATGCTCTGCGCGAGCTTCGTATCCTCGTGTTTTGACGAAAATTCAATGCCCGGATCAGGCCCTGCTATCGGTAAGCCTGTGATCTTATGAATGAGCTCGGCATTGATAGGAATTTGCTTGTCTCCTATCCACAAGTGGCCGTCATGTACTAATGCTAGTAGCTTCTTAACCACGACGGTCACCTGTGTGTTGCGCCCAAAATGAGGAACATCAACCATTTTTAGCAGGCCAGTTGTGTCCAAGCTCGCAGCCCACTGTTGCACTTCCAATAGTGTCGCGCCATTGTCTGGGTATTTGACGTGATGCAAGTATTGAGCAGGTGCGAACTGTGGAAACTTGCTATGATAATTTGTGTCATGGTCGACATACTTAAGCCGGTCTGTTTTTCCTGTCATGGTTCCATCCAGCTGTACACCCGGTGGCAGCGAGGGCGTGCTTAATGTAAACTGCTTTGTCCACTGGGGTGGCTGGATGCCTGGCCGAACGGGCTGGAGATACGGTGGCCGTAGTGGTGCAATGTGCTCATCTCCTCCAGTCGAGACCTGTGCTGAACTAGGCGGGTCCATCTGGTGAGTCCCTGATGTTTTCCCTGATTTCCTGTGTCAGTCTTCGTTTCGCTTAGAACGAACTTCAGGTTTAAACTTTTTCCTAGCGGACCGTGCCTGCATCAGCCGCGGCGGTGCTGGGTGAGCTTCTTCACGGGGCGCAGAGGTATGTGGGAGATCGAAACGACTCTGCAGACCCCTCTGTTCGAACTCTCTTACTAGATCCTGAAGCTCTCGCTCGTCTGTCATGGGTTCACTCGTAAGTGTCAAGGAAATGCAGAATGCGATTTTTGCCAACTTAGGGATCTTCTTATACACTTTATCAATCAAATCTGTTAGGACAATGCATTTAAGGCACCAAATCTGATAAAAATCTTGTCCAACCGGTACTGGATTTTCCATGATCTCATTAGTACAGACAATTAAGGTAATTAAAGTGCCCATGCCACCAATTCGGTTGTTTTCCAACGGCTGGATTTTAAGCTTCGCCATGTTTTTGTGCTCCGGCAAAATCACTGACTTAGCTTCGCCACAACGAGCAGTCTTGGCACAACATTGATCCGTGTTCTATCCTGGTAAGATCTGCGATGGGGCTGTTAGGTTTGGTGCACTAACTTCTTGGTTCTGCTCCTTAGTTTGGTATGCAGTTCTTTCTTGATCATCAACTGCCTTGTCATGGATCAGTCTGACATCTGCATCTAAAGTAGGGCAAACTTCGTTAATAGAAAATGTAAGCATAAAAATATCAACAAGATCATCCCAACTTACAGTACCGTGTCGAAGCTCGACCTCCGTATACCAGTTTTTTGCTATAGGTTCCAAAGTGTGCACAAACTTATGCACCCATTCCTCGCGAGGTACATGTTCCCATGCTGCATAACATTGCTTCAAATGTTCTTGAGGACTATTATGCCCATTGAACTTGCTTCGCACCTCTTGAGATTGGTCTATGAACCTGAGGCGTAGAAATTTCTGGCAAGCTTCCCAACTGTGAATATACTTCCTGTGGCCATTCCACCATCTCACTGTTGTAGCTCTTAATGCTGCTTCCAAAGTCTGCATTCTCTGTGATTCTGGCACTTGTTCTGAGAACTGCGCAATAAATTTTCCTGGGTCTGTCAACCCATCATATGTAGGAAAATCTCTGGCCTGTGCACTAAGGAATCTAAGAGATTTGGTAATCTGTGCGCACCGATGGCCATGTAGCTTGTATAGTCGATTCTGCCAATTCTCTAGACCATCATCTGAGTCAGACATGCAGGAGCTATCACATTGCCAATACATTACACCTTCGGCATTAGGATCGACATAATATTCTTCTTTAGCTGTGATATTATAGATGTGGTCCAGAATATCCCGATCCTCCTCTCTGACTGGCTCCATATATCTTTCTCCTTGAGAAGGATCCAATGGTAGTATAGCTCTCAATCCCTTCCCTTCAAAATTCATTTGTCTCTTTTTAAGATTGATAACCACATCACTATCTATTGCCCACTCAATTCCTAGCAAAGCTGGATAGGGGTTACTGTCATCAATGATCTCAATAACTTCAAAATATGCTACAGTGCTGACTCCATCTATATCCACTGGTACTCTAGGGAATCTTCCTAAAGGAAGAATCCTCTGCTGATTGGCTAATCTCAATTGGATAGGGGACTAGTCAAGGGTGGGATTTCCCATTTGTTCCCATGTCTGTTTAGTTAAGATATTGACTTCTGAACCCAGATCTAAAATAATATCCTTCATGTCATATTCTCCTATCTGAGCATGTAGTCTCATCTCTCTTCCAGTCCTTCTAATTCTACTGACAGCTTTTTCCTTACCAAGGCTTTGCTGAGGTTCGCAAGACTGAATAAATTTTTGTAATTCATTTAAGGCATTCTGGTTTCTTAACAATTTGATGCAACTCTGTAAAAACGATGACAGAGTACTTACTTGGCCTTGTGAGTCTTCCTGGGATTGCAGCTGCTGATGCTGCTTGTTTGCTACGGGCAAATCTGGATTAGCAAAGTCTTGTCTGGCTTCCAAAAAAATTTCTTTTTCTCGTCGAACATCAAATGCTGGAGTTTTCTCTATGGCCTTGCGAACCCAAGCTTTGTCAGGATACTTCGCCGGACACTGTGCATCTGTCGTAGCTCCACTTCTTATAACCACAATAATAGCTGGGATTGGTCGTGGCTCGACAGCAATCAACTGGACACTCAGAATAGGTTTGTTGTTGATTTCTTGAATTTTAGCTAGCAACTGTGGGCACTGCTCGATGACATGATCGACTGCTCTGCAGTATCGGCATGTCGTGGTTGGGTTTTGACAGTCTCAAGCTAGATGTCCTGCCTGATTGCAGTTATAGCAAATAACTTGACCTCGACCTCCTCCAGGAATACCACGACCACGGCCTCTAAAAATGCCTCTACCACCTCGGTAACTATATCCATCATTGCCTTGTGCATCTGGGTAGATCCTATAAGTGTCGTAGGTCTGCTCCCTCATAAGGTCAAAGCTGCGACATTCATCTTCATTGTGTCCTACTGACTTACAGAATTTACAGTAAGGGTTCTTTGGGACTTGAACATACCTCTGTAACAGATAGCAGTCTTCTAGTTGATGCTGGCCAATATTTCAACAGATCTCACAGTACAGAACACTAGGATTCAGGGGGTTTGGTGCGCCAATATTCAAATAGTTTCTCAGCGCCGGACTCTGGTCCTTGTCGTGGCCTTCTGTTCGACAACATATACACCATACCTCTTCACAGGTGGATTTCCCTTTTTTCATGTTGCGAAGCTCTAAAGCCATCTCTGCGAGCTGCGCTTGAATTTGAGCTATGCTAGAATTATCTTCGACAGGTGCAGTTTCAAGCTTTATGGCAATCTCTAAGGCCTCTTGCTGATCATCAACCTTCTGTTGCATGAGCGGAGCTCTGATGTGAGGTAATAATGCTGCAATAAACCACTCCTTATGTTGTGCTAGTCCAATCGTGAAGCTAACTTGGTCAAGTAGGACTTTGAATCTCTAATCAAAGTCCCACACAGATTCGCCTCGCCGCTGCTGAATCTCTTTTAACTTAGTGATGCACTGTGACTCTGATTTAGGTTTCTTAAATTCTCGGATCAGTGCTACTTTGATGTCAGCCAAGACAGGATTCTGCGTGCTAGAAAACTTCATAAACCAAGTTAGGGCTCAGTCTCTGAAAGAAGTGATCAGCTGCACTCGTTGAACATCTATGTCCGTAATGTTCTTCGCGGTCCACACAGCTTCGCATAGAAACTAGAACTGTTCTAGATCTTCTGACCCAGTTCCTTTAAAACCAGTAGTTTGATGTCATCATGAACATGGGCCATCTGGGATCTAGGGGGGGAGGAAGGGTTTGAACTAGCTGGGGAAGACTGACCTGCGATAGGGATACTCGGGCTAGGGTTAATTTCATACTGCGACAGGTTCTCGGGGATAATAGGTCTCTGCTGTGGGGTTATCGGGGGGTTTCTAACAGAGGGGGCCTCGGCGGACTCAGAGGCTTCAGAGCTTAAAGGGGTATACTCAGTAGAGGAGCCGAGATCTCTCTTATATCTTTTGCCGCTTCACAGCAAACCACTTTGCTCGTCGAAGTCCCAGTCACTTCCAATCATAGGTTAGCAATACTAGATCTAACAATCTGATTCTATAAGCAAGATTCCTTTTTCAGCCAATAGTATTTTAATATTCAAACTAAATAGGTTCAAGTACTTACCCCTTGGTCCTTTGAAAAATTGTCGTTCAGCTTCGCTAAAGGAGGTACTTGTGTCGATGGCGAACTCCGTCACAAATGCTTCGAGAGTTCGCGCAGTCCAAAAATCCACGGCTCGCGAGATCGCGTTGTTCACTCTTTTCAAGATAGCGATTCTCACGGGGGTCCAGGGAGGAAACTGGTTTTCTTGGAAGTTCGTCCTCCTTTCTGTTAACCTGGATAACCACTGGTGCAACTCTATGTGTATAGTACCAAATAAAATTTCATGAACATCAGAAAAGATGTACCTTTGCAAAAATTGTTCCATGCTATGACTGGGATCTTTATTTTCCTGTTCTGCAAACTTCAAATAGGTCGCTTCGATCCAATCACCAATTTATTTTACAGAGGGTCGCCAAAACATAGCCCCCGAGGTACGACGTAGATCCCTCTTCAATAGATACTGAGTTGTCCCAGCAACAGAACTAATTTATTGGGCTAAATGGGCAGACCCGGGTTTTACCTTTAACTTCACACCAACAAAAGACCCACGGTGTTGGCCCTTTCGGCAGCAGCCTGGGAACAGGCTACAGTCTCACCCGAAAAAGCTATGGGGTGCCGCAGAATCAGGTTTCTGCAAGCAGAAGAGAGAATATTACTGTACCTTTAGTCTTTAACTATTAATAATCACGTAACACAATGCTTGTATTATCAATTATGTAGCTTCGCGGTTAGATAAAAAAATAGTTACTTGCACAGCCCTTATCTGGGAATTCACAGCGAAGCTAGTTATTAACAACAATCTTACTTTATCAGTTATTTACTTAGCAGTGCATAAAATATAATAACAAATCAATACAAATGAACGACAACACCAGATGTAACGTGGTTCACCCCCAGTGTAGGGGTTATGTCCACAGAACTGCGTTTTATTCAACTCTTTACAACTAAAACGACAGTTCTGATATGTGCACTTAGTTGCAGATCCTTTCAATCCTCAAAGCCGCACACACAATAGTAGGCCTCTATGCACACAGCTGCATATCTTTCTTTTCACCAAAAACCCCTCTGCGCACACAGCTGCAGAGGTCGTCCACGCACACAGCTGGGACTTAACCTTCTTACAAAAACCCTTATACAATCTCTTATCTTCGCATTACATTAGCTTCATAAGATAATCATTAAAGACCTAACCCTACTTCTTTACATAAGTGCCTATTTATATAGCGCACTGTTACAAAACCATGGATTTACACCATGGGCACCCAAAACCCTAACCCTGGATTTAACCCAAGTGTTAATTACAAAAAGGGGGTTTCGACCCACCCGCGACACCCGTAAGACTATTTTAGGCCGTAACTTCGCTTACACTTCCACAAAAACCGCGGAGTTACCAAAACTAAGGACCCTTAGGGTAGGAGCCCCAATAGCTAAAAGCATGGAATCTAACATGATCAGGCTCATAAGTGCAATAAGGGTACATGAAAATGCAGTTACAACTTGAACAACAAGGCAAGGTCAGTAAACAATTGTGAATCCAACTAAAAATCTCGTCTCCAAGAAGCAACAACATTAGAATCACATTTAGAATAAAAGATCTGATGCAGGTCACTTTGGCAGAAACACATACAATTTTGCTATCTTCTACAAAAGTTGTAGTCAAGGTAGAATCAACCGAAGAATATTCTATAGTACCAAGGCCCGAGGGTTTATGATCAATAATATTAAACTCCAAAGAAAAGAAAAAACCAACAAGAGATATAGAGTATGCAAGAACAAACTTAGTATCACAGGAGTTGAAAAAGTCATAAGAAAAATCAAAATCATCAGGATCACTAACTTTTTGTTCGAAGGGAGAGTCCAAAAACTGAAAAATACCAACATAAGAAGACCAATCCATGGAAATATCAAGCTTACTAATCAAATTAGGGTTAGACGTAGTCACAACTAAACCAACATCCAAAAGAAGGTTAGACTATATCAAAGACTCTAGGAAGACTTCATCCAAAGGAAGGAGATCATCTGAGATAGGACACATGTCTAAAATTTCAAATGGATCAACAGAGTGGAGAGCAGGCTCCATAGTATGTATAGGATGACTCACCTGGTCAACTACTGGGACCAAGTCCCAAGAAGGTAAGCATGAAAATAGAGGCTTCTTCATGGTAGCAATTGAACGCAAAGGACATGAGGCCACATAGCTCACACATGGTGGGTTAATGTCTATAAAAACACTGGGAATCAATAAAGGAAAGACCTGGTCTCTAATTGGGTCAGGAGACAGATCAAGAAAATCCAACTAATCGATAGTGACAATTTCTTCGCCATGATTAAAGTACAACACACGAAAGAATGTTGACACCACAGCTTGCATGGCATAGACATAATCACATCCGAGTAGCATATTGAAGTCCAAGGGTTCTTCTATCACCATTAAGTCAACTATGACGGTCTTTCCACCCAAATTAATAGGTGTTTGAGAAAGAATTCCCAAGGCTATACTAGTTCTTCTATCAAATTCCAGTAACTGACTAGATGTCAACACAAGACTAGGAGATCCCATGCCTAACCAAGCACGAGCAGACAAGATACTAACTAAGGATCCTTCATCAATAATACAATGAGCAATCATGTATTGTTCAACTTTGACCTTTATCTAGAAAGGTGCATCAAAAGGCAGGCACGACTCAACTAGGCTATCCCAATCAAAGGAAGCAATATGAGAGCTTGGTGGGGGTTGATCCGAAGTGAGTTCAGTGCCCCCTTGTTCAGTAGGTTCTGAATTGGCAGTGAAGAAAATGTGACTAGAAGACACTTTACTCTCCAAAGGAAGAGTAGGATTTATGGACAATGAAATCGATTCAACCGCTTCGTGAAAGTCACTCTCCAAAGGGAGAGTGGGACTGACCAAATATGACATTGGTTTAATCACATAAGGGTCACTCTCCGAAAGAAGAGTGGGGTGAACCAAAGAATGTGAAGGTTCAACCAGTAGATCAACCAAAGGTTGAGTAGGTTGTTGAGAAACTATAGGTTGTTCAGGAGAAGGAAATTCTTGAGTCTCAGACCACACTCTTCGCACCTCTGCGATAGCAGAGCGTTGGTGAGTAAAATGATCTCCCTCACATAGATTACAAGGGAAATTAATTTTTCACTTTGAACGACCAGTTTTCTCAACGGTGTCAACATGAATAGCAGTGGTTGACTATTTTCTCTCAGCATGACCAACATAGGTTGAGAGTTTTCCCCCAGGATAACCACTAGAGGCTGGGTGACTAGGTCCAACCTGACTAAGAGAGGCTGGTTGTTGAGAGACTTCATGATGTTCAAAAATGGGATAACCATGAAACCAAACTCATTGTACCTCCGCAATGGAAGGGAATTTATAAGTAAGGTGGTATCCTTCACAAAGCTTACAATGAAACTTAAAATTTTGTTTTGAACAGGTAGTCTTTTCAACGGTGTCAACATGGCTTGCAGTGGCTAACAGATTGTCTTCAATATGAACCACAGAGGCTGAGAGACTGCCCCCAGGATGACCTGCAAAGGATGAGATACTAGTTCGAACATAACCTACAGAGGTTGGATGGGCACCACCAGTATGAAAATCAGAGGCTGGATGGTTAAGATCAACATGCTTTGCAGCAGTTGAGTGTGTGCCCCTAGCATTAACTTCAAATGATGGGTGGATGGATCCAACATGACTTGCAGAGGTTGGATGGGGAGGTTCAACTTGACATATATAGGTTGAACGAGTGCCCTAAACATGAACTGTAGAGGCTAAGTGACTGGATCCAATGTGACTTGGAAATGTTGGAAGGATCCCACCAGCATGAACAACAGAGGCTGGATGGTGAATATCAACTTGACTTGCAGAGGTTGAGTGCTTAGATCCAACATGAGATGCATAGGCTGGTTGGGTGCCCCCAGCATGAACCACAGAGGCTGGGTGGTGAAGTTAAACTTAAACTGAAGAGGTTGGATGGTTTCCCCCTTGCTTATGTGTCTTATTCCTATTCTTCCTTCTTTTACTCCTTTTAGATTGTCGGTTACTAGTATTAGTACTTTCACCGCATGAGGTAGAAGGAGGAGGAGAAGCAACTACATGTGAAGGGGAAGAAGTGTTTTGATGCCCTTGATATAAGGATCTTACTTGAGAAGCATCAGGAGCATTCGGGACAGTTGGAGTGGAAAACAACCACAGTGGTATCCCTAGGGTGAATCCAGGTAGATTCAAGGTGGCCATCAAAGGAACACCAACATTCCCTGTGAGAGGAATAGTACAAGGAATTCCCAACATGCAGATCTCTTGGTTGGTGTTCAAAGTGGTGTTATCCATAGTTTCAAACAATAATACAATGTCTGAGGTCGATAAAAAACCAAAAGTACAAAGCATACACCTGAAGCAAAACTAAGAACAAACAAACCACACAGCACTCACTAAAGCATTCCTCAAGCCAAATAGACAAACAGGTATAAGATACTCCTTCTAGAAGAAAGATGGTAGACAGTTACTTGGCATCCCTATAGATGTTCTTAAGCACAAGTGGAGGAATCACCCATTTCTCTCCCACACCTTCTACCAGGGTTACCTTCCAAGCTCGTCCAAGGTCAACCATAAATAGCCTTCCAGTGTACCTGTGTATGAACGCTAGATGTCAAAGATATTAAAGGCTACCACAACTATACTGAAAATCTGGGGGGACAGTCACAATATTGGTTTGTATGCATGGGAAAGGTAGAAAATTATGAAACCCTATCAACACCGGCACTGCACGAGGCCTAAAGGGTGGTATTGACAAAAGTCCCCAGATGTGCAAAAACCTTGGTCTATGCTTTGAAAAGAAATCAGAGGGTTATCTCCTCAGTCCAATCCTCCAAACAACCTCATTCTTAACTCCCATTTGAGAGGAGCTTCCCAGATACAATCAACATAGAAGAGGGTTTACCTATTAATTGGCCAACTACGTCTGAATTTAAACACTTGTGGAGAGTTGAAACTCCCTAATCCACAAGTCTAGCCTAAGCTAGTTGGTGTAGGAGCCTATAAAATAAAACTTACTATTAATTTTTAAATTATATCATTCATTTTAGAAGGTTTTTTTTAGTCATAGGTGAATGGCATGAAACAATGTGGTGTTATATACTCGATAAGAAACAGTAAAATGATGTATAAAGCAAGATTCAAAGTAAATTGCGACCACTTAAACCAAATTTATTTTCTTTTTGCAAAATAGAAGTTAATGAATTCAAAACTAAATTCAAGAAAACTAAGACTTCTTTTTATAATTTTTGAATTTTATTTGAAAAAATACTGAAAAGACACGACTAAATGAAACTAAATGCAAAAGTATAAAATGTTTTTCTTCACTTTTTCAAAATATTCAAAAACTATAATGCAACTAATTGCAAGTTTTGAGCAAGTTCGAATAATCAAAGCATATAAAAAGTGAAATGAGGCATAAAGGACCTAAAATTACCTACTTCGACCAAAAAGGAAGAAGACTCAGAAAAAACATGACTTGGAGAAACTATTGAACCCAAAAGAAGGAGTGACAAAGGGACACCACAAAATGAAGCACAATGTATAAAGTATCTAAATCCCTAATCACTGTCCTAGACACAATCACTCAAACTTACAGACCAAGCAGGAGGACCACCTTCTGTTGGCGCTTAGGGTAGACTCGGGTTCTTATCCTTTTATCTTCACACCAACAAACAGACCCACAGTGTTGGCCCTTTCAGCAACAACCTGCAAACATGTTGCAGTCTCACCCGAAACAACTATGGGGTGCCGCAGAATCAGGTTTCTGCAGGAAAAAGAGGGATATTACTGTACCTTTAGCCTTAACAAATAATACTTATGTAATACAAAGCTTCAATATTCACTTAAACAGCTTCGCAGTTTAGATAAAATTACAGTTTCTTGCTTAACCCTTAACTGGGAATTCACAGCGAAGTTAATACTTAATAGTTTATCTTATTTTATCATTCATCTACTTATCAAATGCATAAAAACATAACAAAACACAACATAAAAGAACCACCACAACACAAGATATACGTGGTTCACCCCTAGTGTAGGGGCTAAGTCCACAGAACTGCGCTTATATTCAACAAGTTACAAACACACAGTTCTGATCTGCGCACTCAGCTACAGATCTTCTGTGCACTCGGCTGCAGAATCTTTCTTACAAAACCCTCTACGCACTCAGCTGCAGAGGTCGTCCACGCACTCATCTGGGACTTAACCTTAACCACAAAAATAGGCCTTAGCTTCTTCGCATCAAATCATCATACATAAAATCGTCAAAAGCCTCTGACTCCTTTACATAAGTGCCTATTTATACAAGTGCACTATTACAATACCATGGGCTTAAACCATGGGTACCCAAAAACCAAAAACCATGGGTTTAAACCATGGGTCATTTACAAAAAGAGGGGCTTCGACCCAACCCCGAAGCCCCTAAGACTATTTTGTGCCACAACTCCGCTTACAAGCTTCACACCAAAACCGCGGAGTTTCCAAAACTAAGGACCTTCAAGGTCCGAACCCCAACAAGCCCCTAAGACTCACTAGTGTCCCATCCCAGGACACTCTGTTGCTTTTCTGGAGGGAGAATCTTGTTGGCGAAGATAGTAAATTGCTTGTTGAGGCTGCGCATGATATCTTCGGCTGCTTGCTCCTTCTCCACTATCTCCTGCACTGTTGATGCAGATGCTTCGTTGGCCTTTTCATGTGCAAACGCATCATATTCCTTTAAGACTTTGAGTTGGATATCCGCAGCAGTGCTCAACTCCAAGGATTCGTTAATCAGGGGTCGCATAGAGGTCACCAACAATGTTTCTTTCCTTCTACATGCCTCAATTTCTTGCTGAAGCTCATTGCTCTACTTTACCTTAAGAATCTTCTGCATAGGAGGCAATGTCTTGATCTCTGCTTTCACTGCATCCAGCTCTATATGTCGCTGCTTGATGGTTTCTTACAGATTTTCTACTTCTGGGTTATCCTGCAATTTTGCCCAGGCCTCGATGCTTTCATCTAGCAGCTTTACTGCACTACTCACAAGATATGATATCTTCATTGCTGAGGCCTGAATATCCCTGCGACGCTGCTCCTTGACTTTTGGTGGACTCTCAGGAATTATGCAAAGTTGAAGCTCCGCAATCTGAGCCTCATGCTCTACTTTCATTTTCTCTATCAGGCTGCGAGACTATTGTGCATAGTCTTTCAGCTTGGTGATTCTTTGCTCTGGTTCTTCTTCAGCCTGCATGTCGAAGTCAGGGAGACTCCGACACGCCTCATCCAATACTCGCGCTAGTGTAGCCTGCTTGCTTTCTACTTCCCTCTTCTTCTGCTCAGCTTCTTCCAACTGCACTGCGAGGCTCTCACGCTGCTTCATGGTATTCTCTAACTGCATTTGTGAGTAGCTGTCTCGTTCTTGGATCTCCCTCATGATTTCCAATTGACAAAGATGCAGCTCCTCCATAGACAACTTGGTGTAATCTATCCCAACTGTCATGCTCATCTACGAGCGAGATGCTGCGGTAGTTATTATGAGGGCTGCACTTGGTACTTGTCCTCTGTTATCTCTAGCTGGCCATTATCTTGTGTCTGACTATGCACCTACTGGGGCACTTCTTGCTGTAGCGCCAGTCGCTGATATTTCTGCTAAGTCCTTCAGTTCTGTAATTCACTGCGCTACGCCAGTGAGTGCATCAAGGTGCGTAGCTGCAAACTCTGACCATTTGTTAGTTAATACTGCTATGGACTTTGTTAGAGCCTGATCAAGCTCTTCGATCGTCAAAGTAGGCTCTTCGATGATATTCTTTCCCTTTGATTCCTTCGCTTTCTTTCTGGGCTGAGGTTTAGTTACTTCCTCTGCCTTTGGCGACTTGCGTTTATCTAGGCGATTGGGGTCTGAGATGGTTTTGACCAATTCTTCTTCTGTTTCATCACCTCCGTCATCTCCACCCTGGTCATCTCCGCTTTGCTGCAACTCACTCTGTTCTTCACTTTCTTCTAGTGGGTCATGCTGCTGCGTAGGACTAGGACCTGCACCCACATCTATTACTAGAGGGACTGTAATGTTGGGCTTTGTCCCCGCATCCTTCATCCATTCAGCCGGCCACTGCTGAACTACTACGAGGATGTCTTCTTGGGTCACCACGTATGGCAACTTCCAGCATGCATGTTTATCATCTGTGCGGGCCTGGATGAAGACATTGTGCATGTCAGCATTGAAGTTGGACACTGCAGCATACTGAGAGAATAGCTCATTACTGAGCCGCAGTGTCTTCAAGATCTCATACGAAATGTTCATCGCATAAAAGGCAAACACATAGTTCATCATCTGTTGTAAGGATTTATACTGCGACACCTACAGATATGCGTACCTTACTATGCCAAGCATCTGCGGAGGCACATCAACAAACTATGCCTCGGTAGGTTCTCTCCATCCTACCAGTGCAATAAGCACTATCAACCATGAGTAATGAAAGGGTCTACCTTTCTCCTACACATCGCGGACATCTTCGAGGAATTCCCTAGAAATGTACTCTGCCCATTTGTAACTGTATCCTTCAGCACAGTTCACTGCAATATTGACAATCAGGGCAGGTACTTCATTCGGCCTGCACTTATGCATTAGTTTGCATGCTAAGAGCTCTGCGGTGAAGCGAATTTTTTGGTGCCGAATGGTCGAGGTTTGATACCCTCGCTTTCCTTTCATCAGGCCGAAGCGGCCCATCATGTGTTGTGCCAGCTTCGTGTCTTCGTGCTTCCCAACGAATTCGATCCCAGGATCATGCCCTTCCTTCGGCAAGCCTGTAATCCTATGAATTAGCTCTCCATTAATAGGAATTCTCTGGTCTCCTATCCATAGGTGCCCATGATGCACCAACTCCAATAGCTACTTGACCACCACGGTAAACTGTGTGCTGCGACCAAAGTGGGGGACATTCAACATCTTCAACAAACCAGCTTGCTCCAACCCAGGAGCCCACTGTTTCACTTCCAGTAACATCGCTCCAGTCTCCGGATAGTGGACAGATTTCAAGTATTTCCCAGGTGTGAACTGCGAAAATTTCCCACAATCATTCATATCGTGGTCTGCGTATTTGAGGCAATCTAACTTTCCTGTCATTGTTCCGACCAACTACACACCCTGTGGCAGCTTAGGGGTGTGTAGCGTGAATTTGGCTGTCCGCCGAGGTGGCTGAACTCCAGGTCAAATAAGTGGAAGATATGGTGGATGCTGCGATGCAACGTTCTCATCCTCACCGAAGTCTTCAAAACCTTCAGGTGGGAGCTCTGTTGAACCAGAAGGATTCATCTGGATCCTCCAGTGTCTTCCCTGATGGCTTGTGCTTGTCTTCGTTCCGCTTAGAGCGAACTTCTGGCTTAAACTTCTTCCTGGTAGATTGCGTCTGCACTGGTTGATTTGGTGCTGGGGGAGTCTCTTCGCAAGGTGCAGATGCAGGTGGATTGCTCATAAGGTTCTGCAGACCCCTCTGTTCAAATTCTCTCAGCAATTCTTGAACTTCGCGATCAGCTGACATGGACTCAACTCAAGAAAATGCGTAATGCAAAATTCATGGGTCTAGGTGTCTTCTTATAGAATCCAACGACCAAATATACCATAATTGTGCATTGAAGACAACAAATCTGATAGAGCAGTGGTAGGTCTTGTCCAAACGGCACTAGATTTCCCAAAATCTCATCATTACAGGCAGTTAATACAGTTAACGTACCGGCGCCGCCAAATCTGATTTTTTCCAACGATCGCATTTTAAGCTTCGACACACATTTCTTCTTCAGCACGACCACTAACTTCAGCTTCGCCAAATAAGGACTTTTGACACATCCTGACACAAGCTTCGACACTTCATAAATTTACCAGCAATCTGCCCAAACTTTCTGAGAACAACTTTATTATAGTCTAGTACCCAATTCCAACTGCTCCTGGTACTTAAACTCTTCTTCTTGATATTACTTCTGATCAAGGGGTACAGGCTTGTCCCTGTACTTCTTTAATCTACTCCCATTCACCATGGAGGGAAAAATTTCTCCATTCAATTTAGCTAACTGAACTGCACCACCATCAGTAACTTTCTGAACTATGTATGGTCCTTTCCAATGTGTCTTGAACTTTCCTGGGAACTTCATGAAATTACTGTCATACAAGAGCACAAGATCACCATTCTGGAAATGCTTCTTCTTAATGTGTCTATCATGCCATGCCTTTTCTCTAGCTTTCTGTACTTGCTGCTGGAAACCTGCAATGAATCTGTCTTCTTCTAGTTCTAGTATCTTTGCCAGCCTTTCATTCAACATAGCTGGATCATCCATCTCTGTGAAGGTAGATATTCTGAGGCTAGGAACAATGTACTCTATGGACATAACTGCTTCCTATCCATATACCAGCCTAAAGGGTGTGTGGCCTCTCAACTTCTTGCAAGTGGTTCTATAAGCCCATAGTACTGATGGAATCCTAAGATCCCAATCATTTCTGTTAACATTGCAAACCTTTGTCAGAGCGTGCTCTAGAATCTTGTTAAAGGATTCGACAGTTCCATTTGCTTGAGGGTGGTAGGCAGTACTCTTCTGATGATATACTTGAAATTCTTCAGTCAATGCTTCCATAGTGTTATTCAAAAAATGTGATCCTTGATCACTCATAAGAATTATAGGACACCCAAACCTTGACAAGATATTATCAAAGATGAACTTGGCAGCTGTAACAGTGCTACAGTCCTTGACTGGTTGAGCTTCGGCCCGACGAGTAAGGTAATCAGTTGCATTAATAATGTATCTTGCTCCAGATTTCTTTGCAGGGGATTGATTGGTCCAACAAAATTAATAGCCCATTTGTCAAATGCTTGTAATGTTACTTGTGGAACCAGAGGCATCTCATCCCTCCTGGATGGTTTTCTTGTCCTCTGACAGATATCGCAGTTGTGGCAATACTCTCTTGCATCCTTATGAATTGTAGGCCACCACAATCCAGCTCTCAGAATCTTCTGTGCTGTAGCTTTTCCTACATAGTGACCTCCTACTACTCCAGAATGTTCCTCAGCCAAGATCAATGGGTTTTCATGCTCCAGGACACATCTGCGCAATATTTCATCTGGTCCCATCTTATATAGATGTCCTGCTATCAAGGTAAAATCAACTACTCTAACCACCGGCTGCTTCTTCTGTTGTGTTGTCATCTCAGAGGGTGCAAAACCTGTAGACAAGTACTGAACAATATCCCAAAAATAGTCATCAACCATCTGGATGGAAAACAACTGGGCATTAGGAAGACCTTCGTCCAAACTAGTGGGCTCTTCTCCTGACTTGAACCTCGACAAGTGGTCAGGCCCGAGGTTAAGTCTTCCTGGTTTAACTATGATCTCAAAGTCATACTCCCGAACTAAAATCAGCCATCTGCATATCCTTCCACCTAAAATAGGCTTGTTAACCAAATACTTCAAAGCAGTATGGTCAGTGAACATCTTGAAATGAGATCCTAACAAATAATGTCGAAATTTCTGCAAGGAATAAACCATAGCTAGACCTTCTTGTTTTGTCATAGTGTAATGCTTTTCTGCTATGGACAATTTTCTACTTGCAAAAGCAATAGGGTGATCAATATTACCTCACCTGCCTGAGCCAATACTAAACCTAGATCAATGGAGGATGCATCGACATGCACATGAAACTCCTTATTCCAGTCAGGGAATACTAAGATAGGGGCAATTACCATCTTTTCTTTCAGAATGTCCAAGCTTTCCTGGCATTTAGGTTTCCACTCAAACTTAATATCTTTCTTCAATTTCTTTTCCATGGGGGTTGTAATCTGAGCATATCCTTTGATGAATTTCCTGTAATATCCAGTATGACCAAGCGTAGTACGAAGTTGCTTAACAGACTTCGGAGGTGGTAAGTTCACAATAATGGCTATATTCGTAGGATCCACCATCAATCCTTGCTTGCATATAATGTGACCTAGCAGGATTCCAAAAGGTGCACAAAAGATACACTTCTTCAGGTTCAATGAAATCTGATGCTGTCTACACTTGTCCAGCATAAGTCTTAAACTGGCTATATGATCTTTTAATAGACCAAAGATAGTCCAATCATCAAAGTAAACTTCCAGGAACTTATGAATAAATTCCTTAAATGCAGATATGACTACTCTGGAAAACATAGCAGGTGCATTCTTCAATCCAAAGGGCATAACAGTATACTGAAAAGATCCCATTTCTGTAGCGAAGGTTGTTTTATGTCGATCCTCTGGAGCAATTTTGATCTGATGATAAACTGAAAATCCATCAATGAAAGAATACACTTCTTGACCTTCAACATTGTCTAAAAATTCATCTGTAAAGGGAGTAGGGAAAGGATCATGTAAACAGGCATCATTCAGCTTCCTCAGGTCAAAACAGATTCTGATTTCTCCCTTGGTCTTCTTTTCTTGTACCACCATAGGGCTGACCCATTTGGACTCTTCGACAGGCTCAATGATTCCTGCAGCGAGCATCTTATCTAGCTCTATCCTAATTTTTTATTTATACTTAGGGTTTAGCCTATAAGGGTGCTGCTTCACAGGCTTCACATCAGCTTTCAAAGGTATTTTTATCACTCCTATATCACCAAGGATACCTTTCATCTATGAGAACTTCGTCGGAAATAAGTCCTGATACTCATGGACAAGTTCAGTCACTTTGCCTACCATTTCTTCGTCCCAATAATATCCAATGGTAGCGTACTTAGGCATTTCTTCTGATCCAAAGTTTACTTTCCTTGTCTTCAAGGGCTGAGTCACTTCAGGTGATTCGACTGTTGGTCCATGAACTTCGCAATGTCCTTCTGACTCAGGAATTTTAATGTTGTGTGGGTCATCGTCTTCATCAATGGTGAGGTTATAGAATTCTACTGCATTAGCTTCTTGTTCCTTCCAATCAGGTTGGTACTCAGCTATTTCTTTATCATCAAACACCTTAGTATGGATCAATCTAATAGCTTCATCCAAAGCAGGGCAAACCTCATTAATAGAAAATGTGAGCACAAAACTATCAACAAGACTATCCCAACTTACAGTACCATGGTGAAGCTCCACCTCCACATACCAGTTCGTTGCAATAGGTTCAGAGTGTGTACAAACCTATGTACCTATTCTTCATAAGGTACATGCTTCCATGCTTCATAACATTGCTCCAAATGTTCCTGAGGGCTAGTCTTACCATTAAATCTGCTTCGTATGTCCTGAGGTGGATTCATGAATCTCAGGCGAAGGAACTTTTGACAAGGTCCCCAACTATGAATATACTTTTTATGACCATTCCACCATCTGGCAGCTGTGGCTTTGAATACTGAATCTAGAGTCTCCATCTTCTATGAATCTGGTACTTGCTCTGAGAATTGTACAATAAAATCTTCTGGGTCTGTCAAGCCATCAAAAGTAGGTAAGATTCTTGTCTGTGAGCCAACCCATCTGAGAGACTTGGTAATTCTTGCACATTGATGTCCATGTAGCTCATAAATTTGATTCTGCCAATTCTCTAGACCTTCGTCTGAATCAGTCATGCAAGAACTGTCACACTACCACTCCATGATACCTTCAGCAGTAGGGTTAACATAGTCTTCTTCTTTAGCTGTGATGTTGTAAATATGATCCAAAACATCCTGATATTCATCTCTGACTGGATCTGTGTACCTTTCTCCTTGAGAAGGGTCCAATGGTACTATGACTCTCAATCCTTTTCCTTCAAAAGTCATCTGTCTATTCTTAAGGTTGATTACTGCATCATTGTCTATTTCCCATTCAATTCATAGCAAGGATGGATAGGGGTTGCTATCATCAATTATTTCAATGACTTCAAAATCTGCTAAGGTGCTGACTCCATCTATATCTACTGGTACACTAGGGAATCTACCCAAAGGTACAATCTTATGCTGATTGGCTAATCTCAACTGTATAGGGGACCATTCAAGCATAGGTTTTCCCATTTGTTCCCATGTCTTCCTAGTTAAGACATTCACTTCTAATCCCAGGTCTAAAATGATATCAGCCATGTCATAATCTCCTATCTGAGCATGCAATCTCATTTCTCTTCCAGTCCTTCTAACTCTATTAATAGTTTTTCCTCTATCAGAGCTTCGCTGAGGTTTGCAAGATGCATAAAATTTCTGTAACTCATTCAAAGAATTATGATTTCTTAATAGCTTCATACAACTATGTAAGAATGATGTTAGTGTACTTACTTGATCCGGCGAAGCTTCTTGAGACTGTGACTGCTGTTGATGCTGTTGCGTGGTTGCTACTGATGTTCTTGGATCAGCAAAGTCTTTTCTAGCCTCCATGAATGTTCGTTTTTCTCTTCCAACATCGAAGGCTGGAATTTTCTCTGGGGTCTTGCGGACCCAAGCCTCGTCAGGCTATTTCCCCTTATTCGGCACCTATGTCATAGCTCCACTCCTTGTAACAACATTCAGGGCTGGGACAGGTCTTTTTTCTACAGCAATCATCTGAACATTCTGAGTAGGAGTGCCATTTATTTCTTGCATTTTGGCTATCAACTGTGGACATTGCTCAATCACATGATCGAATGCTCAACAATATCGACATGTCGTAGTTGGGTTTTGACAGTCTCTAGCTACATGTCCTACCTGATTACAGTTATAGCAAATAACCTGGCCTCGACCTCTTCCAGGAATACCACCACGACCATGACCTCTGAAATTACCTTGACCTAATGTACTACCACGGTAACCATATCCATCATTGCCTTGTGCATCGGGTTGTACCCTGTAAGCATCATAGGTTCACTCTCTCATGAGGTCAAAGCTGCCACATTTTTCTTCGTTGTGTCCAACTGGCTTACAGAACTTGCGGTAGGGGTTCTTAGGTACCTGAACATATCTTTGTAGTAGGTAGCAATCTTCAGGTAAATGCTGGCCAGTTGTTCTACAGATCTCACAATATAGGACATTAGGGTTAAACGAGTTTGGTGCGCCAGTATTTAGATAATTCCTTAATGCAGGACACTGTTCTTTGTCATGACCTTCTGTCCTACACTGTGTACACCAAACCTCTTCGTGAAAAGATTTCCTTTTTTTCATGTCGCGCAGCTCCAAATCCATTTCTGCCAACTGCACCTGTATTTGGGCTATTCCAGAATTATCTCCGACAGGAGATGTTTCAAGTTTCATGGAAATTTCCAAAGCCTCTTGCTGATCAACAACCTTCCGTTTCATAAGTGGAGTCCTGATATGAGGTAATAGTGCTGCAATGAACCATTATTTATGTTGTTCTAGCCCAATAGTGAAGCTAACTTGATCCAGCAGAACCTTGAATCTTTGATCAAAGTCCCAAACTGATTCACCTCGCTTCTGCTGAATTTCTTTCAGTTCAGTTATACACTGTGACTCTGATTTAGGCTTCTTAAATTCTTTGATCTTTTTATTTTTTAATATCAACCAAGATATAGTTCTGAGTACTGGAAAACTTCATAAACCAGGTCAAAGCACGGTCTCTGAAAGAGGTGACTAGCTGTGCTCTTCTTGTATTTTGATCCTGTTGTGCCCCTACCCAATAGCCTGATAAAAAATACAAATTTTATCAAACAAAATGAAATTTTGTTTGATGAAATATTTGAAGTCCTCATTTCAAATTTATAGAATCGGGAGCTACTGAAACGATGAAACGCTGTGAGCTACTGAAACGGTGAAATTCAAAAAAAAAATTATGACCTTGTCAACTATTGCCAATTCACAAAATTACTATGATAAATCATGATTTTGAATGCATTTGTATGCTTTCCACCATAGTCTCACCATAAGCCTTGTTTGAGCATGCAGCAATTGGTATGTTTATTGATGTTTTTTAAAATTGGACAAGGTCCTGGAACACCAAAGGCCAAATATTTTATGCGAGGGTGCCTTATCCTAAGTTCATCCTCTAAACCTTGAATCATACTTGGTCTTACCATAAGTGTTTAGGTTCTATCTTTATAATATGCTCCATAACGTGACTTATCTTCTTGCATGTTAGGGTTGGGGTTGATACAATGGTTTATGTTGTGTACTTCACGTAGTACTTTCGCCATTTTCGAAGGTTGAAGACCATTATACAGTAAGGTTGCATGTTAATGCCCAGGGATCATTGCCTATGGTTGGTTTAATTTGTGTCATCATCTCCGAATCTGATCCACTTAATGGGAGGTTGATATGGTATCATTACACTCGTACATAACTCTGTAAATGACATTCAATTTCAAGTACGTGCTCAGCATCATGGCTCTCTGCTCGTTAAACACCTGTATCTTATGCGATTAGTGGTTTTATGTCGATTAGGATGGATAAATTATGGCAAAATGAGTTCAATCTGGAGTCTTCACTGTCACTTTCTATTACTTGATTACCTCTCTGTGTGATCATATTCCTCCGCTCATGCCGAATCTACAGGGTTCTTTTCTGGGTTCACTCATGTCGCACTTTGTTTATGAAAGAGTCGAGTTTCATTGTTTGTGTTTTCTACTTGGTTTTCATCCCGAATGCTCGCTCTCCAGTGTTCTATCTTGTTGTGATACGTTGTATCTCCTCTGTGTACAGCTGCGTGCATTTGCACTTACAGCCATGGCTCGGGTTGTCAGGGTCGAGCCCAGTGACGCAAATCTCCTTGATTAAATACTGAGCTCCTAGCTAATGTAGAAGCAGTTGGCTGGCTTCCATTTATCCACAAGTTTGTAGACTCAAACCCTAAGGTGACTAGGTTATTCGCTCTATCGCTGGTTGATGCTAGGGTTAAGGTGGCCGACCTCCATTTCAGAGTTGATGAGTGCTCAGTTGCGCTAGCTACGGTTTTGTCATTGACAGGTGAATGTTGGTTCAAATATAAGCATATGAGCACCACTGAATGGAGAAAGATGTTGAATAACCCTTGCCAGGATGTGTCCTTTAGAGCCGGTGTGTCACGGAAATATTTCAAGAAAGAATGGTGACCGGTTCTAGATGTTATTCACAGGTATGTGACCTGCGAGGGTCATCTATCCTCTGCTTATGTCTATCACCTCAGGTTGATGACTGTTTTTCTTGGCTTGCCTGTTAATCTACCCTATTATTTAGTTTAGAGCATGACCAATATGTCTTCGGCCATTAAGAAGGGGCCGAAGAACATCGGTCGCAGTATTTTTCATCATGGCCTTGTTAGGATGATGGTAGAGAGAGAGTTGTCTAAGAGAAATCAAACATGGGATGATTTTCTTGAACATAATGGCTTCATAGAATTCTATCATTGTCAATTCGATTGTGCAGAAGAGTGTGTAAGGCACCAGCATCCTTGTCAAGTTTCGACTCCACCTGTACATGAGCCTATGCCAAACCCTGATGAGTGTGTAAGCCCCAGCATCCGCAATGATCTCGCTTCCACTCCTGTTCAAAGCCATGTTACTCCTATGCGTTCCAAGCGAAGGAGGAAATCCCTGAACCTATCTCTGGTGATGCCGAACCGTAATGACAAACCCTGCAAACAGATGAGAAAGAAGTCGAATGTTAAGGTTACTGGCAGGTTTATGAGGAGTATGGTTGCCAAGGTTCAATGTCTTCCATGAGTAATAACAAAGACATTGAAATAGTTGTGTTAGATGACGAGGAGAATGGACATGTCTCACATGATGATATTGATATTGATCACGAGCTGATTATTCACCATGCAAAGAATAGTCCTCATGTCTCTTATAAGAATCCACCAATTAGCCCTGTGGTTGATCCTCCAATGAAGGACAAGTCTGTTCAAGTAAATTTACCTGATTCTTATCGTATCGGTGAAGCTGTTCACCCACTCTTTGTTAATTGTTTACTGGATAAGATACGTCGGATGGAGGAAGAAGTAGCGGAGATGGTAGCATTTAGTAATGCTATGATAGTTGAGGATGTAAGTTTGAAGGAAAAGTCAGATTCAGTTGATAAACGTATGTTGCATCTTAAGAAGCACAAGAACAAGTTAATTCGAAGAGTGTTGAAACTGCAACATGAGAATAAGAAAAATGAGGAAAGGGTTCGTGAGCTAGACGCTCAGGTTACTTTGATGCAGTTTAAAGTTAATTCACAGAATCCGGCGACTGGTGTGAATATACAGGTGTTTAATGCTCCTGTTAAATTATAGTATTTTGGGCATACTCACTATGTACATATGTTTAGAAAGTATTTCAGGTTTGAAGTTTGTAATTAAAAGCAGCAAGTGATAATGAAGTTATTTTTGTTCCAGGTATTGTTTTGAATTGGTTGATAGATTATTTAATTTAGTTTATTTACTCTTGTTTTTGTGTTAATTTGTTTTTCTTACTGTGTAGTGCTGCAGATGATTTGGTTGATGCATTTTTCTTGGATTTTGGCGATTGCTCGGAGAATGATGAACGGATCAGTTGAAATCATTTTCAATTGTAGATACACTGTTTCCCAGGTGTCACTAGTTTATTAGTGTCTTTGCCATTTTGTGATTTTGCACTATACGTTGAATCTGTTCAATTTCAAGATATCGTATCGTATATGGAAAAATGACAATTTCATTTGTCATTTTTCTGTTGTGAACGAAATTGGATAAGATTATGATGATGTAGTTTCCAGTTTTATAGAACTATCTCTTTTGAGATTGAATGTATTTAAGGAGACATGTTTTACTGTAAAGGGGATCGATGGTTTGGGAAAAGGGGCAGACAAGATCACTTTAATCATTTCCTGTGGCTAAAGACAATTTCTTGTTAGCAGTGGCAGCACTTTTTGACTGGTGATATTTATGAATATATTTGCAGTATTTATACTATGGAAATGTATTTATAATATCGTTTGATCTTGTTATTTATTTTCGCATTCTTTATGTTTCGTCATATTTCTTTGAAGAAATGTGCAGATGCATTATGTTTTAACTGTCGATTTATTCTGGTTTCATTTGCAAATTTACATCATGTAATAAATATGATGATGTCATCATAATGTATGCGATATACTTGTTTACTGTGTTGTTTTGTTTAAACCTCAGAATTTCTTCTGATATATTTCAGGATTATCTGCACAGTAGCATTATTTGCAAATTGATTTCAGGGTTAATATTTCCATGCTCCTAATCAGGATAGGATAGTTAGGATATATTAGCGGTAATTTTTTATTTATTTTACAGAAAAAATATTGAATCAGACTTTATATTTATACTATGCCAAGTTATTTTTCAATCTGGTTATGAATGTACAGGTGTTTATAGTGTAATTCATGTAATTAATTGAGTTTGTTAATATGTTGTTAAATATTTATTTTTGTATTTATAGATTAATTGGTTAATTAGATTAATTTCTAGTTATCAGTCGTGTAATATGTCAACTAACTAAGTAACAGTTTGCTTTGCATATTCATAGGTGTAATATAGGCTTAGTTAATAAACAGTAGCTTTATTTTTCTTTTAAGCCTTTTCCTGTAGCTGGGAGTAATTTAGGGAAGGTAATGGGGCCTTAATCCCGTCAGAGATAGCTACCTAACGACTGAGAGCATCTTTGAAAACTTTTGGATCAGGTTGTCTCTTATTTGACGATTGTGCCAATCCAGCCCGTCAACAATGGCGCTAGAAGGAGGGCCTACTTAAGCAAATGGCTGATGAAAACAATCCTGATCACAAAATTGATCAATCCTTTACTCCTCAATTCAAACCGCTTTCTAGATCAGGTCAATTGCAGTCATCATCTCAACCACAAACATTCCAGTCATCACAATTAGATGAGACCCCATTGAATGATACTATTCGAAATCTCATTCATCAGTTCAACTCTAGTGTTTCCCATCCGCTTGAATAACTTGACCAGTTCGAGCAGGCCATAAATGAATCCCACAGGATTTTAACCAGAGCTTATTCAAATCTCACCGGGATCCAACCCACCAAATTTCCTCTTCCACAAATCAGACGTCCATGAACTCTCCATATCGAGTCTAATCCTGAAGAACATGAACAACCTTTAGGTGTCATCCCTGACCATAAACTACAACAGTCTCTAATAGGCACCAATCAACCTTCATCTTCTTCAGGACCACCTGCTACAGGAGGGTCTGGTCAACCACCATCACCGCCACATTCACCTCCTCACATTTTTCAAACACCACCTTCACCACCTCCATCACCAAGTAACATGGCAGGTTTAAACCCAAACCCCAATGCCAATTTTCCATGGTTAGCTTAGGATGCGGTTGTTGTTCCAGGTGATCAACATCCTTTGCCAAAACATCCTGAGAAATTGTTTCCCAAGTTCAATCCCGAGCTGAAAGAGCCCGCAGAAGATCATGTTAAAAAATTCATGCTAGCAGTTCGGCTTTTGGATGTTGAACACGAAGATGTAGTTTGTCGAATTTTCCCTTACACGTTTGAGGGAAAATCCTCGACTTGGTATTTTTCACTTACCGCTGGTTCTATTACCAATTGGAATGAATTCAGGTTGGCTTTCATGAACAAGTTTGGAGACGATAAGACTCCAGCTGTGTTGGTCTTAGAATTGTCTCGGATCCGTATGGAAACTAAAGAGAAGGTTAAAGATTTTAACCAACATTTCTTGACTCTAAGAAATAGAATTCCTGCCACCTCAAGGCCGGCTGAAGATGTCACTATTGAATTCTATACTTCAGCCTTGCCCGTGTCAATGGCCATGTTTGTCAGGAGAGTGGCCAAACCCACTCTCATTGAAACCTTTGATGAAGCCATTGAGGTCGATAAGGACATGTTTGCTATTAAGACGAACCCTGGGGTAGTCACTGATTCTACATCTTCTTCTCGCAAAAAGACTAAGAGTCCTTCCAAAACCACAAATCTTGAGAAAAAGGGTCAAGATGCATTAGATTTAGACAGCCTCCAAAGAGTCATAAAGAAGCTATCCAATGAAATCATAGATTTGAAGAAAGGTACTTCTGAAAGTACTCCAAATAAAGAACCACCTAGATAGCCTTTTAGAAGACCATTTCAAAATATAGCTGCTCAACAGACTTCACCATCTGAAGCTAATAATGTTGATGAAATTAATAGCTTCTTTAGATTGTTGGTATTGGGCTTAGAAACATTAGCCGAAAATGAAACCCAATCTTCAGGATAGAATTATGAAGATGCCCAAAGTAAAAATAATAACACTGAAGAAAAACCTCCTTAGGTTATCAGTCACTTCTGGGATACCACAAAATTGACTGACGATGAAGATGTGGCTGTTTTGAATGTCAATCAACATCAATATAACACTAGAAGCAAGAAAGATCATCCCTCAGGGGAACCCTCCACAAAATCTACATATGACAGTTCAACTGTCAAAACAAAAAACCAACCTTCGAATACTAAGTCTACGCAATCTCTTGATTTAGAATATGACTTGGTTGAGGATTTGAAGAAAATCAGAGCCAACATTTCTATCTATGAACTCCTCAAATTGCCTATGATTTGAGATAATATGATGCAAGGGGTTTCTCTAAATAAAAATGGAAAAAATTCCTCCACTCAAAACAGTTCTGCTAGTTCCAAAGACAACCCAACAAAATCTTTAGTCAACGCCTCGTCCATAGGTAAGAAATCAGATTCCTCAACTCCTCCCTTTCTGCTTACATTTGAAATATGCAATCGTAAAGTACACAATTGTATGATAGATTCAGGGGCTTCAAAAAATGTCATGCCATACTCGGTATGCAAAAAACTTAATGCAGTCCCTGTGCCATGTGATACGAGCATTGTGCAACTTGACCGATCTAATGTAAAGGTAATAGGAAATTTGAATGAAGTACTGATAAGATTAGCCTCTAACCCTCAGGTTCATTTCATCATTGACATAATTGTTGCAAATATCCCTAAGGCATATGGCTTATTCCTCAGCAGAGATTGGTCTAAAAAATTGAAGGGGTATTTTGCGACGGACTGGTCACATTTATGGATACGTCATCATGGTCGCCCAAACAAAATCAGAATTGATCGAGAACGTTATATGAAGCACACGGTCACTGAACTAGATGACTCAAACGAACCAGTACTATTTACTGATACTATAATGGGCAATTACATGGTTGATTCTTTCTTTGGAAACCTTGAGGCTGAGACATCATCAGTCCAAGATTCGGAACAGCAATCTGAAGTTTTCCATTTTACACAAGTTTTGGACGAAATTCCAGTTCCAAACACTGCACATTTGGACCTGAATGATGGCCTAGTCTCTATACTTTGACGGATCTAAGTCAAAGGAAGGAGCTGGGACCGGTTGCTTGTTAATAGATCCTCAAGGAAAAAGGTACTTTGTTGCTTGTAGGTTGGAATTTGAATGCACCAATAATATTTCTGAATATGAAGCCCTTATTCAAGGGCTGAAAAAGGCAATTGATCTAGGAGCTAAAGCTTTGGTAGTGTTAGGAGATTCTAAAATTATCGTTAGACAGGTAGGTAACACTATACATTGCATTGCTGGACAGACAGAGGTGTGGAATTTATTATTATCATTTGAAGCTTTTAACATAAATTCTATCCCTCGTTATTTGAATCAAGAAGCAGATCTCCTAGCAAATGTTGCTTCAAGGTTAATTCCATCTGAAGGGATGCTTGCTGATTCTTTCTCTGTTGAACTGTTTTTCAGGCCTTCCATACCTGACAATGTTTTCAACTGGAGAGTGTTTGACCATGAAGGACACTTTTAAGGATACAGTCATCGATGAAATGACTCATGATGAAGATCTATACAACTTTGTGGTAATTCATAAACCTTGTTCAATTGAAGAATCTCTTTATCAAGTCAATACTCTCCCTAGATATGTTATTAAACTTGAGAAATTCTATGATTTGAAAGACAAATTTAAAGGTGCAAGGAACTGTAAAACCAAAAGCTCTACCATGCGATCTGAATTCATAAATTTAGGTACCGAACACAGCCCTCAATGTGTCAATCTGGGCAGTACATCTACCCCCCAGGAAAAAACAACTTTCATACGACTCTTTAATGAGTTTAAAGACATTTTTGCTTGGACATATGACGATCTCAAGAAATATTATCCAAACATAATGCAACATGTCATCCCCATGAAACAACAGGATAAACCTTTCCAGCAGAAGTTGAGGAAAACGCATCCTAGCCTAGAACCGGCTGTTAAGAAGGAACTTAACAAACTCCTAGCTTCCAAAATAATTTTTCCAGTACGGCATGCGTAGTGGGTAGCAAATCTCGTCCCCGTTAGAAAGAAAAATGGTGATATCAGGTTGTGCGTTGATTTACGAAATATCAACAAGGTTTCAGAAAAGGACAATTGTCCCATTCCGCCTATGGAAAAGATATTACAACAGGTTTCTAGATCTGAAATGTTCTCACTTTTAGATGGCTTTCTGGGATACAACCAAGTGTTAGTATCCAAAACAGATCAGTTGAAAACTACCTTTAGAACCCCTTGGGTAACTTATGCCTATATAAAAATGTCATTTGGTTTAATTAATGTCGGAGCAACGTTTCAAAGGGAAATGGATATTGCATTCAGAGGCCTGATCGGCCAATTTGTTGTCATTTACCTTGACGATATAACTGTCTTTTCAAAAAATAGAGCTGATCACCTAACACATCTTAGGAGGGTTTTTTAGCGTTGTAGGAAATATGGGATCTCCCTGAATCCCAAGAAATCTATCTTCCCTGTTACAGAAGGTAAATTATTGGGGTTTGTAGTTTCAAAAAAAGGCATCAATATTGACCCTGAACGTACCCAGGCTATAGCACAGATTTCCATGCCTCAATCAAAGAAAACCATGCAATCATTTCTAGGGAAAATAAATTTTGTCTCCAGGTTTATTCCTGGTTTCACTGAGATTGTCAGACCGCTTCAGAAAATGATTAAGAAAGATGCTGAGTTTAAATGGTCTGCTGAAGAAAAGCAATCTTTTCACGATATATTAAAAGCTATTGCTGAAGCTCCTACCTTAACAAGCCCTGATTTCTCTAAACCATTTATTTTGTACACATTTGCTTCTGACTCTTCATATGCCGCTGTTTTAACGCAGAAAAATCAGGAAAACAATGAAGCTCCCATTGCTTTTACAAGTTCTAGTTTTAACGGTGCAGAGCTCAATTATCCAGAAGTAAACAAACAAGCGTTTGCTGTCTTTAAGTCAGTAAAACATTTTAGACCTTATGTGATGAAGTCACACACCAAGGTTATTGTGCCATATTCTGCAGTCAGAAATATTTTGGTGCAAAAGGACCTAGGTGAAAAGCGAGCCCATTGGGTTACAGCGCTTCAAGAATATGACCTAGAAATCAAGCCTTTGAATATTGTCAGAGGACAGGGACTTTGTAAGTTGGCAGCTGGATCTTCAGATATCTCTAAATCTGATCTACACTTTATTGATGAACATTTTCTGTTCGAAAGGGAAGTTTTGCCAATATCAGCCCCCTCCGATTCTTGGTATCATGACATTAAATTTTTTCTGTTGCATGGAAATGCTCCTGAACATTTAGATTCACGTAGCAAAAGGGCTTTGAGATTAAGATCTGGACCTTATCAGTTGATCGATAACATTCTATTCAAAAATAATTTCGAAGGGGTCCTCCTTCATTGCTTAGAAAGGAATGAAGCTGATAGTGTGCTGCCTCAATTACATGCAGGGCCATCCGAGGGACACTTTGGCGGAGAAACCACTGCACATAAAGTACTCAAAGATGGATATTACTGGTCTACATTGTTCAAAGATGCATTTGCTTTTTCTAGGAAATGTCAAGAGTGTCAGAGAGCAGGTGGAAGACTTAAGAAAGCAGCATTACCTCTCCATCCTGTTATTATTGAAGTCCCATTTCAACAATGGGGTTTGGACATTGTTGGCCCAATTACACCAGCCTCCTCACAACAGCGCAAATACATCCTGACAGCCACCGATTATTTCACTAGATGGGTTGAAGCCATCCCCTTGCGAGTGGTTAATTCAGAATAGGTGATATCATTCCTTGACTCTTTTATTGTCACCAGGTTTGGTGTTCCCAAATCATTGATTTTTGACAATGCAACCTATTTTTCTTCTGTAAAGTTAACGGAATATGCATTGGAAAAGGGCATAAAGTTAAAATATTCAGCTAATTTTTATCCTCAGGGTAACGGATTAGCTGAATCTTCCAACAAAAATTTAATCATAATTATGAAACGCACAGTGGTTAATCATCATAGAAATTCACACAACACCTTATCAAATGCCCTATGGGCTGATAGAGTGACTCCTAAGGCTGCCATAGGTAATTCTCCTTTCTTCCTGGTATATGGTAAAGAAGCTATCTTGCCTCCTCATCTCTTTTTACCCTCTCTACAGCTCTCCCAGTCAGTGCAGGAAACAACATGTTCTGCCATGGAACATCAGATTAATACCTTGCTTAAATTGGAGGAAGAAAGAGAATTGGCCAGAAAAAAATTTGACCAACACCAGAAGATAGTGAAACGCTGGTTTGATCACAGAAAATCAGCTAGTAGGGAGTTGGAAGTAGGTGACCTAGTTCTCAAATGTGACAAAGAGCATGAAGACGGAGGAAAACATACCAAGTTCCAATGCCTGTGGCTAGGACCTTTTATTATAACAGAAAAGCTTGGTCCTAGCGCATTCAGGTTGTAGACACTAGAAGGAGACATCGAGAACCTTCCAGTAAATGGTCATCTCATCAAAAAATATTTCTGTTGATCCCCATTAAGGGATTATCCTGTATATACCTGGTGTGGTTTTTCTCGGTTTGTGGATTTTTTTTAGTGTGTTTATTTTACTTGTTTGCTTTGAATATTTTCTCATATCTATTTGTTGTTTTATTTGCATAATTTTTTAGAGTGGTCAATTCATTTGACTTCAAAGCTAATGAATTTTCACCAAATCCTATGATTGATCTACAAATCATGCACTATGGTATTACTATCCTGAAAATTGTCATGTTGTTTTACGTTTTGAACTGTGAACAGTTTTTCATCTTTCTAGATTTTACCAGATATTTTTAAGTCATGTAAACATAAATTAATAAGATAAGTCTCTGCAGAGATTTTTCCAAAAGGATTAAGGCAGTTTTTGTCAAGGTTATCTATTTAGGTCTTTTACGCCACCCCTTCTCGTGGAGAGAATTAGATTTGCCTCCCCATCTGCTAAGATAATCTCATTGGAGATTAAATATAACTACAATCTGGCCATGGTTGGATTAGATTATCTATTTAAAATAATCTGGAGGACAGAGGGTCTCATAACGAGCCAGTCTGTTCAGGATCATAAGTTTGCATTCAGTAACATTGTCATTTCCGGTCACCAAGCCTAGACAGTGGCCCTTGGACAAAACACCAAAGGATAAAAGGTCTCATTACGAGCCGGTTTATTTATTGTAATGCAGATTGGTGACTGACATGGTTACTACCTAGTTACCAAGAGAGAACCATGGCCTTTAGAATTATAAAAAATAATAATAAAAATGAAAAAAAAATGACGGTAAACGTTCAACCTAACCATAATTGTATATCTATAACTGGCAGATGGGATACTGGCATTCTTTAGGCTTTGAAGCAAACCTGTCGAGGCTATGGATGCCTAATGGCAGCAGGTCCATGCTTGTGGTATTGAGATTTTATTCTTCAAAATCAAGCCACTTACTGCTTTACTTCGTTTGGACTGAATTTTTGTGAGAAATCTGGTCTTTATCAAATAAATAATTAAAAGTGTAAATTTCTGGTAATTTTTAGAAATCTAAAATTCCTGAATCTGTTTAAGATGTTAAAATATTTATTTCTATATAGTGGTATACATGTGGGATCTAATTCTTCGATTGCATGATTTCAGGTTAAGAAAATAGAGATAACTGTTTCGCCCAGTCAGTCGCCATCTGTTGTGCCCCTACCCAACAGCCTGATAAAAAATACAAATTTTATCAAACAAAATGAAATTTTGTTTGATGAAATATTTGAAGTCCTCATTTCAAATTTATAGAATCGGGAGCTACTGAAACGATGAAACTCCATGAGCTACTGAAATGGTGAAATTCAAATTTTTTTTTATGACCTTGTCAACTATTGCCAATTCACAAAATTACTATGATAAATCATGACTTTGAATGCATTTGTATGCTTTCCACCATAGTCTCACCATAATCCTTGTTTGAGCATGCAACAATTGGTATGTTTATTGATGTTTTTGCAAATTGGACAAGGTCCTGGAACACCAAAGGCCAAATATTTTATGCGAGGGTGCCTTATCCTAAGTTCATCCTCTAAACTTTGAATCATAGTTGGTCTTACCATAAGTGTTTAGGTTCTATATTTATAATATGCTCCATAACGTGACTTATCTTCTTGCATGTTAGGGTTGGGTTTGATACAATGGTTTATTTCATGTGCTTCACGTAGTACTTTCACCATTTTAGAAGGTTGAAGACCATTATACAGTAAGGTCGACATGTCAATGCCCAGGGATCATTGCCTATGGTTGGTTTAATTCGTGTCATCATCTCTGAATCCGATCCAATTAATGGGAGGTTGATATGGTATCATTACACTCATACATAACTCTGTAAATGGCATTCAATTGCAAGTACGTGCTCAGCATCGTGGCTCTCTGCTCGTTAAACACCTGTATCTTATGCGATGAGTGGTTTTATGTCGATTAGGCCGGATAAATTATGGAAAAATGAGTTCAATTTGGAGTCTTCGCCTTCACTTTCTATTACTTGATTACCTCTCTGCATGATCATATTCCTCCGCTCATGCCGAATATACAGGGTTCTTGTCTGGGTTCACTCATGTTGCACTTCATTTATGAAAGAGTCAGGTTTCATTGTTTGTGTTTTCTGCTTGGCTTTCATCCCGAATGCTTTCTCTCCAGCGTTCTGTCTTGTTGTGATACATTGTATCTCCTCTGTGTGCAGCTGCGTGCATTTGCACTTGCAGCCATGGCTCCAGTTGTCAGGGTCGAGCCCAGTGACGCAAAGCTCCTTGATGAAAATACTGAGCTCCTAGCTAAGGTAGAAGCAGTTGGCTAGCTTCCATTTATCCGCAAGTTTGCAGACTCAAACCCTGAGGTGACTAGGTTATTCGCTCTATCGCTGGTTGATGCTAGGGTTAAGGTGGCCGACCTCCA
The DNA here is from genome assembly GCA_001517045.1 of Pseudotsuga menziesii. NCBI lineage: Eukaryota > Viridiplantae > Streptophyta > Pinopsida > Pinales > Pinaceae > Pseudotsuga > Pseudotsuga menziesii. The sequence continues at coordinate 285,832 of LPNX011167958.1, forward strand.
TTTCAGAGTTGATGAGCGCTCAGTTGCACTAGCTACGGGTTTGCTGTTAACAGGTGAACGTTGGTTCAAATATAAGCAGATGAGCGCTACTGAATGGAGACAGATGTTGGAGAACCCTTGCCAGGATGTTTCCTTTAGAGCCGGTGTGTCATGGAAATATTTCAAGAAAGAATGGCGACTGGTTCTAGATGTTATTCACAGGTATGTGACCTACGAGGGTCGTCTATCCTCTGCTTATGTCTATCACCTCAGGTTGATGACTATTTTTCTTGGCTTGCTTGTTAATTTACCCTATTATTTAGTTCAGAGCATGACCAAGATGTCTTCGGCCATTAAGAAGGGGCCGAAGAACATCGATCGCAGTCTTTTTCATCATGGCCTTGTCAGGATGATGGTAGAGAGAGAGTTGTCTAAGCAAAATCAAACATGGGATGATTTTATTTAACAGAATGGCTTCATGGCATTCTGTCATTGTCAATTCGATTATGCAGAAGAGTGTGTAAGGCACCAGCAGCCTTGTCAAGTTTTGACTCCACCTGTACATGAGCCTATGCCAAACCCTGATGAGTGTGTAAGCCCCAGTGTCCACGATGATCTCACTCCCACTCCTGTTCAAAGCCCTGTTACTCCTACGCGTTCCAAGCGAAGGAGGAAATCCTTGAACCTATCTCCGGTGACGCCGAACCGTAATGACAAACCCTGCAAACAGATGAGCAAGAAGCCGAATGTTAAGGTTACTGGCAGGTTTACGAGGAGTATGGTTTCCAAGGTTAGTGCTGTTAAGTCTTCCATGAGTAATAACAAAGACATTGAAACAGTTGTGTTAGATGATGAGGAGAATGGACCTGTCTCGCATGATGATATTGATATTGATCACGAGCCAATTATTCACCATGCAGAGAATAGTCCTCATGTCTCTTATAAGAATCCACCAATTAGCCCTTTGGTTGATCCTCCAATGAAGGACAAGTCTGTTCAAGTAAATTTACCTGATTCATTTCGTATTGGTGAAGCTATTCACCCACTCTTTGTTAATTGTTTACTGGATAAGATACGCCGAATGGAGGAAGAAGTAGCGGAGATGGTAGCATTTAGTAATGCTATGAAAGCTGAGAATGTAAGTTTGAAGGAAAAGTCTGATTCAGTTGATAAACGTATGTTGCGTCTTAAGAAGCACAAGAACAAGTTAATTCGAAGAGTGTTGAAATTGCAACATGAGAATAAGAAAAATGAGTAAAGGGTTCGTGAGTTGGACGCTCAGGTTACTTTGATGCAGTTTAAAGGTCATTCACAGAATCCGGCGACTGGTGTGAATATACAGGTGTTTAATGCTCCTGTTAAATCATAGTATTTTGGGCATACTCACTATGTACATATGTTTAGAAAGTCTTTCAGGTTTGAAGTTTGTAATTAAAAGCAGCAAGTGATAATGAATTTATTTTTGTTCCAGGTATTGTTTTGAATTGGTTGATAGATTATTTAATTTAGTTTATTTACTCTCGCGTTTGTGTTAATTTGTTTTTTTACTGTGTAGTGATGTAGATGATTTGGTTGATGCGTTTTTCCTGGGTTTTGGTGATTGCTCGGAGAATGATGAACGAATCAGTTGAAATCATTTTCAATTGTAGATGCGTTGTTTCCCATGTGTCACTAGTTTATTAGTGTCTTTGCCATTTTGTGATTTTGCACTATACGTTGAATCTGTTCAATTTCAAGATATCGTATCGTATATGGAAAAATGACAATTTCATTTGTCATTTTTCTGTTGTGAACGAAATTGGATAATATTATGATGATGTAGTTTCCGGTTTTATAGAACTATCTCTTTTGAGATTGAATGTATTTAAGGATACATGTTTTACTGTAAAGGGGATCGATGGTTTGGGAAAAGGGGTAGACAAGATCACTTTAATCATTTCCTATGGCTAAAGACAATTTCTTGTTAGCAGTTGCAACACTTTTTGACTGGTGATATTTATGAATATATTTGCAGTATTTAAACTATGGAAATGTATTTATAATATCGTTTGATCTTGTTATTTATTTTCGCATTCTTTATGTTTTGTTATATTTCTTTAAAGAAATGTGCAGATGCATTATGTTTTAACTGTCGATTTATTTTGGTTTCATTTGAAAATTTACATCATGTAATAAATCTGATGCTGTCATCATAATGTATGTGATATACTTGTTTATTGTGTTGTTTTGTTTAAACCTCATAATTTCTTCTGATGTATTTCAGTATTATCTGCACAGTAGCATTATTTGCAAATTGATTTCAGGGTTAATATTTCCATGCTCCTGATCAGGATAGGATAGTTAGGATATATTAGTGGTAATTTTTTTATTTATTTTACAGAAAAAATATTGAATCAGACTTTATATTTATACTATGCCAAGTTATTTTTCAATCTGGTTATGAATGTGCAGGTGTTTATAGTGTAATTCATGTAATTAATTGAGTTTGTTAATATGTTATTAAATATTTATTTTTGTATTTATAGATTAATTGGTTAATTAGATTAATTTCCAGTTATCAGTTGTGTAATATGTCAACTAACTAAGTAACAGTTTGCTTTGCATATTTATAGGTGTAATATAGGCTTACTTAATAAATAGTAGCTTTATTTTTATTTTAAGCCTTTTCCTGTAGCTGGGAGTAATTTAGGGAAGGTAACGGGGCCTTAATCCCATCAGAGACAGCTACCTAACGACTGAGAGCATCTTTGAAAACTTTTGGATTAGGTTGTCTCTTAGTTGACAATTGTGCCAATCCGGCCCGTCAACAGATCCATAATATTCTTAGCAGTCCAAATAGCTTCGCATAAGAACCAAAACTACTCTGGATCCTCTGATCTAGTTCCTTTAAAGACTGGGAGTTTGATATCATCATTCACATGGGCCATATTGGATCGAGGGGGGGGGGGGGGGGAGAAGGAGGGGGAAAACTGGTAACATGAAGAAGGGAAATTTTTGAGGTAGACTGACCTGCGACAGGACTACTCAGGCTAGGGTTACTTTCAGACTGTGAAGGGTTCTTAGGGATAACAGATCTACGCTGTGGAGTGATAGGAGGGTTTCTTCAGATTTAGGTTCTTTTGGCCTTAATGAGGTATACTCGGTATTCTGGCCACGGATATAGGATCCAAGAGTTCTCTTGTAGCTTTTACCGCTATGAAGCAAACCACTTTGCTCGTCGCAGTCACTTTCACTTCCAAACATAGGTTAGTAGAAATAAATCTAGCAATCTGATTCGATAAGTAATATGCCTTTCTTAGCTAATAGCATTTTAATGTTTAGACTTAATGAATTCAGGTACTTACCCCTAGGTCCTTTGAAAAACTGTCTTTCTGCTTCGCTGAAAGAAGTATGTGTGTCAATGGCGAACTCCGTCACAAATTCTTCAAGGGTTCGTGTTGTCCAGAAGTCAACAGCTCTTGATACTGTGTTGTTTACCCTTTTCAACAGCGTAATTCTTTCCGGGGTCCAGGCAGGAGACTGATCTTCTTTGAAGTTTGTCTTTATTTCTGTTAACCTGGATAACCACTGGTGCAATTCTATGTGGATACTACCAAAGAAAATTTCATAAATATAAAAAAAAACGTACCTTTTCAAGAAGTCATCTGAGCTACGACGAGGATCTTTATTTTCTTGTTCAGCAAATTTCAGATAGGTATCTTCAATCCAGTCACCGATTTCTTTTACTGAGGACCTCCAAAACATATCCCTCTAAGTACGACATAGATCCCTCTTGAAGCAGATACTGGTTCAGCCGACAATGGAACCAATTTGTTGGGGCTTAGGGCAGACCCGGGTTCTTATCCTTTTATCTTCACACCAACAAATAGACCCACAGTGTTGGCCCTTTTGGCAACAACCTACGAACAGGTTGCAGTCTCACCCGAAACAACGATGGGGTGCCGCAGAATTAGGTTTCTACAGGCAAAAGAGGGATATTACTGTACCTTTATCCTTAACAAAGAATACTTATGTAATACAGAGCTTCGATATTCACTTAAACAGCTTCGCAGTTTAGATAAAATTGCAGTTTCTTGCTTAACCCTTAACTGGGAATTCACAGCGAAGTTAATACTTAACAGTTTATCTTACTTTATCCTTCATCTACTTATCAAATGCATAAAAACATAACAAAACACAACATAAAATAACCACCACAACACAAGATATACGTGGTTCACCCCCAGTGTAGGGGCTACGTCCACAGAATTGCATTTATATTCAACAAGTTACAAACACACAGTTCTGATATGCACACTCAGCTGTAGATATTCTGCACACTCAGCTGTGGAATCTTTCTTACAAAACCCTCTACGCACTCAGCTACAGAGGTTGTCCACGCACTCAGCTGGGACTTAACCTTAACCACAAAAATAGGCCTTAGCTTCTTCGCATCAAATCATCATACATAAAATCGTCAAAAGCCTCTGACTCCTTTACATAAGTGCCTATTTATACAAGTGCACTATTACAATACCATGGGCATAAACCATGGGTACCAAAAACCATGGGTTTAAACCATGGGTCATTTACAAAAAGAGGGGCTTTGACCTAACCCCGAAGCCCCTAAGACTATTTTGTGTCGCAACTCCGCTTACAAGCTTCGCACCAAAACCGCGGAGTTGCCAAAACTAAGGACCTTCAAGGTCCGAACCCCAACACCTTCACTTCAAAAGATGAAATAAATTCAAAAAAAAAATCTCAAGGGCTTGAAACACAAGCAAACGATGTTACGCATAGAATTTAGATTCATAGAGTCATGCCATTAAACAGATGGCTCTGAAATTACTAAAAAACCAAAGGGACGTGGACAAGCAAACCCTATCCAATTTTTAGGCTGCTACAGGAAACACGTGACTGTGTATGTAGGAAACCTACGTATGACACATGACTGTCTTATATAGCAACCCACGTATACAAGGTCATACACACGACTGTTGCGGAGAAAAATTCCTATGGCTTGGGGTGTACCACAACAGACAGAGAAACCATAGAAATAAATCCCTTCCCCATATGTAAGAGAAATACAACATCTAACACTAAAGGATCTCGAAACATACCTTATTCCGGATGGTTGTAGTAGATCCCCATTGAGCTTTCTCCAATCCCACTTGCGTTAGCAATTTACTCTCAAAAACAGTAAACAAGGCAATCATGCTATGTAATATAGTGTTAGGCCTACTCTAGCATATATGATCAATGATACATAAGAAATTAAATACATCCATGGATTCAATATTCATTTAAATGCACATCATTGAAGAGGAAAAGATATTTCTATTAAGTAAATCAGAGATTACATAAGTGACAACCTCTGTCGGCACGTCTGCGAACTGGAGAAACAGAGTCCACCACCTAGGCCTCCATGACCTCAATCCTCCATCTCTCGATAGCAAGCTCACAAGTGAAGGAAAGCTTGGGAAGAACACAAAGTGCTCCAAGGGACAAAGGGATGAAGACTCAAGTATAAGCAAGCTACGGCAACAATGGACTATAGTTTTCTTGCTCTTCAATTCCTCCTCTCCAATGTATCCAAAGGGTTCCTTATATAGTGCTTCAATGGGGTAATGGAAGGTCAAATCAGAGCGATCTGAAGACATATGGAAGGCCAAGAAACAATTGAATTGGATCCACATCAAGTAAAACTCCAAAAACATTTGGCCTTTTGCACACATCCCGATGTACGCAGTTTTAAGGGTAATATCCTCATATATACACGAGAAAGGGATTAAAATTCACGTACATCAAATAATGAATGGTTTTAGGGATGATCTTGGAAACATCAAAGGTACAAAAATATTCCATGGGTTCCAAAGAGTCTACAAAGGGATAGGGAAGGCCATAAAAGTGTGATCAACCATGTGTGGTAAAATCAGCTGTAACAGATGCCCCCTAATATCTGAGGTCAGAGGGGTAACCTGATGGCCGAAATACATTATAAATCCATCCTAGAAGTGGAGTGATGAAGAACCAGGTGGAAGAACCAGCCATCCAACTGTATAATACAATAATCAAACTCTGCACATGACTGCAAATACATATAGCAGTCCCATATACATAAGAGTACAATGGCCATGAATAGGCATGATATACAAGCTGTGTGGTCATCGCCATGTACAATATACAATAGATTAGAATCTCCATGATAAAGATATACAAAGGACCAAGATCTCTGTGAAAGCTGAATATATACCATGGATCAAGATCTCCATAATGGCTGAAGATATCTGACATACACTGGAATCAAGTCACGAGAACTGAAATCTCATGAACATTGGCACGATCAAGGAGGTAGATTATATGAAATGTCACCAATCTGGAAATTCTTCTAAATAAACTGCTATGAGTACATGTCCTACTATGTGAATAGAGGTGTCGAGGTCAAACATAGTAGTCCATTGTCTAATTATTGGTCATTGATGTATACCGTTAATAGACGTGATATCACCCACCGATAATGAAAATGGGAATCAAGGTACTAGAGTGCAATCTAACAAGCATGAATAAATGTGTTGAGGTTGAACACTTGGAAGAATCCATCGATCAAGGGACATTGATGTATTCCCAAAACTGTCGATGGTGAGAGAACCTACCACTGATAACTGTAAGTCTCAAGGCACTCAAATGACTCTAGAATCCTATCCCAGAATAAATGATCTGAAGTTGATGGAATGGAATCTGTTGGAAGGAGGGTATTAAGGCATCCCCCATCAACCAACATGAGGTACTCAACAACGATGTATAATGTGGAAGGACTCGACCAAGATTTGCACGAACCAGTAATAGTACCGGGAATGGCCGACATGCAAAGTCAAGACAACTGAGGAATGGCCAACTCAAGCTTCAACTTCCTTCGAACAAGAGCATAAAGGTGAATGGTGACTGAATGTAGGTAGCATCGACTCGATATACAAAACTGGGACATCTCTATGATATATGAGGCATCGACAGAGGCTCCATAGGGACTGGAAGCTTAACCAGTCGATGGAGATAAACTCAAAGATACAAGTACAACTCCTAAATTCAAACTACTAACCCAACCAACGGATGTGATATACAGTGCTCTGTTCGAAGGCGACACGACTAGACTGCTGCCAAAGATAACATCTTTTCCTGTCTGGCATTTTGGTTTTTTTTTTGTACTTTTTCAGATATTTTGAAAGGCTTGAAAAAGAAAAAAAGTGCTTTATAGTTACAAATATAGGAGGATACGAGTGTCATAGGGAAAACAAACTAGTTCCAAGTAGTGGAACATACCTATGATCAATGCCAGGAAACATGTGCAGGATAAGGACACTCAAGGGAAAGTACCCTCCTGGTAAAATATGGGGAATCAAGCTGCAAAAGGGATATAAAAAGGCTCTGCTTGGCTAGACATGAGACAAGCTCGGGCTGTATGGCTGATAATCAAAGTTAGGGAAGCTGACATAAGGCTCAATAAGGCAAGAAAAACTCATGATAACGTAATTACAACTTGACATATACAAGGAAGTCCTGGGGAAAATGCCAGCATAAAGTTCAAGAGTATGAAGCTCTTGCTCAAAGTCATGGCGATACTATACAAAGGACTCCCACACCCTAAAGGAAAAATGTCGGCATGGGCACCAAATGCAAAACATGATCTAACTAGGGTACCCATGTATGGTAAAGCTCTACCATTCACAACATGTCACTTCTAAAAGCAGTAAGAAGGTTCTGTGACAAGATGGAATGGGTTCATACCTAAGGTTAAAATGAAACGGTCATAAGGTTATGCAAAATGAAAAAGGATGTGAAACCTAACCTATATACCAGTTTAGACATAATACATGCGGTAGGCATGAACGGATCAAAGACATGGTCAAACCACACTCAAAATGGATTCCTACATCATCAAATTAGTTCAAATAGTCCAAAATGGTAAAAAACTATAGGAAGTGGGTAAAAAACAAAACAAAAAATTCTATAAATAGTAAAAAATTTAAAAATTTTCATATCATTTGAAATTTTTACCCAACATAGCTCAGAACTTCAAAAGCAAATTCTAGGAGCATCGTCCAGCAGAATCTCTCCCCGTTTGATCCAAGTAGATTCTCATGCCCTCCTCTTCTAATTTCATGCAATTTTTTTGAATTTTCATGGTCCATTTTATTTTTTAAGCCATCCATACTTGTGCATTTTAGCCCACATAGAAATCGATATTTTTTTCACGTATAGGGCTAGCCATATGCAGAAAAATCACCAAAACCCACTTACATACGTGGTTGTTTTGAGAACAGTCGTGTATAGGGCCGCAAACAAGGTTTTCAAAGGCAAAAATTGATCAAAACTTTGGTTTTTTTTGCAGGATGGTGTTAGAGTGGAGGGAAACAGAGCATAGTGATGTGGAGGAGGCTATGCAAGGTAATCTTATGGCCCAACAAGCATTATGGGCATGTGGTTTATACAAGTTTTGGTGTCTTGGAAGCCTGAGGACCAAACCAAGACTACTCCAGCTGCTGGTGGACTACTGGGATCCAGAATTAGAGACATTACAGATAGACGGGATGTCACTCAGCATAGTGGTTGAGGACATATACTTTATCACTGGTTTGTCCTAACGAGGAGAGATGGTGAACCTCCAATCTCGTGGGACAGGAGGCAAGCTGACTATTGATGAGTACATAGTTGTGTACTACTTTCCGGAGATGAAAAAGGTTGGGAGCCAAATCCATAAAACTCTATCCAGATTGTGGGACTAAAGGCCATACTTTTGGCATTAGGTAGGATTGTTGGGTTAGCTTCACTCCACCAGGCCTCGCGGCCAATGATGTTCTATGCGGTGGAGTGTATGCAACCTACAGTGTATGACTGGAGTATGATGTTGTTGAGCAACATGAAACAACAACTCAGTGACTACAAGATGGGCAGGGTGCAGAACTTTGGGTTCAGCAGCATACTGAGCACGTTCTCCTTTGAGAGGGTGCCAGGGATAAGCCCTAAGGTGGACATTGCTCCTCATGGAGTTCGAGATCTAGCCCAGTGATGTTGGGAAAATGTCATGCGCAGACTGGGCAGGGGTAGGGTGGCTAACCCCTACCTAGTAGACTTCTTGCCATGGTTTCAGAGACAGATCATCACCATAGATGACTACCCCTATGCAGGGATAGACTTCCACAGAGATCCGAATATGCCGCTACCACTAGGAGAAGCTTATGGCGACATAGGTAAAGAATCCCAAACCCACTTTTTAAGTTTTGAATTATTTAAATTTTTTTGTGTTTTTTGATATATTGACTCAAAAGACATATTTTTGGTGTGATGACACATAGTGATAATCTGTCATGTGTATGCAGATGTAGGACCATGGCGGCTAGAAGGCTTCCCTCGTCATCGACGGAGGGGGAAAGGAGATGATATCATGGGTGTGAATGCAGAGCGGACGCTCCAAAGCATCCACACAAACTTTGTTCGCTTGACACACAGGGTACCCATAGCACAAGTCGAGGACTTTCCTGAGGCCATGTAGCATTAGGTGGTTGGTGTACAACGAGCATGGGTTTGACTCTTTCGAAAGCTAGCTAGAGCCGTAGTGCTATATCATGATCAGAACCCCCCTCCTCCTCAGGCTTAGAGACTTGAGTGTATTCATTTTTGTATGACCGTGTATTATATGTTGGTGGCTTAGAAGCCCCAATTTTGTATATGACACTTATGTATGATGACATCACTTTTTTGGATATTAATGAAAAAAATATTTTATAATGATCGATTTTATTTATATTTACATGTGTGTAAAATGTATGTTTGTGATATGCTTATGGTCTATGAAACAAATTCCAATCTAACACATAGTTAGCATATGAGTCAACAACTTGATTAAAAACTCTTGGAACATGAATGTATGTTATATTCTCAAATTATCATTCTAGAAATCTCACACATAAGAATATTTGTAATAATGTCGGATCCCTAATACAATACAAGCCATTAAGCTGTGAAACCACTAACTACGAATCAAGACGTACCTCAAGAGAATGAACACCATGTGAAAGGACATCATGCAATAACTCAATAACGACACTATATTCAGCAACATTGTTCAAAGAAGGCAATAAACATACGCCTCCTGAAGACAAGACTTGACACGTAGGAGTATGAATCACCCAAGCAGCTGAAGCTGAGTTTTGAGTGTGGCGGATAGCACCATTAATGAATCCTATGTAAATGGAAGACTACATCAACATCTACCATAAGAAATGAAAGCTAATCAACAAACCCAATCACCATAAAAAAACCTAACTATGCAATGCAAAACTATATAATAATATACAACAATCATCCCTGGCTAAAGATCATGCATAGTATTTTTTGAGATAGAGCCCATTTCTAGGCTCTACCAAGGCTATCCCTTCATAATCAACCAGCTCATAAGCACCTTTCTCTAAGACTCGTTTAACCATGTAAGAACCATGCCACATGGGATTGAATTTCCCTAACCCCAAGGGTTCTTTAGCTTGATCCCAAAAAAGGACCAAGTCACCTTCATTAAACCTCCTTGGATGGATAGACTTATCATCCTGGACCTTGACGTGACACTTGTTAACCTTGAGAGCCACTAAGGAATCTCGGTGTTGCTCATCAAGCTGCTCTAAGTGGACCAAATGCTCTTCCAATGCAGAAGTGTCAGGTAAAATCTCTACAGCTAGCTTTAGAGAATGGATTTTGCATTCAACCGGTAAAACTGACTCCACCCCATGTACAAGATGATATGGAGAGAAACTCATTAGAGGAAATTTCAACTCAAAATGGGCCTCCTAAAATGAACTAATAAAATAAAAGTTAAAATAATAAAATAATATTTATTAATTTTGGAGGAAGAAAAGAAAAAAACTACTTTTTTGTTTGTATTTTTGACATATCTCCCCATGTTTTTACTCAAATTTCGATCGAGAGAGCTCGTTGGATGCGGAATTTAATTCCACATCTAATGAGTACCCACTCGACATACTTTTGACGGACCCCGCTACCCCAAAAACAAGAAATACCTGAAAAAATGAAATGATGATGTCATCATTTTGTTTTTTTAGGTATTTCTTGTTTTTGGGGTAGCGGGGTCCGTCAAAAGTATGCCGAGTGGGTACTTGTTGGATCCGGAATTTAATTCCACATCCAACGAGCTCTCCCGATCGAAATTTGAGTAAAAACACAGGGAGATATGTCAAAAATACAAACAAAAAAAGTAGTTTTTTTATGATACCTATCCCCAAATTTATATTAAAAAAGTGTTTAAGACCTATACGGTATTTCAAATTTAAAGAAATTTCATTGGCTAACACATGATGACATGGAATTTGAATAAAAGTTAAAAGGCCCATTTTGAGTTGAAATTTCCTCTAATGAGTGGCAGTCTTAACCATGGTTCTATCAGGCCCACAAAGCAAGATACAACATAATATGCCAATTGGTATTGCTTCATGTGATGGTTCATTGGAGAATAGACTTAAGTGATTTATTCACTGCTTCAACATTTCCATTCGCCTGAGGGTAATAATAAGATGAATTTTCTTGCTTATACCCTAACTTGGAATCCAACTCTTCCATCATTTTATTCTAAAAGTCCCTACCATGGTCAGTGACAAGCTCTTTAGAAATGCCAAACTAGGTGATAATCTAGTTGAACACGAAATGCACGGCTCTCTCACCATCAGATTTAATTGTGGGCATAGCCTCTGCCCATTTTGTGATGTAATCAACATCCACAATAATGTGATGATCCCCCAGCCAGAGCTGGATTCCAATCCATAAAGTCAATTCCCCACTTGGTGAAGGGACGGACGATGACATTAGGATGTAACGGGGCTAGATGCGAGTGCATATTGTGTGCAAACACCTAGGAAGGGTGGCACTTCTTGACTGCATTAACGTAATATTTGAATATGGGCGGCCAAAAATATCTCATTCTAAATATTTTTGGGGCTGTATAAATACCAACTAAATGACCACCACACGCCCCTCCATGGTAATCATTCAGCACAACCTCAGCCTCATCATGGGTTAAACAATGATGCAAAATGGAATCTACCCCATGGTAGTACAAAGTGTTATCCACTATAAGGTATTTCTTAGCTACATGATGTAATCGTCGTCGCTCATCCCGTGATAGGTGAGTACGGACCTTCAATGTTTGCAAATATACAATGATATCCCCGTACCATGGGTCCAAAGTTGAGATAAGGAAAATATTTTCATCGACGAACATATCCTCATAAACTTCCTCCTCCTCAAAACTTGGAAAATCGGATATAAGCTCCGTAAAAATCAATGATTTCTTCAATTTCACTGAAACGAACTTGAGATCAAACTCTTGCAAAATGACAATCCACCTATTGTATTTTCCCCCAATCATCCTTCTAGTGAGGATGAACTAAAATGGATTGATATGAGCTACGACCAAGGTTTGGTGAAGGAGAATGTAGTGTCTCAAACGTTGAACTGCATGAACGGTAGCCAAGGATAGCTTCTCCACATGGGAATAGATAAGTTCTAAATCTATAAGACTTCAGCTCAAATAATATATGACATGCTCATGGAGATCCTCATCCTCCTAAACCAAAACCATACCAACCGTTTCCATGGACGCGGCCACATAAATCAAGAAATCACGACGATAGTCGGGTGGAATAACCACAGGGGCCATTGCTAAGGCTCGCTTAAGAGCATAAAAGGACTCCTGGGCTCGCTCATCCCAGTAAAAAGGAGTGTCCTTCTTCAAAATATGCATAAATCCTTTAGCCAAATCGAAAAAATTAACCACGAATCTCCGCAAGAATTTTTCCATGCCTTCCAAACACTGAATATGTCTAATATTACGTGGGGGATACAATTGAAGTATTTCCTCAACCTTTAAGGGATCGACTCTTATACCCTTCTTGGATACGATGAATGCTAGCAAGCGACCAACAGTCACGCAAAAAATGCACTTATGAGGATTTAAATGAACCTGGTAATGATGGCATATTTTGAATACTAATCTCAAATGATTTGGATGACACACTCTCAAACAAGAGTGAGCAGCGAGATCATCCAAATATACTTTGATAATTGTTTTGAGATCGTGAAAAATTAAGGTCATGGCCCACTGAAACGTAGCTCCGGTGTTTTTAAGGCCGAAAGGCATCTTCCAATATGCAAAAGTACCCCAAGGACAAATAAATGCGATCTTATGTTGATCCTCGGGCTTAATCTGAATCTGGTTATATTTGGAAAAACCATCCATAAAGGAAAAAAATACCTCACTCCCGGCACATTCATCCGAAAATATGATCAATAAATGGTGTGGGGAAATTATCCTTAGGACATGCGCGATTTAGGTCACAGAAATCAGTGCATATATGGATCACTCCCTATTTCTTATCCACTGGAACAGGATTTTAAACCCACTTCGTCAAGGGAAGGGGATAGATAAAACTATATTTCAATAGTTTCTCTATCTCAGCCTTAATGTTGGGTTCTTTTCTAGGATTCACTACACGTAAACATTGTCGAACCAACTTCGCATCCGGATAGGTTTTGATCTCATGTTCGACAATACGAGGGTCAATACCTAGAATCTCATCGTATAACCACACAAAGATGTCACGAAACTCTTTAAACAACGCGGTATACTCCTTGATCTCATCAGGGGAACAATCTGCCCCAATGTAGACATTCTCAACCTTGCCAGGATCACAAGAAATATTGATAGGAATAGTTGGCGATACATTTTCCATGTTTCCATCAGCCATCAGACCAGGAGAGCTTAATGGAACCATGGGGATACTAATCTTCTCGCTAAGAATATCCCTAAATTCATCACACTCCATATGATCAAGCTTAGGAAGAAAATATGATCGATGATGCAATTCCTCCCAAGGTTGCTCAACTCCCGACATGGCCTCAAGGATAGATTCATCCAATGGAAAAACATCATCAAGGAAATCATGTGAGTGAGATGAATCTACTGCCCATGCCAGAAACACATATGGGTCCTCCTCCTCTGTTTATGAAGAGGAAGGACTAGGCTCTGCAACCTGATCAAGATTCACTTGATAAGCCACCATCATTGTAGGAAACGGCATGTCAGTCTCAGTGGGTATACTCAAAGTACTCAGTGAAGGAAGAATCCAAGGATCTTCCATATGGGTAGTGCAAAAAGATACCGAACTCAAAGAGGATGAATCCCGACCAAAACTAGACCCAATCATAAAGACAGGTGCAAGACAATTAAAGGTTCCCATAAGATAAGGATACATACCTATGCCCAAACTCCTAGTTGCTGGTTGAGAATGATCAATAATCAGGATAGAAGCTCTCGATGATGCATTGACACTCGGATTTTGGAATGGCATTTGATTAATCGTAATACTATTCCCATTCAACAGAAATCATATCACTCGAAAGAGGGAAGAGGCTACATCTTGCATACTATACATCCAATTCTGACCCAGCAAAATATTGTAGTCAAGGGGTGCATCAACCACCCCGACCTCGATTGCGACAGTCTTCCCTCCCAATTGGACCTTTAAGGAAGGAATAATTATGTGCAACCGAAACGATCTACCATCGAAAGATGTCAACATAGTAGCAAATTGAGACAACTCGGGAGAACCCAATCCCTTCCAACAAGACAAAGACATCACGAAAGCGGCATCGCCTTCATCAATGAAAGTATGCTTGACGATGTTGTTAAGACACTCTACATGAATCAAAAGAGACATGTAGTAAGGCAAGTGAGGTTGTACTCCCATGGTTTCAAATTTGATCATAGTAGAAGAGTTATCATCACTAACCCCAAGATCAAATAAAAAATATTTACTCTGCGGAGGACAACTCTGAAGCACTTCTAACGTGGACATCGCACAAGGAGTCTGGCCCAAATCCTCAACAACTGAATAGTTCTTGGCGGCTCGAGCATTAGGATTGTTCCCCGAACGCTTTAAGACTCCCTTAGGAATGCGAGGTGGAGCTTCAAGTTTATCCATAGGGTTTTCGATTCGCAAAGGGCTCTTAGGTGGGGAAGTTTATTTCCCAAGTTCTGGTTGTGACAAACCATAGTCTTTCGTATGAGTCACAACCTTAGAAACACTCATCATGTTGATGCATCCATGACCATTAGCGGCCTCCAACGGGTTTTGATTTCCACCCGATGCACAACCAGGATCAATGGTCCTTGAGTTCATATTTTGATTGTTGGGTAAAGGATTAGTTAACACAGCTGGGCCCTGTGCTATGAACCTCGAGGAATATTCCATATGAGGGCACAAGTGAGTGAGATGGTCCTCCTTACATAATTTTCAAGGAAACTTCACCGTACGTTTAGACTGCTTGTCCCCCCTGGCATCAGTGTTCTTGTCATTATTATTAGCATTTCCGTTCTTGTTCCCACCCTTACGATTATTTTTTCCTTTTTTCTTATTCCTTCCATGCTTCTGGTTTCCTTTCAGGTTCAACATTTGCACGGAAAGTACATTCAACGATTGGGTAGGTTGAGACGAAGCCGTAGCTTGACCTGACATAGACTAGTTAATTGAAAATTGGATCACTTGTTTCATAACCGAGTCCACAGGTTTGGTACTTTTATAGCCCACAATACCATCGGTATGTGGCCCAAGCTTGACCTTGGGGTCGAAATTGGACTTAGGAGCATTGGGTATAATCTCATACAAACGTCTGGATTGAGCATAGATCAAATCCAACTCTTGTGCCCTAAAAATAGCATGTTCCTTGTTTTGAACTCCGGATGTCAAAACATCCTTTGTTATGTAAGGTAATAAATATTTGAGGAACCACTCAAGAATAAACTCTGGTGGTATAGAATCTTTGATTAACCATTTCTGTCTACACCACTCTTGAATATGATCTGAAATGTGTGTGGCTTTATCTTACCGGAAGGTCGACAAGAGTTCGGTACCGACGTCGTAACGTATAGGTAGCTGGAAATGATTAAGGAAATTCAACACAAGATCATCAAACGTAACATAAGCTACCCCCCTGGTAACTCTATATACCATTTCATTGCAGGGCCCATTAGGGTGCGTTGAAATAGCCTCAAACAAATGGAATCGTCATGTAAGGAATTGGAAGAGCACCAAAGGTGGTAAGTGGTGACATGCTCACCAGGATCTTCACCAGCCTTACCTTCAAACTTAGGAATGTCTGAAGGAAGCTTGTTAGGGACAGTTGGCCATGTCGAGTTATGAGACACAGGATCATTCATCAATCACGATAATTCAGGTTCAAAGTTGCAAGGAAAGGGAGCCTAGGTTGAGCTGGTCGATTCCACGCTCCCTGGTAGTTTTGATTCATGTAAGTTTGATTTCTATAAATACCATGGCCTTGGCCATAATAAACTCCTCCCATTTGACCCATGTAGGGTTTCATGGAATCATTATGATGTGGGGTGCCTTGATTATGAGGCACTACAAAGCCATAATTGGAAGAGTAAGCGGGTTTTTTATACCTGTACCCATATGGTTGATAGTTTTTTCCATAGTGCGGTCCATACGAATGTCCATGAGAAGCTCCATAAGGTGTTCCATGGGAAGTACCATGAGACTGTCCATATTTAAGGGTATGGGAAGCTCCATAAGCTGGAACATGAGATGATCCAGAAATAGGTACATGACCTGCTGACATAACATGAGGTACTTGACTCTGAGATACTACCGTGCGAGCAGTCGCAGAATGAACATGGCTAGTAGCAACATTTTGGCCTGAAGGCCCACATGAACTAGGTGGAGGATGAGTCATTAAAAACTCATTCGAAGGAACGGGGTTTGAAGACGAAGGGACGTGTGAAGGAATGTAAGTGGTGTTCCCAATGTTCACTCATCCCAGTTCTTGTATTCACATAGGATTACTAACACTAGGTCTAGTATGAACATCTGAAGTTGCCTCCACCACAGGGATGGAGGGTGCAATGTGACTAGTGCCCCCAAATCTCTCCGCATGGAAAGGGATGGGAGTGCCCCCAGGCATAGTCTTAGGACCAACTTTTGACTCAACATTATGTGTCGAATCGGGTGGAGGGATATCATACATATCATATCTAACATGACTAGTTATTATGGGTTCATGGTGAGTCTCATCGCCCAGAAACCAATACCAGCAACCTATGAATGAGGGATCATAACTAGATCATGAAGGTTTTTCATGTGAAGCATCATATGTGCTAATAGGATCTTCCTCCCCAACCTCATGAGGTGGAGAAGACATCTCTGGAATCTCATCCTCATGATCTCCCATGGTCTGTGAATTAGAGTGAGAAGTAGTTCGCCTGAACTATCTAGTTCTCTCTCCCAAAGGAGGAGGAGACATGGAAGGTGAAATTCTTGCTAAACGATGAGAATAGCAGGTTGTCGTACCTATATCCAAAATGAATCAAAAAATAAAAATATTCGATCTAATTACACAAACCCTAGGTGAGCTAGCATGCACAGAGCATACACCTATAAAATGTAAAGCCAAATCGCAAGCAAATAAGGGTAGGACATGTGAGCTCCCAATTGAAGCAAGTACGTCTCTCCTAGGAGAGGCTTGAGACTCCCATACAAAACAAGTGGAGGTTCATAACCAATTATAGTGGCTCTCAGCTTCAACACATATAGCGACTGTGTTGTATAACCCCTACCTAGTCAGGACACCTGTAGAATAACCTCTGCAAATACCCCCTCGATAACCTAGGTAAGGCAACTAATATCAACTCAATATAATCAATGCTCAGGAAGACAGTCACAAGCGGGATTGACCATATGGGAAGGGTAGCAAACCTCGAAACTCTTGAAAGAGCCCCAAGATATGAATAAAATCCTGGAAATATCTCCGGTGCTACTCAGTTACAACCAAGGGTCATCCCAATCATAACCGCTCACAGTGCCTCGTGCTTAACTCCCTTGTAAGAGGAGGATCCTGAGAAACACTAATTATATAAAGGATTTCACACTCTCACCTGGACATACATCTAATTGTTTTGTTTAGTGGTCTTGGAGAATTGACTCACAATGAACTATTCCAAGACCCTAAAACCTAATCTTGTTGGTGCACCCTAAAAAAGAAAAGAGTGTAATTGATTTTATTATGCGTTGATTTTAATTGGATTTATTACTAAAAGGGTAAATGGACGTGCAACTAATTATGTTATGACACAACAAGAAGTAAAATGCACACCTAACAATCAATGCAAATGCACTGTGTTGAATGAAAAATAGGGTATCCTACTACGTGAAGTGCAAAAATTTTCCTTCACATGTATATGCAATTCCTATATTAAAATATCACTAATATTCACCAAGCAAACCTAATGCAAGTACCATGCTAAATGCAAAATGAAAATAATGCATAACAATGCAAAAAAGTAAAATGTTTTTGTATTTTTGAATTAAACGAGATAAAAAGAAAAAGTATGACTCTACAACCCTTAGACTCTGCAAGCACTCACATATAGCATCCAAGCAAAGCACCAAGGTAAAATAAACCTAATGCACTAATCCCCCAAAAAAATGGAAAATGAAATGACAAGAACATTCTTCAAAAATAAAATCAAAAGAGTCTCTAGTCAGAAACAAAGGGGAGATACAGACTCTAGAAGCATCAAAGAAGACTCAGCAATCACCCAAATGCACCCAGGAATAGTTAATCTTCCCAAAAAATCAAAAAATAAGGGCATACGTGATTGTTCTCAATAAACCTGGGTACATACATGATTTTTCCAAGAAAATCCACGTGCATACGCGACTGTGAAAGCAAAACCCGCGTATAGGAAAAAAAAGATAGAAAAATAAGGTAAATGAACAAAATGAGACAAAATTTACTTCTCCAGGATACTACTGGATAATCATGCCCCCAGACCCGACACAAAAACAAAAGAATAAGAGCAATAAAAGCACATTGTATGCCAAAAACCCCCAAATAAAAACAATTTTGAACCTCCCCAGTATAGTCGCCAATTCTATTACGGAGAAAACTTTCTATGGCTTGGGGTGTACCACAACATACAAGGAAACCACAGAAATCAATCCCTTCCCCATATGCAAGAGAAATACAACATCTAACACTAAAGGATCTCGAAACATATCTTATTTCGGATGGTTGTAGTAGATCCTCGTTGAGATTTTTCCAATCCCGCTTGCATTAGCAATTTACTCTCAACAACAGTAAACAAGGAAAGCATGCTATATAATATAGTGTTATGCCTACTCTAGCATATATGATCAATGATACATAAAAAATTAAACACATCCATGGATTCAATATTCATTTAAATGCACATCATTGGACATGAAATATATTTCTATTAAGTAAATCAGATATTACATAAGTGACAACCTCTATTGGCATGTCTGCGAACTGGAGAAACTGAGTCCTCCACTTGGGCCTCCACCACCTCAATCCTCCATCTCTCGATAGAAATCTCACAAGAAAAGGCAATATTGGGAAGAACACAAAGTGCTCCAAGGGACAAAGGGATGCAGACTCAAGTATAAGCAAGCTATGACAACAATGGACTATAGTTTTCTTGCTCGTTAATTCCTCCTCTTCAATGTATCCAAAGGGTCCCTTATATAGTGCTTCAATGGGGTAATGGAAGGTCAAATACGAGCAATCTAAAGGAATATGGAATGCCAAGAGACAAGTGATTCAGATCCACATCAAGGAAAACTCCAAAAACATTTGTCCTTTTGCACACATCCCGATATACGCAGGTTTAAGGGTAATATCCATGTATATACGTGAGAAAGGGATTAAAAGTCGCATACAACAAATAATGAGTGTTTTTAGGGATGATCTTGGAAACATCAAAGGTAGAAAAATAGTCCATGGGGTTCAAAGAGTCTGTAAAGGGATAGAGAAGGCCATAAAAGTGTGATCAACCATGTGTGGTAAAATCAGCTGTAACAGCGACTATGCTTAAAGCAACCCATGTGTACTGCTAAAAAAATTTCAAAGAAAAACAAACTAGCACAAACTTTTGGGCACACTACACTGTAAATCAAAAGCAAGATAAAAGGGACCACACTCAGAATCAGAATCAGAACAAAGACTGATAAAGGGAACCTACATGATGAACCCATAGCAGGTTGGAATCCCCAGCGGAGTCACCAGTTCTGTTGTGCGGGACAATACACCCTTGTAACCTAGGGTCTAGAGTTACCAACTTACTATTAGACTTGCAAACAATCAGCTTTTATAGAAAATGAAATGACAATAGGAAGAGATTTTGGATTACCCACTTTATGACGGTTGATCCAAGCTTAATATTCACTCTCTTCAATCTTTTCCAAAGATTCTAGGGATGCTTCTCCTCAGTTGCAAAGAGCCAATTCTTCAAGCAATATCTCATACATTAATATATATTATAGGTTAGATGAAATGCATATTAATATCATAATTGAAAACATTTATTAACCAATATACGTGAGACAAGCATAATACAAGATTAGAAGAAGAATTCTCTTTATTAACAAATAGTGAATAGGTAAGAATACAGCCCAGTGCAATGTCCCCTACCCTGCAACCGGTGAAGAGGATGCTACCATACCATCATCTATCCAGGAAACTAACCCCATGAACATATACATAAAAACTGAAATGCTTTGAAACTAAAACATCGATACGTCATTATCATTCAGCGGAAGCAAAACCATACATTCAAGCATTCAGAATGTTCATTGTAATTCATTAAATAGTAAATACAATTACAGAGATGAAATCGACAAGAATAATTATCTTTGAATGAAGCTCCCCGCAACCAGCTATGTCGGTGCAATGTTCCACCCAACCATAGGCTAGTGTGCTCCTTAATATCTCAGCAACACTACCACCCTTGAGCTTGGCATGATTCCCCAAGGAATAAGGAACTAAGCAGGCTCACACATAGCCAAAGATACACAACAATACATAGCCAAAGATACACAACAATACATAGCCAAGCCAACGTAGTTGGGTTTATCAAGCCATTAGGGAGCTGGGAAAAGCTGACTACTAAGCTGGTGGGCTCACTAAGAGCTAAGGACACATGCACAAGAACTAGCCTGACTTCTAGAACACCCACACACACCCAACACAAGGAATCAGTCCCTTCTCTGCTACACAGTCCCTCAGGCCCTGACTTCCCTTCCAGTTCTTGTAACCAGGAATATTTCACCTTCTGTGGACAGAAGCTGTTCCTCTAGTCTGAATGGTTCAAATCTAGAACAAAAGAGTGAACAACAAAGGATGAAGACCCTCCCTGGATGTTGTAAACACCTGGAATGTTGCTTCGATAGTGAACATGTGTACCTGCAACCAGATCAAACATGCAAACACATCAAAGCTACGAGAACATCATCTACTTATCCATGTTAGTGACGAAGGAATTTAACAACATATACATGCAAAATCAAAACAACAGTAATGTGGGATGGAAATCAGCTTTGCATTAAGATGTATGGAGAAGTTTACAACCAATTAATCCTTAGTGTCAACATGCATCTCCATGAGACAAACACTTCATCCCCATAAGCTCCAACTTTGCTCTCTATGCTCTCCAATGGCTTGGGCCAAGTGGTCAATCCAACAGCATAACAATACCTCTATAGTTCTCCCCCTCAACCATAGACATGAGCTTGTATTTTTAAGACTCAATGGATAGGAATGGTTGAGATATTTGTGGATGAGGTGGCCTCTAAGATCCTATGATGGGGGATCTTGAGCTCAACTGACCGACAATGATAGGGATAAGGGAGGAAATGAGGCTCATGATATAGAAGCCTCGAGAAACTTCTCTTTTTCCCATTTTACCTATGGTACAACTTTTCTCCTCTTATGATAGAGCAGTTCAGATGGGAAACAATTATGGACAAAAGGCCACAAGTGGTGGCACCGCTTATGGAAAATAGGATACAGGTGGTGCAAGCAAGATACCACTCATGGTTAACAGGGAAAGCGCGGTGCTGAGTATTTTCATGTAGGATTGAAAAACAACATGGGGTTTCCACTCTAAATGTTGGGTTTAAGGGAAAACATGTAAGTTGAAGGTCTTATCACATGGTGGTGACAGGATTTGGGTATAACAGAATGCCCCCCAAAGCACGAGACTTAGAGGGATACGATAAATGAGAGGTTTGAGAGAACAAGTTGTCACTTCGAGGTGAAAATGTCAGCTCGATCAGAGCATGTCGTCTAGTAGGCATCTGTAGTGCATCAATATTTTTTACTCATATACACAAGTAACCAACTCATTGCTACAGATCAATACAAGGCAGATCCATGGGAGGAATAAACAAGCATGGCTACTAGAATACAGCATAGATCCATGTGATAGAGGACTCAAACTAATACATAGCTACCAGACATAAAACGTAAATCTATGTCATACAGATGCAAATTTGAGCATAGCCACGACCATACAAATGTGGATCCATGCTAGATATACAAAACTCCATCGCAACCTAGGGAAAGCAATGAGTGCCAAACAAATACCCAGGGTCTTCGTCTCATCTTCCACAAAGTACAATTCTATCCATGTGATTACAATGATCTGAAGTCGAACATGGTAGAAACCACTTGATTACCAGCCAATGATGTGAGCCGTTAACTTGTGCGAAGGAGATCACCATTGATGTCAATGATTCCCAAGGTACCCTAGTACAATCTACTGAGTGTAAATAGATGTCCTGATGTTGAACACAGTCAATTCTATCGATCAAAGGTCAATGATGTGAACCTATGTCGAGAGCAGGGCCATGATGAGTCCCACATCGATGACATGAAGCTTGGAACATAGTTCTTGAATGATGTGAATGTAGTAACCACAAGAATGACTCAAAAGTACTGACATAAAGACTGATTTGACTGCAGAGGTAAACTTCTTCAACTTCCCTTTGAAAACCGGGCAGCACGACACAAGACTTGGCAGCATGATTGAATAGGAAAAACTCACGATGCGAAAGTGGAAAATGCATTATTTTGAAAGACTCAAAGGAGTGACATGACTCATGGAAGTGCATCATCATGGAGATCAGTTGAATACCCAATTGACTAAAATGATATGCAAATAAGTGCCATGTTCAAAGGTAACGACAAACTACTACCATTTATTTGCAAAATGTTTCCCTTCCCATTTCCCCCATCGTGATCGATGAGTGCCTCTTTTCGGTTTTACGAGTTCAAAGAGGGTAACAAACACTCAGTATAGCTCATCTGAAGACAAGTCCAAACTCATATGTTTTATGAACCTGAGAGAGGAGGGGTTTTTTCCCAAAAATGGGTCTCTCAATGTTTAATTTAACGAGTCCAATGAAATAAAACTCAGTATCGTTCATGTTTAGAGAGTCTGAACGATTACGGAAGAAAACTCCAAAAGGTCATTTTTCATATGATTCAGTCCCTAAGGCCCGAAAAAGTGTAAAATCATACCTTAGAGAACTCTTCCAGTTATGATTGGCTAGAGTGTTCCTTTTTCGTAAATAGTCCATCCGAACCGAAAAAGAGATAACCTACCGTCGGAGACACGAATCTTCAAATATTTTAACAATTGTGAAGAAGATAAGATCACTCGACAATCTTTTCATATTTAGGGAGCCTAAAAAGAGTTTAAAGAGGACTCCATGAGGTTTCTTTACACAATGTTAATTTTTACGAGCCTCGAAAGAATCGGAAACGGACTCGACAATATTTTCGTGTTTAAGGATCCCAAAAAGAGTTAAAAGAAGACTCCATGAGTTTTCTTTACACAATGTTAGTTTTTACGATCCTGGAAAGAATCAGAAATGGACTCGGACCTTTGATACTAGGTTTCAAGAGCATGATCAAAGTGTCGTAACAAACGCTCAATGACTTTTTCCATTTTATGGTAGTATGAAAAATTCATAAACAAACTCCCAAAACTTTACTACTATGGTTCTTCTATCCTACAAACGACTTAAAAACAAGTGTTAAATGCGCTCATAACTGACATTAAGGGATTACGACCGATAAATTTTGAGTAAAAAGAAATTTTAAATCAAAACTATAGCATGTCAAACCCAAAAATGTGTATAAAAGTCATGTATATAGTGAAAAATCAAATCATTTTACTATTTACCCATAGTGGAGAGCATTTGGAGCACTTTCCTAGTGAGATATTCAGTTGTTGATATCAAGAGTTTCCATCATCGAATTCGACCACCGTCAGCTTCAGGTAATAGTTCAAACCATACTCTTTCTTTTCATAGTCTCAATTTTGATTTTGGATGGGGTTTTGGGCTTGTATGGAAAGCCCTAAAACCATGGGAATGAACACCACACTTATCCCTTACGGGATACGCAGTACCTCACTAGAACCGCACCAAAAACAAAATGCACAGGCGGTGCCACTGCCTGTCTTCAATGGCGCACTGGCGATGCAAGCCATGAAGATGTAAAATTGTTAACACAAGCAAAACTAGATCATTTCTTTGGGTTTAAATGATTAAGAATGATTCTAATAGGTGTTATGATTGTTTTTTGCAGGCTTTTGCTGATCCAAAATGGTGATATGGAAGGAAAGACAACATGATAATGATGACGCTTTTTCTGAAAGGAATGTGGGTTGCATAGCCGCATTACAAGACTGTGGACTCCTAAAATTCTTCTGGACTCCTAGTATGGTATCACATGAGCGGTTTCTAGAGCACATACTTCGGATGTGGAATCCAGAGCAGCAACACTTTGAGGTTGGGGCTCATATTCTGACAGTAGAGGTAGAGGATATCTACTTCTTGACTAGACTTTCGAGACGGAGTTCCCCCATCTCGCTAACAGGTTCCCGAGGAGGGGATATTACCAAACAAGAGTTGATAGACTGTCACTGTATCCCAGGGATGAGGACATCGAGGAAGAAAATCCCCATAAAAGCAGTGATGGACGGACCTCTATGGATTGTCTTGTTTACAATGCAGAGAGTGGCAGGAAGCCAGGGAGTGCACCAGGATTCTAAGGCACACATGCTCTATGCCATAGAGGCCATGGCACCTACAATATTCAACTAGGAAGAAGCCCTGCTTCTAATATTCAAGGATCAGTTGACTAAGTGTCAGTAGGGGGAACTAAAGCAGTTTGGTTTTGGTTCCATTCTAGCCTGCTTCTTCTTCAAGTGGGTACCATAGATGAGACCCCAGGTGGTCTTTACAGAGCTGAGAGTGCAGGACCCCTGCATGTAGAGGTGGGTCCAGATTATGGCCCGTACCGGAGCGGGCAGGGGGAAGGTGAATTTCGGTGACCTGTTCTTCTGATGGCTCAGAGATCAAATCCTCATGGTGGAGGATTATGCTTATGAAAGTACAGACTTCAGCGAAGACCCTGACCTACCGCTCCCACCTGGTGGACAGTGGAGTGAACTCGGTAAGAAGCAAGAAACCCTAAAATGGACATATTGTTTTTATGTTTTTTAATTTTTTATATTTTTTATGTCAAATAACAAGACCTAAATATTTTCATGCAGATGTTGGAGCAGCATGACCTGGGGGAGCTTCCCCATTGGATAGATGAGCTGGAGCCCGCTTTGTACTGTAGGGAAATGATGTGACCGAGGAGTTAAAGGAAAACCTGGAGAGGTTGACCTTAGACATCCCTGATGCTTCCATAGATGAACTCCCTCTGAGGTATCAAAGACCTATAGTAGGAGTACCGGGTCGGTTTAGTAGACTGCTACGTAGAGTAGCCCGGGCAGTGATGTGTTACCACGAGCATCACTAGACATTGTATGCATGAGATATCTACTGAAAGCTGATAGCTTCAGGATTTTGTATGGTGATTTTTGCTTGAAATCCTACATGCTTCAGATGAGGTCTCATGACCTATTTTTTGTAAACATGTTCATATATATATATATATATACTTTTACTTGGTGTTTATATGTCTCAAATGGTGAATGTATTTTACATGAGTTTTATGTGTCTCTAGTTGTTTATTTACAATGAACCATGTTTGATTTCAATGTCATGAATGGGCAATATGCCAATATAGGATGTAATTAGCTAACAAGTCAGCAACTACATTATGTTCTCTAGTGATATGCCTATAAGTGATGGTTTCAAATGACCTTTCTAACAAGCATACCCTCTGGAAGAGGCAGAGAAGTACAGGATTTATAATGGTATAAACATGGTTTAGATGACAAACCACGAGTTGTGAGTCCATCAAGACTACAAAATTGTGAACATCCTAGGAGGAAGCTTCAGTCATAATACCTATGACTGCTCGATACTCGGAGATATTGTTGGTAGCAGGACCAATACAAACTGCTCCTGAACTGAACAAATATTCAGCTAGGAAATAGAGAACCCAAGCAGCTGAGGCAAGATTCAAGGTGTGGCAGCAAGCACCATCAGCGAAGCTGTAGAAAGCCATCTGCTCTGCATGACCAAAACATGGTATAAACAGATGTAGGCACTAAACTCAAAACCATATTGAAAATACTAAAAGCACACTAAAAGTCAAGAAATATACATATATACAAGATACTATCCAAGAAATACCTAGGCATAGTACCTCTTCAGGTACAACCCATTGCGAGGTTTCCCTAAAGGGATTCCATCGTAGTCAACAAGCTCGTAGGCCCCTTTCTCTAAAACTTTAGAAATTACGAAAGGACCGTACCACATGGACTCGAACTTTCCTTTCCCTAGTTTGTCACATCTCTGGTTGTAAGTCAAAACTAGGTCACCCTCATTTAAGGCACGAGGTTGGACAGATTTATTATACTACACCTTGATGCATTTTTTATGTGCCTCATTAGCCAAGGCAGCATATCTTCAAGTTTCGTCAAGTTTATTCAAGTACAAAAATCTTTCTTCCTCTGCGGAAGTGTCTGGGTGAATTTCGACGACAAGTTGTAAAGATGTAATCTGACATTGAATCGGTAAGACAACTTTGAGTCCATAGACAAGATAGAAAGGCGTGAAACCAGTAGTTGTTTTCACCAAAGTCCTATAAGCCTAAAGAGTGGAGAAAAGAATGTGGTGCCAGTTGGATTTATGATCTCCAACCATCTAACAAAGCATATTTTTCAAAACTTTGTTAATGGCCACTACCTTACCATTCACTTGTGGATAATATGGCATAGAGTTTTTATGGCAAAAACCTAGCTTGGCACTCATTCCTCCATCATTTGATTACGGAAATGTGATCTGTGATTAGTAACAATGGACTGCGGGACTCCAAATCCATGTATGATATGATTGAACAGGAAGAGAGCGATAGTCTTACCATTTTCCGCATATGTAGGCATGGCCTCAGCCCATTTTGTAAAATAGTCAAAGGCTACAATGATGTAACCATGCCCCCTGGCTGAGGTAGGCTTACAATGCATAAAATCAATTCCCCATTTGGAAAATGGGCCAATGGCAATGATGGGGTGCAGCGGAGCAGGATGAGTGCACTTTTTGGGATAAAAATGTTGACAAGGTGGGAATTTCTTAACAACCTCGTGATAGTTTTTGAAGACTGAAGGCCAGAAATAGCTAGCGCAAAGGATTTTCTGGGCTGTAGCCATCCTAGACAAACGACCACCACATGGTCCAGAGTGGCAATCATTCAACACATGTTCAGCCTCCTCCTGAGTGAGGCATCGCCGGAGAATAGAATCAATCCCATGTCTATACAAGGTATCATTCAGGATGAGGTAGTATTTCGCATGGTGATGGATATGATGGCGATCGTCACGGGATAGATGTGGCTGAAATATTTGTGTTTGGAGATAAATCAGTAAATCTCCATACCATGTATCAGTAGTGCTTATCAAGGACAAGAATTCATCTGGAAATGAATCACTGGGCTTATATTCCATCAAAGCACGGGGAAGATCACACATGAGCTCGGAAAATACCAAGGATTTCTTTGATGTGGCTTTGGAAAATTCTAGATCAAACTCCTGTAGTATGACTATCCATCAGGAGTACTTTCCCTCGAGCACCTGACAAGTCAGGATGTAATACATAAGGTTCTGGTCTACCAATACAGTGGTTGTGCGGAGAAAAATGTAGTGACAAAAGTTTTGTACAACAATGACCATGGCCAATGCTAACTTCTCCATGTGTGAATATCAGGTTTCATAATCCATAAGATTCTTACCCACATAGTAAATCCTGTGCTCCTAACCGTTGGGATTTTCCTGCACTAAAACCATACCAATGGTAGTAGCGGAGGCAGCAATATACAAGAGAAAGTCCTTTGAATAGTCCGGGGGTTGTATCATGAGTGAACGAGTCAGAGCGTGTTTGAGATTATCAAAGGCACGTTGGGCTTGGTCATCCCAAAAGAACGAGGTGTCCTTTCTAAGGAGACACATATAACCATGTGTTTTCTCTGTGAAATTGCACATGAAATGACGGAGGAAGTTTTCCTTCCCTTGCAAACTTTGGAGTTCAAGGAGATTAGTTGGGGCTGGTAGAGCTAAAATGGCAGCAATTTTCAAGGGGTATATCTGGATGCCATCCTTAGAGACCACAAAGACTAACAGACGTCGCGTCTCAATACAGAAAACACATTTATGTGGATTGAGTCGTATATTATAATGACGACATCTTAGGAAAATGTCTCTAAGATGACCAGGGTGGTCCTCCCGTCGCTGTGAATGAGCAGGGAGGTTGTCAAGGTACGGTTCAACAATATGTTTAATATCATGAAACGCATAGGACATCGCACGCTGGAATGTGGCTCCAACATTTTTCAAGCCAAAAGGTAACTTCTTATATGAAAAGGTTCCCCATGGGAAAATGAATGCCGTCTTGTGCTGATCGATGGGTAATATCTCAATCTGATTATAGCGAGAGAAGCCATCCATGAATGAAAAGATGCCAACTTCCAACACTGTTGTCGATAATATGATCGATATGCGGAGTAGGAAAGTTGTCCTTGGGACAATATTTATTCAAATCCCTAAAGTCGATACAGACTCTAATGGTGCCCTACTTTTTATTGACAGGGACAACGTTTGATACCCATTCCATAAAGGGTATGGGATAAATAAACCTGGCTTTGAGAATTTTCTCTATTTCAGCTTTAATAGCTGTGGCCTTTCGTGGATGGACTTGCCTTAGTTTTTTCCTGACAGGTTTCGCCGTGGGATAGGTTTTAATCTCGTGGACCACAATGGATGGGTCAATCCCTGGCATTTCTTCATAGGACCAAGAAAAAATATCATGGAATTCTTTGAAAATTTCCTTGTATGCTTCAGATTCATCTACCGAGCAGTTATGCCCGACATGAAAATGCTCGATGGTACCAGGATTGGATGATATGTCAATCGGATTCGTTTGAGTAATGTTGCAAAGGTTTCCTTCAGAATCTATGTCTTGAAACAATATGGGACTTTGGGGTATGTTGACAATATTAGCAGGAAACAGGGATGCATAATCATGGTTAACCAAACTGGTGTTGGGGAGGAACATGGATCTATGAAGAGATAGATAATCTAGAACAGGAAGAAATGGTTCTAACCAGTAAGGTAAATGGTAAGGATCCGAAGCCACTAGATGAAGGTCATCAGTGTGATCATCGAAAAGGGTTTGAATGGTGTCATACATTGCTTCGTGTGGACTCAACGAGGTAGACTCAACAACTTGTTTTCCCTTAGGATCATGGTCAAATGACGCAATCATATGGACTATCGCAGTGTCCGTGTTAGGAGGAGTGGATGGAAAAATACCCATAAGGGATGAATCCTTCAACATGCCTACCCCAATTGACTAGTAAGGAGGAGGGGACTAGCCTAACATGGGGATGTTATTAGCCATAGGGGTAGTAACATCCGGCGTACAAAATTCAAGCTAGTCAATGGTAACAATTCTCCCTAGATGCAAAAATTGGACTATTCAGAATACTGTCGAAGCGACAGCAGTCATGGCATTAAACCAATTTCTTCCTAGAAGGAGGTTGTAATCTAACGGGGCATCTTTTTTCTTCTACTTGAATAGAAATAGTTTTTCCCCCAAGCTCGACTGCGAGGGCTGATATGAGACCATGGGGTTGGAAACCTCATCCATCAAAGGCTTTCAGAGTCATAGGTGATGTTACAAGCTTGGGAGAGACGAGAGCTTTCCAACAAGACAGAGACAAAATCGAGGTTGAATCTCCTTCATCTAGTACCGTTATAAAAACTTTCTTTCCAACTACTTTCGTAATGATTTGAAAAGCAAGTTTATGAGGTATCCTAGACTTATAGTTCTCAATATTGAAATGAATAAAATTAGTATTATCTGGGTCTAAAGCTCCTAACTGCATTAACAGATTTTTGCATTGTATAGGACAAATTTGGAGTACTTCTAAGGTAGACATTGCACAAGGTGCATGAGCAAGATCTTCAACTACATTATAAAATTGAGTAGCTCAGGCATTAGGTTTGAAAACAACCTTCCTAAGAGTACTCTTGGGTGGACGCAAAATCATGTTGAGAGTAGGCTTCTCGATGGTTAAGGGGACAGTAGATGAGGATTCCGGAGAACCAGTAGAGGGAGCTTTCCTTAAAGAAGAATGGTATTCTTTCTTGTCTGCGGGTTTGTCATAATTCTGACTACGAGTTTGTATACTAATGGTATCTGAGTACATCATACAAATTTCTTCTGACGAACTAGAGTTACCCTGATTAGACATGTGGTCTATCAGTTATTGTTGAGAGGGAAAAGGATCCGTGAGAACTGCGGGTGCGGGATTTGATTTCAAAAATTGGGAGACTTCGTCCCGACGGGGACACTCTTTTGTGAAATGGTCACCTCCACATAGAATGCATGGATATTTTGCTTTTCTCTTCCCTTTATCGTTATCATTGTTGGTTGGTCTTGGAGTCTCCTGTTGGTTTCCATGTTTTTTATTCTTATTTTTTCCCTTCTTTTTATTATTGCCCGAGGTTTGAGTACTTTGAATAGAATTGACCTCGATGAAAACCTTAGGAGCCAAAGGAGTAGGGGTGGAAATCTGGGGTTGCTTGGTAGGATTCGCTACTGACGGGGGCTATAT
This sequence comes from Pseudotsuga menziesii, assembly GCA_001517045.1. Lineage (NCBI taxonomy): Eukaryota > Viridiplantae > Streptophyta > Pinopsida > Pinales > Pinaceae > Pseudotsuga > Pseudotsuga menziesii. Next base: position 316,801 of record LPNX011167958.1, read on the forward strand.
TGAACCAACAATCCCATCAAGAGGTACTTCTGGTGGTCGCTTTGCGGGATCGGTGCTTGGGCAAGGAGCTTGAGGAATCAAGTCATAAAGAGTTCTAGACTGGGAATAGACCAAGTCTAGATACTGGGATCGACTAATGGCTTGATCTTCAGTAACGGCACCACCCATAGCCACATCTTGGGAAATTGGAGGCAACAAATATTTGGTAAACCAATCAGCTAATAACTGATCTGGAATAGGGGCCTTAATAAGCCTTCTCCTCCTTCTCCACTCATGGATATGATCGGATATGTGGGTGGAGGTGTTCTTTCACAGAGAAGTTAAGATATCAGTACCCATTTCATAATGAATAGGGAGTTGAAATTGTGTAAGAAACACGGTTTCCAAGGAGCCAAAATCCACAAATGAATTTTGTGGAAGTTCAATGTACCACTTCGCGGCTGTACCGGTCAAAGTTCGTTGAAAGAGTCATAACCGAACTGAATCATCCATGAGGGATTTTGAAGAACACCACAGATGGAATGTCATGACATGGTTTTTCGGATCGTCTCCCTGCTTCCCATCGAACTTTGGAATGTCTGATGGTAACTTTACCGGAATGGGAGGCCACGAGGGATTGTGTCGAATGGGATCATTAATCAACTTGGACAAGTCAGGCAAGTCCAAAGTTGCTAGGAAAGGTAACTAATGGTTAGGTTGCACATATTGGTAATATTGATATGGCATATATGTACCAGTAGGACCATAAGTAGACTGATAGACAAGTTGTCGCGAGGAAGAACTGCCAATAAATATGCCCATGGGGGGTTGTTTTTTTGGGATCAGGACTGTTAGGGCCACCAGGGCCTTTGGGACCACTAGGACCATTAGGACCATCATAACCACCAGGAGGTGGACCACCAAACCCTCTGGGACCTCTAGGAGGTAAACCCCTAGAGCCACCGAAACCACTAGGGGGAGGGCCACCTGACCCTCCGGGGCCATTAGAAGGAGAGCCACTGGGCCCCCCAGGACCACCAAGACCATTAGGACCATAATGGGGGAATTCACCAGGACCCCTAGGAGGAGGATCTCCATAAGGTATTCCTCCAGCACCTCCCGCAGTATGAATAGGTACCCCCCCCATAGCTAGCATGTAAGACCAGTTAGGCTGCCCCCATGGTGTAAAAGTACTATTAGGGTATGGAATTCCTGCGTATGGAATTCCTATAGGGTTGGGTGGATAATTAATATTTCCTACATATGCAATATAACCATAACCTCCAGAGGATTGAGTGGTTACAGATTGTTCCCCCAAGGGCTAACCTGAACTGGATGGGGGATTAACCATATTAGTGTGGGTGGGAGGCACATATGTAGATTGTTCTATATTAGAGGTTTGTCCTTAAATAGGTACAATTTCAGTGCCAAATAACGTACGTCGTGCTGGGGGTTTCCCCCCAGCACTAGAAGTGGATGACGAAACAGGAATTGAAGGTTGAGCCCCAGGTGTAGAAGACCTGGGAGGATTGGGAACAGACATAATATAGGAGGTGGTGGGGTTGGAATTTTGACCTAGGTTGTGTGGAGTCACTGTATGATCTATAATCGATTCAAATTGTCTCATAGAATCAACAAGTGAACGATATCCCATAGGTACAGCTACATAACGTGGTGGTGGTGTGCCCAATATATCACCTATTTTCTTCTCAATCTTCTATGCACGGAGAATGGCTTCCTGGTAATGTCTACATTCTTCTTCATCTGGAGAAATTTCCTTAGAAAATTTTAAATGGGTGCCAAATGAGGCAATGGTCTGTCCTATAGAGGTATCCCAAAATGGAGCATTGGGACCATAATCCAGACGAGTAGTATCATTAACATGACATTCTACAGGAGAATGGAACGAGGTATTTCCCTGAGAAAGTTGTTGGACCAAGGGAGGTGAGTGTGAATGATATGGACCTCCACTTTATGTACCCACATTATCTCCCACTTGGGAGGTGGTAGCAGCTCCTTGGTCGATAGCTTTCATTGGATTTTCTCCTAAAACAGGAATAAAATTAGGTGGCAAGCCCCGTATGCTTCTGGACTATCTTAGCTGAGCTAATTTGTACAGTTCCTATCTAACCTAGGGTCTCAAAAAAACTATAAAACACACCAAAAAATTTCCCTACTCAAGCTACAGGTCAAACAAGCAAACTTAAAATGACAGGAGGGGTTCAGATAGTCAGGTCTCTCACCAAGATTTTCAAGAAGGTGCCACTCACGATATACCTCTAGGGTACATTCATAGTAATCTCCCCAAATGTTTTTTTTGGTGTATGGCTCCAAGCAAGATGTCCAAAGGGATTTTCTCAGATGGATAATGTATCCTAGTGGGGTCTCCCGATATACTCAAGGTACATGGGAGCTCAAATCGGTAGTAGTGTTGTCTAATGCATAATCGTACATAAGGGGCCTTCTGATATAAAATTGAGTACATGAAGTACCTTTGTATATACCTCAAGGGTATGTGAAAGGCCATTCGATATACTGATGGTACGTGGAAGAACCGCGCGAGTCCTGGGATGTAATGCGGACAAGTAATGACAGCTCCTACACTTAACAACGCCCGAACACATCTCTAACCTATCACTCAAATTTCTATGTAAATTTTAACCTATAACTACCGTTAATTTTAAAGTGGACAATTAGGTGAATGCATGGAGTTCTGAAAGAAAAAGTAAAGCCATGAATATGCATATGCAAATATTTCACTTTACCGTTCGATATGCCTACCTACGGGAGGAAAAGAGAGTAATTTATTTTGTTTCAAAACCAAAAATATTTCCAAACAACAATGTTGAACACAAAATCAAAGACAAGCAGCACTTTCTAAACTCATTTCTCTTTTCTAAAAGCAATAAAAAGGGGAAGTGTCTCTTTTCCTAAAAGAAAAACAAGAAGCACACTACATGCATATGCACTCTATTTTTCAATTTTTATTAAGACATAGATAAATCTAACTTAAAACTACCATATTTTTATTTTGATGAGATAGTGCTAAATGCATAAGAGACAAAAGAAGATAAAGAGCCTGAAAGCTTGTGAGGCCAATCAGAGATCCAATGTCTAATGCTCAATGATGATAAAAACCTAATCTCAGTAAAAAAAAATCTTTTTAAAGAAGCAAAAAGAAGTTCTCTATGAAAACAAAAAATGAAACCAAGATGCTAATCAAATGTTTTTCTTTCAATCTATATAACAGAAATGAAAAGAGATCTTACTAACACCCTAAGCTTTTAAAAAAAACAAGAAGTCCTTTCACAATCACAACCAGCAAGCACAGAAGTGAATGAACAATCAATAAGCCTAATCTAGCTTTTGAATTCTCCAATCAAACCAACCTTTAATCATAAAATTTCAAACCACAAGCATCAGATTCTAACACACAAGCCTGATAGTGCAGGGATGAAAGAAAATCAACTCAATTTTTTTTTGCAAAAAATGGGAAAAAGTGGTCTTGGAATAAGGCCTACCTGGCACCACACTGCAAGGGTCTTGATAGAGCAATTCTAGACCTACACTGCTTCTCACCAACAGGACTCCGGCAATGGCACAGCGTGCTACTAACAAGGTTCAGGCGGTGGCACTGCTTCTCACCAACTGCATAAGAGCAATACCTTGTGTAGATCCAAAACATAAAGGAGAACGATATATCAAGTTATAAAAAGATCATATCAAGGTAAAAACTGATAGATTGAGAGTAAAAAAGAGCATAAAAGGTCGAAATAATTCAAATCTAGATAGATCTGAAAGTTTCAAACCAAAATACACTGAGTCAGATAGCAGATCTAACTGAAGAGAGTTGGAGATGGAGCCTGGATTCGGACAAGAGTTTGAAGAACTGAGGAAGATCAAATCAACTGATATATGTCTACTCCCCAGCATAGTTTCCAAATTTGTAACCAGGAATATTTTACCTTCTGCGAACAGAAGTTGTTCCTCTGGTCTGAATGGTTCAGATCTCGAACAAATGAGTGAATGACAAAGGATGAAGACCCTCCCTAGATGCCGTAAACACCTGGAATGTTGCTTCAATAGTGAACCTATGTACCTGGAACTAGATCAAACATGAAAACACATCAAAGCTACCAGAACATCATCTACTTATCCATGTTAGTGACTAAGGAATCTAACAACATATACATGCAAAATCAAAACAACAGTAATGTGGGATGGAAATCATCTTTGCATTAAGATGTATGGAAAATTTTACAACCAATTAAGCCTTAGTGTCGACATGCATCTCCATGAGACAAACACTTCATCCCCATAAGCTCCAACTTTTCTCTCTATGCTCTCCAATGGCTTGGGCCAAGTGGTCAATCCAACAGCATAATGATACCTCTATAGTTCTCCCCCTCAACCATAGACATGAGCTTGTATTTTTAAGACTCAATGAATAGGAATGGTTGAGAGATTTGTGGATGAGGTTGCCTCTAAGATCCTATGATGGGGGATCTCGAGCTCAACTGACCCACAATGATATGGATAAGGGAGGCCATGAGGCTCATGATCTAGAAGCCTCAAGAAACTTCTCTTTTTCCCATTTTACCCAGGGTACCGCTTTTCTCCTCTTATGACAGAGCGATTCAGATAAGAAATGCTTATGAACAAAAGGCCACAAGTGATGGCATCGCTTATGGAAAACATGATATAGGCGGTGCGAGCAAGGTACCGCTCATGGTTAACAGGGAAAGTGCGGTGCTGAGTATTTTCATGTAGGATTGACAAACAACATGGTGTTTCCACTCTAAATGCTGGGATTAATGGCAGACATGGAAGTCAAAGGTCTTATCACATGGTGGTGATAGGATTTGGGTATAATAGTGCTATTCAAGGGGTGTGGAGAAAAAATCCATCCCTCTAGCTCTGTCTATGAGGCTCCCAAACACACTAGGTTTATCAAGCAGACCAAGTCTTCATTCCCACTCCAAAACAGTCCAAAGACCAACCACTGCATACACATAGCAAATTCGAGCAATTCACAGCTCTGAGGAAGAAAAATGAAACATTATTGTAGCCAAAAAATGGAGATACACAGTTTCGACTGAGCAAACGATCTCAGAGTTGTTCTTGGACCTAACGTGGCCAAAACAACTCAGCAACAACCCACACTCATTGGGAAAACAAGAGCCACGATTTCTCCACTGAAAGAACGGGAAAGATACAGCCCAAAATTGGAAGAGGAATCAAATGAAACAGACTCTCAACGTGGAGATGGATTTGTATACACAAACCCACAAATTAAAGGAAATTGCACACACAACAACATCCAAAAATGAGATTTACACATATAGCAACTTCCATTTGTTTGAGAGAGATCCCAACGTGGCTGTCGGATGATGGGGAAAAAACATTCAGGGTCCAAAATCGTGAATGAGAACTCCACATAGCCAAATCATGAGGGTAAGGCCACACACATAGGGAAAATCGTGAATGCCAAAAAAATGGCTCTCCCAGCTCTCTGCATGAGTGAAAATTGAATAATGGGGGTTGTGGTGGCTTCCCCTGCCCACGTGAGGGTCAATCAGCTCCTTGGTGGAGTGTGCGTGTGGGAAAGGACTGACAGTCCTACCACACACCACTGTCCAGCAATAAATACCCAACTAACATCAGAGGCTTTTAATTTGGTAGTTGGATGAGATAAGGAAAGGTGAGTAAGACAAAAAGGTTGGTGATAGCTAAATGGGTTCATCAATTGACACTTGGCTTTTCCATAATGGCCCCAAGGGTTAAATAATTTCCCTCCCTATCCTTAGGAAAAATCATGCCCTTTTCATTATGGTTGCATTGACATAGCTGGTTGTGGGTATTTTTAATTAAAATGCATGTTTACATGATGCCAAAATTAATATGTGTCGGTTAGCACGATATACCATCGGCAACAATTTTGATCGTCGGAACATAAAAAAAACTAAATCAATGGTGGGGATTTTGCCTTTAGCTCCGCACCACGATTAATTACAATATAACTTCTTTTCCAACAACTTTTGCAGTTTCATCTTCAGTTCTAGCATCTCATGTGTACTCATTATGTAGGGTGTCTTAGACACTAGTGCTGCTCGTAGCACAAGTTCAATTGTGAAATCAATGTCCCTCTTTGGAGGAAGCCCTAGAATCTCATCAGGGAACACATCCCTGAATTCCTGCAATACCTAAAAGTCGTCTAACCTAGGAGTTTCATCCTCTATTGCCTCCAAAATATGAGTTGCATACAACTGGAAACCTTTCTTATAGAACTTCATCAACTGCATTGCTGAAATCTGCCTCACGGAAATCACCTTTGGAATACCTCTTACCACTACTGGGTTCCCTTCTTCATCCATGCATTCGAAAGTATTATTATAACAGTCAAGCTTTACCCTATGAGCTTCTAACCAATCCATTCCAATGAGAACATCATAGGAACCAAGTGGTAGAAAATTCAGATCCACACAAGTGACCAATCCATTCATCACCAATGGATATTTCTCTACCACTTCACTAACCTTTCTCTTAGTTCCAGTGGCTAGCTGAACTAGCCAAGATTTTCTATGCTTTACTTTCTTAAAAGCACAAATCTCCACTACTCTAGGGGTAATGTAACTGTGAGTAGAACTAGGGTCAATCAAAATAAAAACATATTGCTCAACAATATTACATGCAACTTCAACCACAGTTGACTGGTGATCTTCCTGGCGGTCCTCCAATGCTGCATAAATCCTAGGAACAACCCTTGCTACTTGACCCACTATTTCTGCTTCTTGAATGTTATAAGCTGGCCTTACATTCTCATTCACAATTTTGGAACCTGAATGATTTTCCCCATCATCCGAAAGTCACGTTGGGATCTCTCTCAAATGGATGGAAGTTGTTGTATGTGTAAATCTCATTTTTGGATGTTGCTGTGTGTGCAATTTCCTTTAATTTGTGGGTCTGTGTATACGAATCCATCTCCATGCTGAGAGTTTGTTGCATCTGATTTCTCTTCCAATTTTGGGCTGTGTCTTTCCTGTTCTTTCAGTGGATAAATCATGGCTATTGTTTTCCCCATGAGTGTGGGTTGTTGCTGAGTTGTTTTGGCCACGTTAGGGCCAAGAACAACTCTGAGATCGTTTTGCTCAATCGGAACTGTGTATCACCATTTTTTGGCTACTTTAATGTTTCCTTTTTCTTCCTCAGATATGTGAATTGCTCGATTTTGTTGTGTGTATACAGTGGTTGGTATTTGGACTGTTTTGGAGTGGGAATGAAGGCTTGGTCTGCTTGATAAAACTGGTGTGTTTGGGAGCCTCATAGACAGAGCTAGAGGGCTGGATTTTTTCTCCACATCCCCTGAATAGCACTGGAAGGGAAGTTAGGGCCTGATGGACTGTGTAGCAGAGAAGGGACTGATTCCTTGTGTTGGGTGTGTGTGGGTGTTCTAGAAGTCAGGCTAGTTCTTGTGCAGGTGTCCTTAGCTCTTCAGTGAGCCTACCATCTTAGCAGTCAACTTTTCCCAGCTCCCTAATGGCCTGATAAACCCAACTACGTTTGCTTGGCTATGTATTGTTGTGTATCTTTGGCTATGTGTGAGCCTGCTTAGTTCCTTATTCCTTGGGGAATCATGCCCAGCTCGGGGGTGGCAGTGTTGCTGAGAGATTAAGGAGCACACTGGCCTATGGTTGGGTGGAATGTTGCAGTGACATAGCTGGTTACAGGGAGATTCATTCAAAGATAAGTATTCTTGTCTATTTCATCTCTGCAATTGTATTTACTGTTTAAGGAATTACAATGAACATGCTGAATGCTTGAATGTATGGTTTTGCTTTCGCTGAATGGTAATGATGTATCCATGTTTTAGTTTCAAAGAATTTCAGTTTTTATGTATATGTTCATGGGGCTAGTTTCCCAGATAGATGATAGCTTCCTCTTCGCCGGTCAGAGGGTCGGGGACATTGCACCCAACTTCTGACATAAGGACTCCTCTGCAACTGAGGACTCTGAGTTCTGCTGCTCCAAGACTCTGAAGGTATACCACCAGCATAACTTTTCTCTTCTAGCGTTGATTGATTATCCCCATCCCAAGGCCTCTATTTATACATTAGGACACTAGTAGAAAATGAGAAATTAATGATTAAAAAAATGACTAAAATCAGGCTATAAATGACTATTTTTGAGTCGGTGACTAATAGTAGCAAATTACCACTATCTTATAGCTAGTCGTATTTCACTAG
>LPNX011167958.1:329369-341988 GCA_001517045.1 Pseudotsuga menziesii
TGTACATTGTAGACATTGCAGCGATTGATTGTTTTGTGCAGCCACTTAGCAGCTTCAACAGTCCCTTCTGTATCAAGCACAAGTCTGGGGGAGACTTGAACATAAACACAACCATCTGCTCCTCTAGTTGCATTATAAATGGGTTCAAGTAATTCACATGCATCTTGGATATCTTTTATTACAAGCTCCCAGTAAGTGTCCTCAACTCCTTTTCCCTCGTTGATAAGTTGCTTGTGAAATAGCATAGCCAGTGATTTTCCAAGAGATGCACGATACAGATACATGAACTTTCAAGATGAAATTTCTTGAAAAAACTCACACCAGTGACATGTTCCAGCTTTATACTATATGACTATGCAGCTACAAGTAGCCAACGGTACCAATTATTGAAAAGATTCAACAGGAATCACAGTTCTATACTAAAATTGTGAATCCCACTATAGGAAATTAAATTTTTTACAAAAGTCATTGTAATTTGCACAAGTTCAAGAGAATAATATCCCACGACTAGTGTCCCATCTCTTGTTTACCATCCTCCCTGATTTCTAGCTTCTTCTGCTTGTTTACTCTCTCCCAGATTTGAATTATTTCTATTGTTTGATAAGGAGAGACCCCCTTTAATCCTATCTCCTCTTAAAAGTTACTAAAAAGAGACAGAGTGACGCTAATTTTTCTGGTAGTGTTCAGTATTCCAACATAATATCCTGAGAAAAAAGAACATCACAGGCCATCACCAGTCATCGGTGGCTTTCTTCTAAAACTTTGTCAGTGAGTAAATTGTTCTTCTCCTGCTCTGGGAGGAAAGGCTCTGATAGTCATTTTGAAGGAGTACAGGATGACTCTGTTCCTCTCAGATTTTAGACCCTTTGTCCCTATATGGAAACTGAACCAATTGCTCTTTAACAAGTTAGTTACTGGGAGGAACTCTTCTTAGATTCCTAGTTTCTCTATTTCTATCTAGACACAACTTGAAACCTCAGAGTAGTGCACTAAATTCAGCAAAGTTATTTGATGCTTTTCCAAGGGACAGACAATAGGTTATTATAGAATAATTGGTCCTATATATACTTCCTCCTCCCAAATTCCCAACAGTATATTTCTCTGAGCAACATGGAGATAGAAAGGGGTAAAATTCAATCTGCTTCTTTATGAATCACCTATATTTTATTTATGGCTTCTTGTGGGTGTTCAATTCGGAACCCAACCTGTGAAGTTAAAAACAAGAAATATATCCTCAGAATCTAAAAATAGAAAGTGATCAATCTGCTGATTAGTGTAGATACCCTAAGGAGACACGATCACATAAAATTTATTGAAGAACATTTCAAATCAACTAGCTTGGCTATAATGTATTGACATGAGCCAAATCCTCATGATGAAATTTTCCAAGGAGATTTCACATAAAATGAAATATTGAGTAATATGGAAAATGACAATCAAAGAAGAATGTTGCATACAATTTAAGAAGCTAACATGAAAATAACAGTGGAAGTCAAACAAGTATCATTTGGCAATGACATGGAGAAAATAAAGGCAAAAACAAAGGTTGATGCCACCAGAAGAGAAGATTTAGAGAAAAATGTTTTTGAAGCCAAAGATTAGTTGAAGCAACAAAAAGTGCAAGCTATAGAGGAGGCCAAAATAAGGGCCAAAGAGGAATCTAAGAATAAGGGCCAAGGAGGAATCTAAGGAGGATTCAATTACAGAGCTCTATTTACTCTTTTTTGCATGATTCTTCAATGTCAAAACTAAATATCCATTCAGTTGATGCTATGACCCATTTTGCTCCAAACCAAGCCAGGATTACTACATATCAGCACTATGTACATCCATCAATTACAGTTACCTAGGATATGTATGAACAGAATTAGTCAAGCACATGCAAAAATATTATAAATGGACAAATAGAAGAAAACAATGTAGTTTAGACCTTCCTTAATTTCTATACTCAGATTTATAATACGATCACACTTTGTCTCTTAGGAGACAAGTCACTAACGAAACAATGGACATACCTGAGAGAGAGAGAGATAGGTAGTTGTAGGGAAGAGTGAGACAAATACTGACCACAAGGTCACGGATCAATACTGTCAACCTCAAAACATATATAAAAAACAAAAAAATCTATTTGCATTTGCAGCAGCTATCAACCCAACAGCTCTCCACCCACAAAACTCAAAATCCCTAATCAAGGTTCTACACCCAACTTGATGAGATTCAAACTAGATTCAGTTAATTTTTTTAGGCCTTTCCGGCCACAAACAACTACACCTAACTCACTACACATTACACTCTAGTCTAAAAGGATCTACCTCATAAAGATGCACATGACTACACATTACACTCTAGTCTGTACCCTGTTTTTGGACAATTACTAGTCCTAGAATGCCAGTTATCAAGATTTTACCCCCACATGATCCAGCTTTATACCAGTGACATGTTCTAGCTTTATACTATATGACTATGCAGCTGCAAGTAGCCAACAGTACCAATTGTTGAAAAGATTCAATAGGAATCACAGTTCTATACTAAAATTGTGAATCCCACTATAGGAAATTAAAATTCTTACATAAGTCATTGTAATCTGCACAAGTTCAAGAGAATAATATCCCACAACTAGTGTCCCATCTCTTGTTTACCATCCTCCTTGATTGCTAGCTTCTTCTACTTGTTTACTCTCTCCTAGATCTGAATTATTTCTACTGTTTGATAAGGAGAGACCCCCTTTAATCCTATCTCCTCTTAAAAGTTACTAAAAAGAGACAGAGTGACCCTCATTTTTCTGGTAGTATTCAGTATTCCAACATAATATCCTGAGAACAAAGAACATCACAGGCCATCACCAGTCATCGATGGCTTTCTTCTAAAACTTTGTCAGTGAGTAAATTGTTCTTCTCCTGCTCTGGGAGGAAAGGCTCTGATAGTCATTTTGAAAGAGTACAGGATGACTCCATTCCTGTTAGATTTTAGACCCTTTGTCCCCATATGGAAACTGAACCAATTGCTCTTTAACAAGTTAGTTACTGGGAGGAACTCTTCTTAGATTCCTAGTTTCTCTCTTTCTATCTAGACACAACTTGAAACCTCAGAGTAGTGCACTAAATTCAGGAAAGTTATTTGATTTTTTTCCAAGGGACAGACAATAGGTTATTATAGAATAATTGGTCCTATAAATAGTTACTCCTCCCAAATTCCCAGCAGTATATTTCTCTGAGCAACATGGAGACAGAAAGGGGTAAAATTCAATCTGCTTCTTTATGACTCACCTGTATTTTATTTATGGCTTCTTGTGGGTGTTCAATTCAGAACCCAACCTGTGAAGTTAAAAACAAGAAATATATCCTCAGAATCTAAAATGAGAAAGTGATCAATCTCCTGATTAGTGTAGAGACCCTAAGGAGACAAGATCACATAAAATTTATTGAAGAACATTTCAAATCAACCAGCTTGGCTATAATGTATAGACATGAGCCCAATCCTCATGATGAAATTTTCCAAGGAGCTTTCACATAAAATGAAGTATTGAGTAATATGGAAAATGACAATCAAAGAAGAATGTTGCATACAATTTAAGAAGCTAACATGAAAATAACAGTGGAAGTCAGACAAGTATCATTTGGCAATGACATGGAGAAAATGAAGGCAAAAACAAAGGTTGATGCCACCAGAAGAGAAGATTTAGAGAAAAATGTTTTTGAAGCCAAAGATTAGTTGAAGCAACAATAAATGCAAGCTATAGAGGAGGCCAAAATAAGGGCCAAGGAGGAATCTAAGGAGGATTCAATTACAGAGCTCTGTTTACTCTTTTTTGCATGATTCTTCAATGTCAAAACTAAATATCCATTCAGTTGATGCTATGACCCATTTGGCTACAAACCAAGCCAGGATTACTACATATCAGCAATATGTACATCCATCAATTACAGTTACCTAGGATATGTATGAACAGAATTAGTCAAGCACATGCAAAAATATTATAAATGGACAAATAGAAGAAAACAATGTAGTTTATACCTTCCTTAATTTCTATACTCAGATTTATAATACGATCACACTTTGTCTCTTAGGAGACAAGTCACTAACGAAACAATGGACATACCTAAGAGAGAGAGAGATAGGTAGTTGTAGGGAAGAGTGAGACAAATACCGACCACAAGGTCACGAATCAATACTGTCAACTTCAAAACATATATAAAAAACAAAAAAATCTATTTGCATTTGTAGCAGCTGTCAACCCAACAGCTCTCCACCCAGAAAACTCAAAATCCCTAATCAAGGTTCTACACCTAGCTTGATGAGATTCAAACTAGATTCAGTTAATTTTTTTAGACCTTTCCGGCCACAAACAACTGCACCTAACTGACTACACATTACACTCTAGTCTAAAGTGATCTACCTCATAGAGATGCACATGACTACACATTACACTCTAGTCTGTACCCTGTTTTTGGACAATTACTAGTCCTAGAATGCCAGTTATCAAGATTTTACCCCCACATGTTCCAGCTTTATACCAGTGACATGTTCCAACTTTATACTATATGAATATGCAGCTGCAAGTAGCCAGCAGTACCAATTGTTGAGAAGAGTCAACAGGAATCATAGTTCTATACTAAAATTGTGAATCCCACAATAGGAAATTAAAATTCTTACATAAGTCATTGTAATCTGCACAAGTTCAAGAGAATAATATCCCACAACTAGTGTCCCATCTCTTTTTTACCATACTCCTTGATTGCTAGCTTCTTCTGCTTGTTTACTCTCTCCTAGATTTGAATTATTTCTACTGTTTGATAAGGAGAGACCCCCTTTAATCCTATCTCCTCTTAAAAGTTACTAAAAAGAGACAGAGTGACCCTCATTTTTCTGGTAGTGTTCAGTATTCCAACATAATATCCTGAGAACAAAGAACATCACAGGCCATCACCAGTCATCGGTGGCTTTCTTCTAAAACTTTGTCAGTGAGTAAATTGTTCTTCTCCTGCTCTGGGAGGAAAGGATCTGATAGTCATTTTGAAAGAGTACAGGATGACTCTGTTCCTGTCAGATTTTAGACCCTTTGTCCCCATATGGAAACTAAACCAATTTCTCTTTAGAAAGTTAGTTACTGGGAGGAACTCTTCTTAGATTCCTAGTTTCTCTCTTTCTATCTAGACACAACTTGAAACCTCAGAGTAGTGCACTAAATTCAGCAAAGTTATTTGATGTTTTTCCAAGGGACAGACAATCGGTTATTATAGAATAATTGGTCCTATAAATAGTTCCTCCTCCCAAATTCCCAGCAATATATTTCTCTGGGAAACATGGAGACAGAAAGGATGTCAAAGAGGAGTCCCTTGAGAGTGTTATCCTACTAGATGAAAGAAGTGAGTATGCTGGAGTAACTGCACATGAAGATATTGCATTTGTAAATATTCATAGGTTGTTGGAGTTTGTGATTGATGTAAATGATGTAGAGATGCATGTGACACAGGTTGACTGCAAGAATCCAGTAACTGAGGCAGTTTGTTCAGTGTCGGATTTTATGTTGGATGAGAAAAAAGAAGTGAAAGGCAGTCATGATTTGTGTGAGGCAGGGGATGAAGAGAAGGAGAAGATTACTAAGTATCTAATAACTAGGGATTTTCTGAATGTGGAAGCACGAATTTGTAATATGGGTAGATCCTCTCTAGAAAATGATGTTGTTTTTGGATGTTCAAAAATTCAGGGGACATTAAATTCATTACTTGGTGGGACTGACATGGATAATGTGGGGAAGCATAGAACAGAGGGATTACAGGAAATTGTTGCTTTGGTGGAAAAGCAAGGAGTTTTAGATTTCTCACCCTGTAAAAGCATTGTGAAAAATGCCATGTCAGTGGAAAAACGAATAGTTTTGGATTTGTCACTAGATGAAACCGTTGAGAGAGATTTAAGAAGTTGACTTTCCCAGAAAACTCAGAAACCAACCCATAAACCCTCATGAAAAATTAAGTGAACACCTTATGGGAAACAATGTGCATGATTCCTCAATGTCAAAACTAAATATCCATTCAGTTGATGCTATGACCCATTTAGGGCAGAGTGAGACAAATACTGTCACGGATCAATACTGTCAACCTCAAAAAATATATAAAAAAACAAAAAAATATATTTGCATTTACAGTAGCTATCGACCCAACTCTCGACCCAAAAACTCTCCACCCACAAAATTCAAAATCTCAAAGAAAGACAGAAAAATCATCACCACAGGGAGAACAGAATGAGCCCAGACAGCTTATCCAGGAGGCCTCTTGGGTGGAACAAACACACCCCATACTCAAAAAGGGAAAAACATGAGTATGCCACAAATACTGAAAAAACTCTTAAAAGAGTTGTATCAAGCCTTCCTCAATAATTTCTCCTTCCCAGAGTTCTGAGAAGGAGAGAAGACCGGCCTTCATATCAAGTGCTTCCTTGGATAAGCGGTCTGCACTCATATTGTGCTCCCTGTAGACATGCCTAAAGCCAAGGGATAAGAAATCTTGTTTTATAGACAAGACCCACAAGACCCACACACAATACCCACAAGAAAATACCCACAAGACCGATGTGTACAATCAAGGTGGGGAAACAACCATTTTACCCACAAGACGAAGGGTAAAAATTTTATCTTCTCTCTCAAGGTATAGTCCATATGTGTTCTGTACAATAATTCTAAATTTTATCATCATCGTATAAGGAAGGTCATTTCTTTCAACTTAACACTCCCAGAGGTCCCTGTGTTAAAGTTGAAGCATCCAAGGACAATCAATAACAGCAGTAGTAATAAATTAATAAACAAGTTAAAATAGCATACGTAAAGGAAAAAACAACGTGGTAACGTATATAACATAATTTTCATTTCTTTCAACTTAACACTCCCAAAGGTCCCTGTGTTAAAGTTGAAGCATCCAAGGACAATCAATAACAGCAGTAGCAATAAATTAACGAACAAGTTAAACTAGCATACGTAAAGGAGAAAAGAACATGGTAACATATATAGCATAATTTTCATTTCTTTCAACTTAACACTCCCAAAGGTCCCTGTGTTAATGTTGAAGCATCCAAGGACAATAAATAACAACAATAGTAATACCAGAAACACATAGGTACAGCTGTGACAATGCAAGATAAAGTATAATTTTCATTTCTTTCAACTTAACACTCCCAAAGGTCCCTGTGTTAATGTTGAAGCATCCAAGGACGGTAAATAACAACAATAGTAATACCAGAAACACATAGGTACAGCTGTGACAATGCAAGATAAAGTAAAAACATAATTTTCATTTCTTTCAACTTAACACTCCCAAAGGTCCCTGTGTTAATGTTGAAGCATCCAAGGACAATAAATAACAGCAATAGTAATACCAGAAACACATAGGTACAGCTGTGATAGTGCAAGATAAAGTAAAAACATAATTTTCATTTATTTCAACTTAACACTCCCAAAGGTCCCTATGTTAATGTTGAAGCATCCAAGGATAGTAAATAACAGCAATAGTAATACCAGAAACACATAGGTACAGCTGTGACAATGCAAAATAAAGTAAAAACATAATTTTCATTTATTTCAACTTAACACTCCCAAAGGTCCCTGTGTTAATGTTGAAGCATCCAAGTACAGTAAATAACAGCAATAGTAATACCAGAAACACATAGGTACAGCTGTGACAATGCAAGATAAAGTAAAAACATAATTTTCATTTCTTTCAACTTAACACTCCTAAAGGTCCCTGTGTTAATGTTGAAACATCCAAGGACAGTAAATAACAGCAATAGTAATACCAAAAACACATAGGTACAGCTGTGACAATGCAAGATAAATTAAAAACATAATTTTGCATTTCTTTCAACTTAACACTCCCAAAGGTCCATGTGTTAAATTTGAAGCATCCAAGGGCAATCAATAACAACAGTAATAATAAATTAACGAACAAGTTAAAATAGCATAAAAAATCATCTAGTTTGATGACTTTTCCAAATACTTCTTTGGTCGCCGAATGAAACTCCTTTCCTTCTCCTTCAAATAGACATCCATCTATTTTATCTTCATACGGAAGTGGGATGTTACTTGTGACGTTGATGACATTGACATTTGCATCTTCAAGATCAAGTGCCACTCCATGGATCACACAAAGTGAATGAATTCGCCCAATGCCGGCAATAGCACCATCATATGGATCCAATATTTTAACAGTTTCACCTTCCTGGAGTACTTCATGCCCCCCTGGAATTATTGAGCGTTGTAAAAAAGAAAACAGTATACCAATTAAACCATATTCTAAAATATAGGGCTTCATGCCTTCTAGTATACCAATTGATTTAGTACATACCTTTGCATGTTCATGGCCATCTTTTGGGTCTTTCAATAGTGTTGCACCACCCATAATTACGGTTTTTTCCTATGATTGACAGACATTTACATTAAAAAAAAATAGTCTTCGTGAGTGAAGTGAAATGGATAAATAACATCCATAGATTAAAATATCAACTGAATAAATGGTTGGAAGGGAATGATAATTAGCTTACCTCATTTGAATCAATGATCTTTCCCTTATTTAAATTGAATGCAGCAACAAGAGGTTCAATGGAGGAGGCTATGGTCGACATCTTCTCTGACAACCCAATTATACAACGATTCATTGCACTATTATAATCCTCACTAATGTTTTCAACAGTAGATGGGCCTCTTGTTTGGCTTCTCTCAACTTCAGCAGATGGCAAGGACCTCTCTTTTTTAGAATTTTCTAAGTCGGCCATATATTGAGTCATTTCACTCAAATTGGGTTCTCTATTAGTTCCTTCAACCTGCAAATCATTGTCAACACGCAATGTATTGGAAATATAGACAAATCAAAAAGGTAGAACACAATGTACACTATTCAGCAAAAACACCATATACTTACACATATGTGTTTTTTGTCTCTCAACCCTCCCCGACCCAAAAAATATCAATCCTTCACAAGATTTCTTCCTTTCTTCCCTCTTGCACTCTTTTCCAGAAAGTATTCATCACTCATACTTTCCTTCAAATCTTCCCACTGTTTGGGAGTCAAGCTGCTCTCCCTATCTTTTCCATCCAAGATTAATTTTCTGCATTTATGCCTAAAATTATTCATCAAAAATCTCATTCTATACTTGTAATATTTAACAGAAATCCTACCACCAACCATCTCAAAAACATTTTCCATTCGTTGGGTAACTAGATCAACATTTCTTGGATCTTGATCTGTAAAGGTGGATTTGGTAACATCCAAATAAGACCTTATTCTCGTGCCCAACTCTGAGGACCACCTTGAAGCATTTGGTCCAGTAGGCTCACCATCTATTACCTCGACCACGTAAGCCTTCTTCCCCTCTGATTTTCTTTCTTTTGCTTCCCTTTGTGTGCTCCTATACAAGCCTTAAATAATTCTGCGTCTTCTGACGAAAGGTGATGGATATTTAGAACTAGTTTTGGGAGTTGAAAAACCACTCATATTTGTGGATATAGCAGTTTAATTTCCTAGCACGTCCCTTTGAGGAGATGTAATTGGTGTTTTTTCTAAGGAAGAAGGCTTAATTAGTTCCTCATAATTGGAGACAACAGCTGTGGCAATAGGTAGCTCACCAATCCCCTCAACAATTCTATCACTAGTTATATCAGGAATCTCCTCAACAGGTGTGGCACTTGCTAGGTCACCAATCCCCTCAGATGAGCCTTCAAATATTTGCTTTAATTTTTTAAAAATATATCGCAAGCCTGATTCTCCAGAAGATGCCACTTTTTCATACAAATCTTGGACATTATCATCTGATATATGAGGAAGTTGATCATTATTATCATTAACTTCATCTTCATGTATTGGTCTACCAAGGCGTTTGCTTCTACGAGCTGGTAGTGATTTTTCTTTTCTTGCATTTTGTTTTTGATGATCATTTTTGGTAGAATCCAACATTCCCCTATAAGGAAAAAAAATTACCAATTAGATTCAAAAGAATATATGGCCTACATCATGAAATAGATTATATAAAACTTCCATCAAATATGCATAGAAGTGAAAAGGTACAAGGAGTAACTACTTACTTATTTCCAAAACCAAGGGATGACAAATACTCTTCATTTCTTGTGATGTGGTCTTTACGAGCACGCTCGTATTCTGTCACATTTTCATCTTTGTTGGGGTCACTTTTACGTTTCAACCCCTTATTCTTCATAGCCTATATGTCCAAAATTTCTCTTAAAAAAATCATTAGTGCATGTGCAAACAACGACTATAAAATATCTAAATTCAAATGCTCATGACAACAACAAACACTAACTAGAGCCCATTGGAATCACAATACTGAAAAGAAGTAGAACATGACAATAATAAACCACATATAACGTGTATGTAGAGATGAACAGAAACAAAAATGAAAAGTTTGCATATCAAATATCATTAAGGATGCATTCCATACAAAGTTTAGTAAAACCATTAGTGCATGTGCAAACAACAACTATAAAATATCTAAGTTCAAATGCTCATGACAGCAGCAAACACTAACTGGAGCCCATTGGAATCACAAGACTAAAAAGAAGTAGAACATGGCAATAATAACCCACATTTATCGTGTATGTAGAGATGAACAGAAACAAAAATGAAAATGTTGCATATCAAATATCATTAATGATAAATTTCATACAAAGTTTAGTAAAACCCTTTGGCTACCTAATCCCAATGGCCAAAACAATAAAATCCATTTACATAGGGAAATTTTATTCCATAAAGTCATGGGACAAATCATCATCATTATCATTTGCATTGCCATCAAGATCACAATCCTGATCACTTATGTAAGCATCTGCTTCATCTTCATCACTTTCCTCATACAATAGATTTTCCTGACCATGCATTACATTCTCTATCTCAAGCTCTTCATTGGGAAGAAAAGTTTCCTCTTCAAATACTCTATCGACATCTTCAGCTTCTTCTTCCAAAGTTTCTTGTAAACTATTACACTTCCCATCGACGATTGTATCAACACATTGCATAAATTTCCTTTTCGAATGAGGCTCTATTTGAATGACATATGACCATCCTGGGCTTACTATATCGTCAATTAGAAATTCTTGGTTAATTTGAAGAGGGGAAACATACGGCTCATCGGTCTTTGATAATATTTGACGTGTATTTGCACGTAAAAATCCATACTCATCATGTTGTATTGCAAATGGTTTGATCCATTTACAATTTAATAATATAGGACTAGTTTCACCATAATCAACTTTAATAATTTCTTGTATGAATCCAACATAGAAATTCTTACCAGTGTCATGATGAAATTCAGCAGTAACAAAAAAATCACAATTTACCTTTCATGTGTCCCTTTCTTCCACTCTTAAATGACTACCATAGGCCCACATCCCACTGAAACGGTAAGCATATATATGTGGAGGTCGTGAAAGATCCATTTCCTCAATCGTTAGATCTTGACCTTGTTGTTGTGCATAATTTATTGCATCAGAAATCCAATAATCAAATTTTGGAAAATTCGGACCACCTCCAATATTAGATTCTTGAAGTCTATGTTTTCGAGATGGCTGCATCCCTGTTTGAATCTCTTCTTTGTATTTTCTGCATAGAATATGAACAAACATGATAGTAAGAATGAAAATAATTTTTCTATTAGATGAAATTAAATAGAAAAATTATCATGTAAAATAAATTTTACCTGCGCCACTTATCAAATGTGGATGTGTTTTGAAGAACATAGGCATGTATTGAAGTTCTTTCTTCATTTGATAGCTTGAAGCGATGTCCATTTCCTTCTAATACTTCACCTGCAAGGATTGACGCAGCCATGACCAGCATTGAAGACTGTAATGGGGAAATAACAATTCCATGACAAATGATGGTCTACTATTTGTTAATGGCACACTTAAGGGACTCAAAAATCTAGTTAGGACAGAAAGAGTTTTTTATCCGCTAGACTTCGCTCCTACATTAAGTATGCTCAGACTCTTTTAGGGACCTACTCACTGAGGAGAACTTCACCTTGCCGTACCCTCCATTAAGCCTACCCATCCCTTTAATATTGAGATTCCAGGACAAGAGTGACTCGCTAGTATATTTACTTTGACGAGCTTGGGGGAAACCTATACTTTCTCCTTAAAACCCATGCAAAGTCACAGTAGTATTCACCCTTTTTTTTAGGTTGCTGACTTCCGAACCCTTTACCTTCCACTGGCGACAAGAGGCAAAGATGTTTTGCGAAATTTTACAGTACTAAAAATTTACTCACTAAAAATTTAATTCTCCAAAATCATGATGGATGGAAACTCTCTGGTGAGGGATCGGATAGGGTTTTTATCCAACATTCACTAAAAATTTATCAATTCACAGTACTTACCAGGGATTTTGTAAGCAAAGAAGGTGGTGTTGACGCCAGAGGTGCAGAATTCATGGCCCGCCTCTTCAAAAGTCTCCAGGTTCTCTCCAATGTTGCTTTATCCATGGAAGCTATGGAAATTAAATAGAGAAATTGTGAAATCAACCGTGGTTAATATTGATCCCAAACTCCTCAACGGGTATGACCAATATCCATATCCAAAACCCACCAAACCCTCCAATGTTTGGCGCGAACGGTTAGGCTATTT
>LPNX011167958.1:343245-375754 GCA_001517045.1 Pseudotsuga menziesii
AAGGTTTACCATCTAGTTTTAATGCCCAAAATGTATGATTAAGGTTTTACTATACCATTATCATAAAAATAAAATTAGAAACAATAATAATAATTTTATTACCACAACGCTGTAAAATATTTGACACTTGTGACAAGAACAGTGACCAGAAGTGTGGAATGGCAAACCAGCAACCCAATAACTTTTCTACTTTGCAAGTTTTGGTCCCAAAATTGTCCATTTCAAAAAATATTTATGGGATCGAGGAACAATGTAGTAGGAAGACTCAATCTCAGTTATCATATGTAGTTTATATCTCATGCAATCTCAGTCTTGATTTGATCAAAACCCATCATCTTCCATCCTGCACTTAGAATTCTCGTTTCTATGACATATAAGCTTTCCACATTCTTAAAAAAAAGTCTACTCCACATCCTAAAAAAAGTATAAGGGGATTTGAAATTTGATAGGAAAAAATGGTGTGAGAGCTAGTCCTGAATGCGTTCTTTCCACTCATAATCATATATATGGTCTGACGAAGTATTTAATTTGACAAAAGCAATTATATGACTACCGTGAAAAATTTATTAGACTAACTCTTTTTTATCTTTCTCATACTCAGCAACCATATATATATATATATATATATATATATATATATTGGAAAGTAGTTTCACTGTATAACTCAAATGAGCTTATATGAACTTATATATATATTATATGCCCCGTACTTTGGATGTATGAAGCTTCTCAACACTCTAACTTTGTTACGAACTAGTGTATCATGAAACTAAAGACTGAAGCTTTGTAAAACCTTCCAGTCCAAAAACTGATATAATCTACTTACAAGGGATCAAAAACTACCTTTACATTCAGGAGAAGCCACACCTGCACAGAGAAAGGGTGTTTGGAATGCAGAAGTGGATCATATAAGGGCCAAAAGATATACAAGAATGGCTTCAAGAACTTGAAATAAAAACAAGAATGCAAGACTATACAGTGGGCGATGCAAGTTCAGATTAGAAATACACCAATACTTGCAAATATTTCCTCACATGGTACTTACTATCTGCTTCAAAAATCTAAATCATGTGTAGTTCAGAGCTGAGAAATGGTATTACCTTAATGGATAAAACTTAAGACCCATTACTTAAAAGCCCAGCAATTACGCACCCACATGTTCAATCCAGTCTAAACACAGCTCTGAAAATTAAACACAAACGAGATTCAATGATAAATATGGGACGTCTTACTTGATATTAACCCCGCCAGGAAAAGTATATCTGGTCACATTTCTGGCAACCTAGTTGTCAGCAACTTGAGAATCCAAGGTCAACACCTGGAGCATCTCATTGGCAATGGCCACCATGACTTCGAGGTTGCTGAGTGCTAGAGCCCTCATGGTGTCAAGATTTGCATAAATAGCTTCACTTTCTTGATACCATTGTCTCTCAGCAGTTGCACTATGATGTATGGAGGAAGTGGGTGCGTGGAAATTGTACCCCAATTCACTCGCAGTCCTTGCACAAGATCACAAAATACTTCTGCAATCATCAAAAGGATTCCAAACGCCATCCTCACGCTTGCCATTGAAATATTTGAACACCTCAAATCAATGTATAAATCCTTCTATATGTTTGTATAAATCAGTGTATGTGTTCTTATATATCTGAATTCTTGATAGAAATCTACATGGGATAGGATGGAAATTGTTTTGAAAGAACAACGCAGTGGACGATGCAGGTATAGGTACAGCATGCAGTATTTTCAACCCCATATAAATTACAAATTAAAGTATTGAGATCAGCAAAAGATCATTTTCAAATTCAAAGTATTGACAGCAAAAGAACTGCTGACGAACAAAACTGGGAGAAGCACTTAGCTGTGAACTATATGCCCTTAATTGATATTTGATAGGAGAATAAGGTGAGCTTCAAATGAATAGAAGTTGGAAGAGCATAAATGTATCCAAAAACCGAAGAAGAAATCAAGGTAGAGGATATGCAGAACTCCAAGCCATCAGAACTAAGAAATGGCAGATGGGCATATATACAATAGTAGCGCATCTTGCATGCCGCCCAGATGGCATAAAAAACCCACCATCGTAGCACAGAAGCACACCATGAATATGCTTACTATGAGGTGATTTGCAGTTATCTTATAAATTCAATTTTGTGCAGATGGTAGGAAAAATTCCCCACATCAACCAACCAAGCATGTCTGGCTTGTTTGCTCAGCGGTGGAAGGAAGTTCCAGTAGACCGTTGATTAAGGGTAAAGAAAGGACGGTAGAGATGAGATGTGCTGCAATTTGAAGGAGAAATCAAATGTTTCAGGGTGTTTAAAAAGGCCAATGGTACCTTCCAAAGCCATTCATCGTTGCTCAAGGTTTGTTGAATTCGCAATGTAGATTAGAGCTGGTTATAAGCACAAATTCTCATATCACTAAGGACTGTGTTACCCTCTATTCCTTCTATCAGTCAACAGCTCTCTCTTTCGTATATGACATTTAGTACTTCCTCTTTGGCCTGGCAGAAATCTATCAACCCTGGCAACCTCCAGGGAACAGCTACGCTCCATGTGAAGGAAGCTAAAAATAAGCTGAAGAGGGTAGCGTCTCACTCCGATATATGTACTATTTTGACCCATAAGCAAAGAAAGAGTACACCAGTTTCAAATGGACACGAGCCTAGTCGAGATTCAACATACTATTTTTTGTAAGCCCCAGCGCTTGAGGCGCTTGCTCCTATCCCTTTCTTTTGAAAACCATTTAGTGTAGCAAGGATGGGACTAGACCGCGCCACCTCTCTAAACTATAGTATCGGGGTTGACAATACACTATGACCCTGCTTACTAGGAACGTGGAACTTTCCTGGAACAGTAGAGATGAGATGTGCTGCAATTTGAAGGAGAAATCAAATGTTTTAGGGTGTTTAAAAAGGCCAATGGTACCTTCCAAATCCATTCATCGTTGCTCAGGGTTTGTTGAATTCGTAATGTAGATTAGAGTAGGTCTAAAGGAGAGATGGCCCAAACAAAGCAAACTATCTGTAAATCAACAGGGGGTAAGGCCCCACGGAAGCAGCTGGAAACTAAGGCAGCCAGAAAATCTGCACCTGCCACTGGTGGAGTGAAGAAGCCCCATAGGTTCAGGCCCGGAACTGTTTCCCTCCATGAAATCCAAAAATACCAGAAGAGCACAGATCTGCTAATAAAAAAGCTGCCCTCCAAAGGCTCATGAGGGAGATTGCTCAGGACTTCAAGACGGACTTGAGATTCCAGTCATCAGCAGTGGCTGCACTATAAGAAGCAGCAGAGGCATACCTCATTGGCCTCTTCGAAGATAACAATATGTGCACCATTCACGTGAAGAGGGTTACAATAATTCCTAATCTGCTCCGCGATCTGCCATTGTTGTTGCGCCTCCAACAATACCATGTTCTTTTATGGTGATGGGGCATGTGCAGTTGCAGGTAACTGATCAACAATGGTGATTATCTGAATCGTCGGATGAAAATATCGACGGTTAAAAAACAAAAAAGCATTAAATTTGGGGAGTAGAGTCCCACTTGTTGAACGCCTTACGGCATAATGATGTAGGGGAATCACTCTTAAATTACAACGTGGCCATTTGGAAATTAAGATTCTAAATTTTACAAAAGGGAGTGGGTTTCCCTTAATTGAATATTCTCCATATGTTTAGGTTAGTGGTAATCAATTTAGTGAACTAGTTCTGGAAAGAATCGAGTTAGCTTTGCTGTCAATGGAAGAGTTAAGTTAGAAATAGGATAGAATTCACTTGAATTCATTTAGGATATCTTGTGAAGCTGTCAGATTGTTAGCATAAATTTAGGAATTAACTTTCTAATTCTATATTTAGTTTCCTTCTCCTTTTGTATATATTCTGAATTAGTCTGTTAAAAGGTTGGATTCTTCGAGTAATGGAAGGCTTATTTCCATATGAGATTGTTGTAATCCCCAAAGTTAATCAATGAGTCTTACAATTCATGGGGGCTACTCATGAATCTTACAAATATAACAATATTAAGAAGATTACGCAGTTTTAGTATTTGGGAAAGCATTATACTTTACTACAAAAAAAGAGGTGCAACAGCAGGTAAAGACTTGCACAACTCCTCTCCTAAGTGTTTCTGGAAGGGGTCCCGTAGGGATAGTAAAGAGTCTAAGTCCCTCCCTTGAACCTTGAAGCGAGGAAATTCTTAGATATTATAACCTTTAGTCTGAAATCCTGTACACAACATTTTTGGTCTACCAACCCTTGAATTTCTAGTTCCTGAGTTTTATCTGTAAACATAGCAATATTATTATGAACCTGGGTAGGTCTGACCTATTTTTGGGGCTGCAACTTGTGAAAATCACAGGATATCCAATAATATATTTGATCCTTATGGCCTATTATAGTGCATTTGCAAGTGTAGCATTCCTCTGTTACTGTAAGGGAATTATGATCTAGCCATTTCATCTCCACCACATCCACAACAAAGAAAAAAAACATGAATAGAAAAAAAACACAATAGATAATCAAGAAAAACACAAAAACAAACCTGAAGGTCTAAACATTAATGATGCCATTCTGAAGGCAGTGGAGACCCAACGTGAAGCTCAATACCAATATTTGTCATTTTCAATTTCTATCCACCGACACCAATCTCATCACCATGTTTAGAATTGCCTGAATTCCAATTCCATTTACTCTTCTTAGATGTGTCTTCAAGCATCTTCTTAGATTCAGACAAATTACTTGTAAATCTAGTCCTCTTAGCCTAAGTATTCAACACAGTAGGTCCGCGTCAAAATTGAACTCCCTGTACAGGTGCCTGAAGGATAAAGAAAGAAAACAATTCTTTAGGAGCCCAATCCTTTTCAACCAACAATCATATATAACTCAATGACTGTAACTTGGTGAGACCTCTGGCCCAATCAATTATCATGACCTTTGATTCTCCAAAAATAGAAAGCTAGAGAATTTTTTTTTCTGCGAACCATAAAAGCCCCCATAAGGCTAAAATTTCATGCAATTGCTTTGTTGGATCTATGAAGATCGAGGTGCATGGCACTAATATTACTAATAGAAGGTAGACAACTTACAAAAATTACACTTCATTGCCAAATTTGCAATTTTCCATGACACAATTAAAAATGACTAACATAAATGACTAATTCATATTATTCTAGCTAGTCATTTTTTATGTCGTGACTAAATTAGTCATTTATTTTAGTCATTTTTAACTCTGTCACTTATTATCTAGTCATATTTGTTAACTGGTGACTAAATTAGTCGTTAATTTTAGTCGTTTATAGTTGAGTCAATCAAAATTGCTCATATTTAGTAGTAAATCACTTGGAAAACCTGTGGTGACTAGAATTTTTAGTCACCTAGTACCTAATTCCTCATTTTGTACTAGTGGGAAATAGAGTGGTTTCGAAGGTTAGGATGGTTGAGACAGTTGGAATAGTTATGGATTAAGGCCCAACTAATCTCATCTAATCACGATTTATATTTTTTAATCTCGAATTAAGGTATACGTGAGTCTTTGTAGAAGCAAGGCGCGTATCATGATACGCTTGTTGCTCAAAGGGAACTCACGTATGCAATGTATACGCGGGTTGCAATGCACATAGTCATGTATGACACACGAGTTGCAATGCACATAGTCACGTATGCAACCCAAAAATCAGAATAAAAATATATCATGTTGGTTTGGAGATCATGGACATCTATAGTGGTTTGGCCACTTCAATCCTAATTGTCCTTTTGTGTATCGACATAATGGATGTCAGCACTCGGACAGAGAAGTGCCATTAATGATCGGTTTATTATATTTACATGTGTATTTAAATATGAATGTGATGTGTATGCTTCATTGTTGATGTAAAAAATGTCAATCTAAAACGTAATTTTCATAAGAATAAACAACATGATTGTAGATCCCAGGAATGTGAATGTATGTTATGTGTTCAAATTGTCATTCTAACAACCTTATCTGCAAGAATATTCGTAATAAAGCTAGATCTCTAACATGATACATGCCATTTAACCGTGATACCACTAACTGTGATTCAAGACGTACCTCAACGGATAAAATACCATGAGAGATGGCATCACGTAGTAGCTCAATCATGACACTATATCCAACAACATTGTTGGATGATGGCCGAAGACATACACCCCTAAAGACACAACATGCCACGTAGGTGTATAGATCACCTAAGTAGTCGAGGCTAACTTCTGGGTGTGGCAGCTGGCATCATCAACATATCCTACACATACTGAAGACTCTGTTGACATCTTCCATTCCTAGGCTCCGCCAAGTATGTCCCTTCATAGTCCTCTAACTCGTAAGCGCCCTTCTCTAACACTCGTTTAACCACGTAATGCCCATGCCACATAGGGTTGAACTTACCTGCCCCTAATTGTTCACTAGATTGGTCATATAAAAGAACCAAGTCACCTTCACTAAATATTCGAGGATAGACAGAATTATCATACTGATTATTCATGCGATGTTTGTTCACTTCAAGAGCCACTAAGGCATCCTAACACTACTCATCAAGGTTCTCTAAGTGGACCAGACATTCTTCCAAGTCATAAGTCTCTGGTAAGAGTTCTACGGCTAGTTTCAAAGAAGGAATATCGCATTCAAACAACAATATCAACTCAACCCCATGTGCTAACTAATATGGAGAAAAAATGGTAGCAGTATTAACGGTGGTTCTGTAGGCCCAAAAAGCAGGGTAAAGCATAATGTGCTAGTTATTCTTGCTCTATGCAATGGTTCTCTACATAATGGACCTAAGGGATTTTTTTATAGCTTTGACCTGTCCATTTTCTTGAGGATAATAAGCCGAGGAATACTCTTGCTTATCATCTTATTTTGAAAGTGCATGCCATGGCCCATGACAAGCTCTCTCGGGATACCAAACCTAGTAATAATTTGATTGAACACGAAATGAGCAGCTGTCTCACCATAGAATTTGATAGTAGGCATAGCCTCTACCCATTTCATGAAGTAGTCTATGGCCACTATAATGTGATGGTGCCCCCAAGCTGAAGCTGCGTTGCAATCCATAAAATCACCCTCCACTTGGTGAAGGGACTTGCAATGATAATACGGTGCAATGGGGAGGGATGAAAATAAATGTTCTGTGCAAACACCTAGCAAGGTTGGCACCACCTGACTGCATTAACACAATCCTTGAAGATTGATGACCAGTAATAACCCTCTCTCAAGATGTTTGGGGGTGTAGCAAGCCCAGATAAATGAATTCCACATGCCCCACCGTGGCAATCATTAAGCACAGTCTCAGCCTCTTCATGAGTCAAACAACAATGTAAAATGGAATCAACCCCATGACGATACAAAGTGTCATCGATAATGAGATAGTTCTTAGCAACGTTTTGTAAATTTCGATGCTCATCCCGTGAGAGGTGAGGAGGGACCTTCAAAGTCTGTAAATAAACGATAATGTTGCCATAACATGTGTCCATGGTCGAGATGAGGAAGATATCCTCGTCAACAAAAGAATCTTCATGAACCTCAACTTCATCCAAACTAGGAAATTCCGACATAAGCTTCACAAATATCAACGATTTCTTTGATTTTGCCAAAACAAATTCAAGATTGAAATCCTGCAATATAACAATCCATTTATTATATTTTCCCCCTATCATTAGTATGGTTAGGACAAACTAAAATGGATTGATATGAGCCACAACCATATTTTGACGGAGTATATAATGACTCAACTATTGAACCGCATGAATGGTAGCTAAGGATAGATTCTCAATGTGAGTGCAATGAAGTTCGGCATCAATAAGGTTTCAGCTAAGATAGTAGACAATGTGCTCTTGGAGCTCATCATCCTCTTGAACCAATACCATTCCAGTCGTTGCTTGAGATGCAACCACATATAACAAGAAATCATGACTATAGTCAGGTGGACTAAGCACGGGGGCCGATGCCAAGGATTTCTTCATTGCATCAAAAGACTCCTAGGCTCACTCATCCTAGATAAAAGGAGTGCCCTTCTTCAAAAGGAGCATGAAACCCTTGTTCAAATTCAGAAAATTTGACAACAAACCCTCGTAAGAAGTTAGCCATCCCTTGAAGAATCTGAACGTGTCTAATAGTGCACGGGGGAGACAATCGAAGTATTTCCTCAACCTTAATAGGATCAACCCTAATCCCTTCCTTAGAAGCGATGAATCCCAATAACCGACCCACTTTCACGCAAAATATAAACTTATGAGGGTTCACACGAATTTGGTATTGACAACATATCTCAAAAACCAAGCACAAATGGTCTAGATGATCCACTCTCAAATGAGAGTGAGCAACTAAATCATCCAGATAGACTTCAATAATTCGCTTAAGGTCATGAAAATCAAAGGTCATCACCTGCTAAAACGTAGCTCTGGCATTTTTAAGGCCGAAGGGAATTTTATGGTATGCAAAAGTACCCTACAGACAAATGAAATTTGTCTTGTGTTGGTACTCAGGTTTGATTTGAATCTGATTGTATCCTAAAAAACCATCCATGAATGAAAATACCTCACTTCCCACACACTCATCCAAAATCTGATCAATGAATAGTGTGGGAGATTTATCTTTAGGATAGGATTTGTTCAGGTCTCTAAATTTAGTACATACCTAGATGGTTCCTTTCTTCTTATCAACTGGAACAAGGTTGGATACCTATTCAATCAAAGGAACCGGATAGATAAATCCATCTTTGAGCAGCTTCTCTATATCTTCCTTAATGGAAGGTTCCTTACAGGGATTCATTGCATGTAAGTGCTGTCAAACAGGCTTAGCATCAGGGTAATTTTTGATCTCATGTTCAACAATCCGAGGGTCTATTCATGTAATCTCGTCATATGACCAAGCAAATACGTCACGAAATTCATTAAAAAGCTTAGCTGAATCTCATCGGGAGAACAGTCTGTACCAATGTAAACGTTCTCAACTTTACTATGAGTTCGAGAAATGTTGATAGTGATAGTAGATGACAATTTAGCCATGTTCCCTTCAACATATATACCATGAGTTCCTAATGGGACCATGGTACTACCAACCTTTTCACTAAGGGTCGCCCTAAATTCATCACACTCAATTTGTTCCAATTCCAGGAGGAAATAAGAGTGATGATGCAAATATTCCCAAGGTCATTACAAACTATTCATGGCTTCGAGAATTGCTTCATCAAAAGGAAAAACATCATCGAAGTAGTCATGTGAGCATGACGACGTAGCTACCAAAGAAGGAAGTGAAAAAGTGTCCTCCTCCTCCGTCAGCTACGAGGAAGGACTAGGGTCTATAACGGGATCAAGAGTAGCTTGATAAGCAATATTTGCTATAGATAATGGCATATCCATCTCATTAGGTCTAGGATATTCATTTGAAGTTCTTGAGGAAGAGAGATTCCAAGGGTCCTCTAAATACATAGTTCGAAATGGGACCGAACTCAACGTCGATGATTCGCTACCAAGCATGGAACCTATAGTCAGGACTGGTGCAGAAATATTAAAATATCCCATCAAGGATGGATACATTCCTACACCAACATCCTCAGTTGTCGGCTGAGAATGGATCCTGACGATGGTGACGTACTGGAATTATCAAATGATTGTTGCTCGATCATGATGATCCTATCATTGAAAGGGAAGCAAATCACACAGAAGATGGAAGACACAACCACTCTCATATTGTAAATCCAGTTATGGCCTAATAAAAGGTTGTAATCAAGGGGCACATCAACCACCTTGACCTCCATGGAAACGGTCTTTCCCCCCAAATGGACCTGAAGAGAAGGAAGAATACCATGTGGCCGAAAAGAACGTCCATCAAAGGTAGTCAACATGGTACTGGATTTTGACAATGGGGGTGAACCAAGACCTTTCCAACAAGATAGAGGCATCACAGAGGCCGCATCGCCTTCATCAAGTATCGTACATTTAATCATGTTTTTTATACACTCCACATGGACTACGAAAGCCACAAGGTAAGGTAAGCAAGGCTAGACCTCATGGGTTTCAAATATAATCATTGTGGAAGGATGAGAATCAACCATCCCAAGGGTAGTCAATAAATCCTTTCTCTGAGAAGGGAAAATATGAAGGACTTCGAGATCTGGCATCGCATAAGGAGTCTATCCCAAATCCTCGACAATAGAATAGTGTTGGGCAACTCGAGAATTAGGATTGTGTCTCGAGCTCTTTAGATCTCCTTTAGGAATGCGAGGTATACCTTCAAGCTTGTTAATATGCAAAGGAACCTCAGGAGGTGTAGGCTCTTTCCCCACATTGGGTTGCGACGAACCATAATATTTAGCGTGCATCACAACATTAGCTACCATAAATATCATGTTGATACAACTGTGGCCACCTTCAGCATTCAACAGGTTTTGATGCCCAATAGAAGTACTTCCAGATTCCACGCTCCTCAAATTCATATTTTGATTATTCGGTAAAGGATCCGTTAACGCAGCTGGGCTCTGCGCAATGAATTTCAAGGTTTCATCTATACGAGGGCACAAGTAAGTGAGGTGATCTCCCCCAAAAAGCTTACAAGGGAACTTAACCTTACGTTTAGACTTCCTGTCCCCCCAGCATCACCATTGTTCTTTTCCTCATTAGCATTCTCTTTGTTATTCCCACCTCTCCTATTATTTCTTCCCTTTTTATTATTCCATCCAGGCTGTTGGTTACCCTTCTAGTCCAATGAATGTACCGAAAGCACATATGTCGTTTGGGTGGGATTAGACAAAGCCATAACTTGTCCAATCACAGACTGATTAATAGACAAATTTTTCATTTGCTTTGTAACATGGTCTATGACTTTAGTACTTGTGGAGCCAACAATTCCATCATCATGTGGCCCAGGTTTAAACTTAGGCTCGAAATTAGACCGCAAAGCGCTAGCTATAATCTCATACAAGAGCCCAGACTGAGCATAAATAAAGTCTAGCTGTTGAGATCAAAAAATAGCATTAGAGGAAATTTGAGGTCTAATATGGGCCTCCTAAGGAAAATAATAAAATAGTAGTTAAAAAAATAAAATAATATTTATTAATTTTGGAGGAAGAAATAAAAAAAAACTAATTTTTTTGTTCGTATTTTCGACATATCTCCCTATGTTTTTACTCAAATTTGAGCAAGAGAGCTCATTGGATGTGGAATTTAATTCCTCACCCAACGAGTACCCACACTGCATACTTTTGACAGACCCTGCTACCCGAAAAATAAGAAATGCCTGAAAAAATGTGATGATGACATCATCATCACATTTTTCAATTATTTATTATTTTTGGGGTAGCCGAGTCCATCAAAAGTATGTAGTGTGGGTACTCGTTGGATGAAGAATTTAATTCTATGTCCAATGATCTCTCCTACTCAAAATTTGAGTTAAAACACAGGGATATATATCAAAAATATGAACAAAAAAGTAGTTTTTTTACGATAAATATGTCAATTCAACCATTATGGTTAACTCATTTTATTGAAATTCTCTTGTTTCTTGAATTCCAATTCACAAGAATTTATTGTTGTCATGTTTTGTTATAAGGCCTATTTTAGACCCCAAATTTCCTCTAATGCATGTTCCTCATTCATGACTCTGGATGTCGAAACATCCTTCGCGATATAGGGCGATAAGGACTTATGAACCATTCCAATAGAAACTCAAGTGGAATGTTGGCCTAGATCAACCTTTTTCATCTACGCCACTCTTGAATATGATCAGAAATATGTGTGGCTTTGTCTTGCCCAAATTTCGACAAGATTTCAGTACTAGCATCGTAACGTATTGGTAGTTGAAAGTGGTTCAAGAAGGTCATGTCTAAATCATTAATGGTTTGATATGTCCCCCCAGGAAACTCTATATACCATTTCGCCACAGGTCCCATGAGGGTGCGTTGAAATAGCTGTAAGCGAACTGAATCGTGATTAAAATAATTGGAAGAGGACCATAGGCGGAAAGTGGTAACATGCTCTCCAGGATCCTCTCCATTCTTACCTTCGAATTTTGGAATGTCCAAAGGAAGCTTAGTGGGAACAACTGGCCACATCGGATCATGAGAAACTGGATCATTAGTTAACTTTGACAAGTCAGGTAGATTCAAAGTGCCTAGGAAATGGATCCTAGGTTGTGCCATTTGGTTCCATGCTCCCTAACAGGATTAATTCACATAAGGTTAATTGTTGTAAAGACTGTGGCCTTGTCTAGTCGGATACTAACCACCTCCTACTTGACCATAAAAGGATACACTGGAATATTATAATTTAGAACACATTAAGAGTGAGGTGCTGAATAACCATAGATATAAGGTTGGTAAAAGGATTGTTCCCTGGGTATATAAGGAGGTACATAACCCCCTGACCCAAAAGTACCGGCACACGAGGGAACAACATGGTTATAAGAAGCACTCCGCCCCGAAGGACAGTGCGGATTATGAGGAGGGTGTGTCATTAGAAACACATTTGAAGGAAAAGGTTTGGTGGATGAAGGAATAGAGGATGGAATATAAGAGGTACCTCCTATGCTCACGTGTCTAGGGTCACCTTCGTGAAAGGGAATCCCAATGTTATGTCTAGACGTAGGGTATGAAAATCCTCCCACAAAAGGGGTGGAAGGTGCAATATGAACACTACCACACTGATTGACATGGAAAGGAATGATAGTGCCTCCAGGAACAACACTAGGACCAACACAGCGATTGACGACAGATGGCAGCAAACTATTAGTCACATTGAGCATGCCAAATATAAAAGGCCCGGAGCTAGAGGGAAAATGGTGAGTCTCACCATTCGACCGACGTGAGGAATACCTCCCATAAGCAACCACAAAATCTAACATATGGGGTTGTGAACTGAAGGAAATGCCTCCCCCATGAGGGTCGGGTCCAACTAGAGTCCAAGGTCCACTAAAAGTCACATTCCCCATTCTAGAGTTTGGAGAAGGAGGGACCTCAAGGGTATTAGATGTATGACTCGTAATGAGATCAATGTGTGGATCAAGGTGTATATGAATATGTCTAGAATGTCTTGTCCTCTTTTAAGGACGAGTAGTAGACCCGCAAAGAGAAATCCCTGCCATACGATGAGAACGACAGGGTGCCAGACCTCGCTCCACGATGACCCCACAAAAGAAAAAATACTCAACCAATAACAAACCCTAAAGAAACCTATCACACAAATAGCACATTCCTAAGAAAATATAAGACAATTGCAAGCAAGCCAAGAGGGAGCATAAATGAGCTCATGAATGTAGCAGGTATGTCTCTCCTAGGAGATGCCTAAAGCTCCCATACACTACAAGCAGAGGAGTGTAACCAATTATAGCAGCCTTTAGCTTCAACACATAAAGAGACTATGTTGTCTGACCTCTACCTAGCCAGGACACTCACAAAATAACCTCTGCAAGTACCCCCTGTGATACCTGGGTAAGACAACTAAGGTCACCCCAATATAACCAATGCTCAAGTGGATAGTCACAGGAGGGATCTACCGTATGGGAAACTTGAAGCTCGAAAGCACCAAAGGTACCTAAAAATCCCTCAGATACGAATAAGATCCTGGAAGTATATCTGGAGCTGCACAGAGAGTGGAAAGGGGCTATCCCCACCACCAACGTGTAGGTTGCCTCGTGCTTAACTCCTGTGTAAGAAGAGCCTCTTGAGAACACTAATTATACCAAAGATTTCACTCTCTCATCTGGACAGACACCTACTTGTTTCTTTAGTAGTCTTGGAGAAATTTACTCACAACAACATATTCCAAGACTCTAAAACCTAAGCTTGTTGATCCACCACTATCAAATAAAAAGTATAATTCATTTTAGATTAAGCATTTATTTTAAGGCTGTGATTACTCAAAGGAAATGGTCATGCAAATAGTGAATTTATGACTCAACAGTGAAGTAAATATGCACACCTAAAAACAATGCCAAGTGCAATTTTGTCTTTGATTATGAAGAAAAGGGTATGCCACTACATGAGATGCATAAGTTTTTCCTTCAAATGTCAATGCAAAATTCCCTATATGAAAACCTGACTACTATACAACTAAGAAAAACCTAAGTGCAAGTACTAATCCATGCAAATGCATTATGCAAAACATGTAAAAAAAAAGATATTTTTGTATTTTTGAAATAAATGATATGTAAATGCAATAAAAGACTCAAAAAACTCCCAGACCCTGCAACAAGTATCAAACACAATCCAAGCAAGACACTGAGATAAAAAATGTCTAATGCACTAATACCAAAACAAAAAAGAAGAAGGATGACAAGAACAACGTTTACCTAAAAAGAAAAAGAAAAAGGTCTCTGGTTAGAAACAAACGGTAGTAGACAGACATCAAAGGCATCCAAGAAGACTCAAAAACAATCAAAACCCACCCAACATATCTCAAACATCAAAGTCACACTCAAAAGAGAGGCATACATGATTGTTCACAGGAAAACCGCGTGTATACGCAACTGTTTGAGGAAAACCTGCATGTATACACTATTGACACATCTATGACTCACGTACAACAAGAGAAAGGGGGTAAAATGATAGGCTAAGACTCAAATTACTTCAACAAGACACTAATGGGATAACATACTTCTAAATCCGACATAGAAACACAGAGAAATAGAGAGCAGTCCAAGCACATTGTGCACCCAAACCTTAAAGAAAAACAAGGAACTTCCCCAACGGAGTTGCCAATTCTGTTACAGAGAAAAACTTCCTATGGCTTGGGGTATACCACAACAGACTAAGTGACACCAGAAATCAATCCACTTCAATATGCAAGAGAAAAAAATGTTTCAAACACTAAGGGATACAAGACATACCTTATTCCGAACTGTTGTAGTAGATCCCTGTTGAGCTTTTCAACCACGCTTGTACCTACAATTCATCCTCAACAACAACGAACAAAGAAAGCATGATATATGTTAAAGTGTTAGGACTACTCTAGCATATATAAATCCAACATGTATAATCAAATACAACTACATCCATGGAAAAAATATTCATAGTCATACACATGTATTGGGCGAGAAATTGATATTTCTATTAATAATGAACAGAGATGACAGTGACAAAATCTGTCGGCACCTCGTCGAAACGGATAAACCGAGTTCTCCACCACTTCAATCCTCCATATCAATGGCAAACTCACAAGACAATGACAACCTTGGGAAGAGCAACAATGTCTTCTCAAAAGGACAAAGGGATGCAGGCTCAAACATAAATGAATGAGGCAACAATGAAATATAGTTTCCTTGCTCTCAAATGTTCTCGTCCTATAATGCATCCAAGAGGCTCAATATATATCCCTTCAATAGGAAATGAAGGGTCGAGTCAGAGCGTCTCTAGGCATATGGAAGGCCAAGAGTCAAGTTATTCGGAACTCATTAAGGAAAACTCCAAATGTTTGATTTTTTATGCACATTTCCCGATGTATGTCAGCTACAATGGAGCAAGCTGCATGTACACGCGATTTTTAACTAAAACCCACGTATGGAAATAAACAATTTTTTTAAGGGATTTCTTATATCATCAAAGTATATTTCTAGCAAAGGGGGTTCAAAGAGTCTACAAAGGGACATGGAAGGCCATAAAAGTGTGATCTACCAAGTGTGGTGAAATCAACTATAACACCCCCCAAGTAAATTTTGGCAAAGTTTCCCAATGCTGTGGAGAATACCAACTAAGACAAAAGACAAAGAAATCTAGAAAACTGGGAAAGATTCGAGAATGGAGTTGATCATGAGCAGCCTACCCCCATGAGAGATCTATTTGTTGATACAACACCTTGCTAGTTTCCCATAATCAAACTTTTTTTTTGCTAGGGGAATCGATAACTGGAGACCGGGTTGGTACTCATGTGACACAGGGTCTAGGGATCCAATCCTGCTACCACTATACCCCTAAGTGTCCCACACACCATGCAAACATGGGACACAGATAAAGTCGGGTGTGATTTGAATTCATTACCTCCAATTTACAACATGTGACTTCAGATCAAGTGAACCGTCAATGAGCCACACCCGTGCGAGATGCCCATAATCAAAGTTAATAATAATTGAACAATGCATTGTTTTTAGAGGGTTTTAAATGTTTTTAATTAACAATAATAATTGGATTCATGGGATTGTAAAAGTAAAAGCAAATCAGTTTAGCTATCCCCTCATCAAATTATTTGTGTGCCTGACTTTTCAGTTTACAACAATCACAAAGTTCATTCTCTAAAAACTCAGAATGAATGGTGAGCCTCCTGCTCAATTTGATGGTTTATATAATATTGTCTAGGTCTTTGGGTCAGTTTTGGAATTTAATGAGCCACCCAGGTCAGTTTCCCCTCTTAGAGAACATGACCACTTTTTTAGGGATTATGCTCCCGCAATAGCTAGAAAGTGAATGCTAGTGCTGCCACTTTCCAACCAGCCTTCTAGAGCTACTCCTTCCTCCTAGTGGACAATGAACACTCATTTAACAGTCTCCCCTGAATAGGTATCTCCTTTTATTAATTATTAAAATAAACATTTCTTTAATTACAGTCATCCTTGATTCACTTGGTCATAAACTTTATAATAAAAATTTACATAATGTTTTTGTTGAAATAAATAATAAATATTTATTTTTTCAGTTTTGGGTATGTTACACCAAGGGTGGTCCATCCTTTGAGCCTTGTCATGACGGACCAATGAGCATCCTTACCTCCACCAGTTTTGAACTTATAACCTCGACATAGATAACACATGTTCTTAACCATTAGACCCACTCAAGTGCTCCCCACCATCATGAAATGTTTAATTGACTATGGAGAAAACATGCCCCACCTTGTTCTAAGCCACCCAATAAAAAAATTTAATGCCCTTCATTGTTGCATGGGCCCACTGCTTATTAACGGCACACTATCTATGAGTGTGATTTCTCTGCACAGCACGAGGTACTAGTGTTCCTCTACTTCCTGTGGCGCAATGATTATCCCTTCAAGCTCCATTAGTTTGTCATGGGGTCAAACTGCACGTTCTTGTTATCTCTAAATTTAGCAGAGATATAATTATGAGAATGATCTCAGATTTAAGAGTACGTAGCATTCAACTAAGTGGAGGGCCATGTTCGTGGTAGTCAATTAAGTTGGGGTGGTGGCCCTAAAACATCAATGCAAAAAATTAATATTTTAATATTAGGTTATGGAAACAAAGGTTTGTAATTTTTGAAATTAGTTAGTTGGAATATCTATAGAAGGTTGGGTGGGAGCTCATTGTTGGGTCTGATTTTCAATGCACCCTTAGTGTTTTGATATGAAAGTGACACGTTGCAAAGTTGACCTCTTGAAGCAACAAAAGAGATTTACCTAACAAAAATCGTAAATGGAGATGAAGTTATATGTAAGGGACCCATAAACATAAATGCCAGGGAAGCTTATGATGTAGGTAATTCAAAAGCAATGGTTCTTATGAGGTAAGATTTATTAACTTATGTAATGGTTTATATTTCAACAATGACATTTTGTATTGGATTTTAAGATAGGTTTTGGAAACCATATAAATTCATGGGTATGCTACTACGTGAAGTGCAAAATTTTTCCTTCAAATGTTTATGCAATCATTTCCTATATGAAAATATGACTAATATTCACCAAGAAAACCTAATGCAAGTACCATGCTAAATGCAAAATGCAAATAATGCATAACAATGCAAAAAAGAAAAATGTTTTTGTATTTTTGAATTAAATGAGATAAAAAGAAAAAGTATGACTCTACAACCCTCAGAATCTGCAAGCACTCATAGACAGCATCCAAGCAAAGCACCACGGTAAAAAAAACCTAATGCACTATCCAAAAAAAATGGAAAATGAAATGACAAGAACATTTTTCAAAAATCAAATAAAAAGAGTCTCCGGTCAGAAACAGGGGAGATACAGACTCTAGAAGCATCAAAGAAGACTCATCAATCACCCAAACTCACCCAGCAGCACTTAATCTTCCCCAAAAAGCAAAAAATCAGGGCATACGCAACTATTCTCAGTAAACCTGCGTACATACGCGATTTTTCTAAGAAAATCCATGTGTATACGCGACTGTGAAAGCAAACCCTGCATATAGGAAGAAAAAGATAGAAAAATAAGGTAAATGGAAAAACTGAGACAAAATTTACTTCTCCAGGATACTGTTGGGTACTCATGCCCCTAGACCTGACACAGAAACAGAAGAATCATAGCAATAAAAGCACATTGTATGCCGAAAACCCCCAAATAAAAACAACTAGGAACCTCCCTAGTATGGTCACCAATTTTGTTATAGATAAAACTTCCTATGGCTTGGGGTGTACCACAATAGACAAAGAGACCGCAGAAATAAATCCATACCCCATATGCAAGAGAAATACAACATCTAACACTATAGGATCTCGAAACATACCTTATTCCGGATGGTTGTAGTAGATCCCCATTGAGCTTTTTCCAATCCCACTTGCGTTAGGAATTTACTCTCAACAACAGTAAACAAGGAAAGTATGCTATATAATATAGTGTTAGTCCTACTCTAGCATATATGATCAATGATACATAAGCAATTAAACACATCCATGGATTCTATATTCATTTAAATGCAGATCATTGGACATGAAAAGGTATTTCTATTAAGTAAATCAGATATTACATAAGTGACAACCTTTGTCGACACATCTGCGAACCGGAGAAACTGCTTCCTCCACCACCTCAATCCTCCATCTCTCGATAGCAAGCTCACAAGAAAAGGCAATCTTGGGAAGAACACAAAGTGCTCCAAGGGACAAAGGGATGTAGACTCAAGTATAAGCAAGCTACAGCAACAATGGACTATAGTTTTCTTTCTCTTCAATTCCTCCTCTTCTAAGTATCCAAAGGGTTCCTTATATAGTGCTTCAATGGGGTAATGGAAGGTCAAATCCGAGTGATCTCGAGGAATATGGAAGGCCAAGAGACAAGTGACTCGAATGCACATAAAGGAAAACTCCAAAAACATTTGGCCTTTTGCACACATCCCAATGTACGTGGGTTTAAGGGTAATATCTGTGTATATACATGAGAAAGGGATTAAAAGTCATGTACAACAAATAATGAGTGTTTTTAGGGATGATATTGGAAACATCAAAGGTACAAAAGTAGTCCATGGGGTCCAAAGAGTCTGTAGAGGGACAAGGAAGGCCATAAAAGTGTGATCAACCATGTGTGGTAAAATCAGCTGTAATAGCGACTGTGCTTAAAGAAACCCGCGTGAACTGCTAAAAATTTTTCAAACAAAAAAAAGCTAGCACAGACTTCTAGGAACACTACACTATAAATCAAAATCTAAATAAAAAGGACCACACTCAAAATCAGAATCAGCACAAAGACTAGTAAAGGGAACCTACAGGATGAACCCACAGCAGGCTGGACTCCTCAGCGGAGTCTCCAGTTCTATTGTGTAGGACAATACACTCTTGTAACCTAGGTTCTAGAGTTACCAACTTACTATTAGACTTGTAGACAATCAGCCTTTACAGAAAATGAAATGAGAATAGGAAGATATTTTGGCTTACCCGGTTTATGAAGGTTGATCCAAGCTTAATATTATCTCTCTTCAATCTTCTCCAAAGCTTCTAGGGATGCTTGTCTTCACCTGCAACGAGCCAATTCTTCAAGAAATATCTCATAGATTAATATATATCAGAGGTTAGATGAAATGCATATTAATATCATAATTGAAAACATTTATTAACCAATATATGTGAGACAAGCACAATACAAGATTGGAAGAATAATTCTCTTTATTAACAAATAGTGCATAGATAAGAATACAACCCAGTGTAACATCCCTGACCCTCCGACCGGTGAAGAGGACGCTACCATACCATCATCTATTCGAGAAACTAGCCCCATGAACATATACATAAAAACTAAAATGCTTTGAAACTAAAACATGGATACATCATTACCATTTAGCGGAAGTAAAACCATACATTCAAGCATTTGGTATGTTCATTGTAATTCATTAAACAGTAAATACAATTGCAGAGATGAAATAGACAAGAACACTTATCTTTGAATGAAGCTCCCCGC
This sequence comes from Pseudotsuga menziesii, assembly GCA_001517045.1. Classification (NCBI taxonomy): domain Eukaryota; kingdom Viridiplantae; phylum Streptophyta; class Pinopsida; order Pinales; family Pinaceae; genus Pseudotsuga; species Pseudotsuga menziesii. The sequence goes on from LPNX011167958.1 coordinate 363,322, forward strand.
AACTAGCTATGTCACTGCAACATTCCACCCAACCATAGGCCAGTGTACTCCTTAATCTCTCAGCAACATTGCCACCCCTGAGCTGGGCATGATTCCCAAAAAAATGGCTCTCCCCTACGTGAGTGAAAATTGAAAAATGGAGGTCATGGTAGCTTCTCCTACCCACGTGAGGGTCAATCAGCTCCTTGGTGGAGTGTGCGTGTGGGAAAGGACTGACAGTCTTGCCACACACCATTGTCCAACAATAACTACCCAATTAACATCAGAGGCTTTTAATTTGGTAGTTGGATGAGACAAGGAAAGGTGAGTAAGACAAAAAGGTGGGTGACAACTAAATGGGTTCATCAATTGACACTTGGATTTTCTCCAATGGCCCCAAGGGTTAAATAATTTCCCTCCCTATCCTTAGGAAAAATCATGCCCTTTTCATTATCGTTGCATTGACATAGCTGGTTGTGGGTATTTTTAATTAAAATGCATGTTTACATGATACCAAAATTAATATGTGTTAGTTAGCACGATATATGATCGGCAATGATTTTAATCGCCGAAACATAAAACAACTAAATTGATGGTGGGGCTTTTTCCTTTAGCTCCACACCATGATTAATTACAATATAAATTCTTCTCCAACAACTCTTGCAGTTGCATCTTTAGTTCTAGCATATCAAGTGAACTCATTCTGTAGGGTGTCTTAGACATTAGTGCTGCTCCTGGCACAAGTTCAATTGTGAAATCAATGTCCCTCTTTGGAGGAAGTCCTGGAATCTCATCAAGGAACACATCCCTGAATTCTTGCAATACCTTAAAGTCCTGTAACCTAGGATTTTCATCCTCTGTTGCCTCCAAAATATGAGCTGCATACAACTGACAACCTTTCCTACGTCAGAACTTCTTCAACTGCATTGCTGAAATATGCCTCACGAAAATCACCTTTGGAATACCTCTTACCACTACTGGGTTCCCTTCTTCATCCATGCATTCGAAAGTCTTATTATAACAGTCAAGCTTTACCCTGTGAGCTTCTAACCAATCCATTCCAATGAGAACATCATAGGAACCAAGTGGTAGAACATTTAGATCCACACAAGGGACCAATCCATTCATGACCAATGGACATTTCTCTACCACTTCATTAACCTTTCTCTTAGTTCCAATGGCTAGCTGAACTCGCCAATATTTTCTATGCTTTACTTTCTTAAATGCACTACTTTAGGGTTAATTTAACTGTGAGTAGAACCAGGGTCAATCAAAATAGAAACATATTGCTCAACAATCTTACCTGCAACTTCAACCACAGTTGACTAGTGATCTACCTGGAGGTCCTCCAATTCTACATAAACCCTAGGGACGGCCCTTGCTACTTGACCCAATGTTTCTGCTTCTTGAATGTTATAAGTTGGACTTGCATTCTCATTCATGATTTTGGACCCTGAAATTTTTTTCCCCATCATCCCATACTCACGTTGGGCTCTCTCTCAAACGGATGGAAGTTGTTGTATGTGTAAATATCATTTTTTGGATGTTGTTGTGTGTGCAATTTCCTTTAATTTGTGGGTCTGTGTATACGAATCCATCTCCATGCTAACAGTCTGTTGCATCTGATTCATCTTCCAATTTTGGGCTGTGTCTTTCCCATTGTTTCAGTGGAGAAATTGTGGTTGTTGTTTTCCCCATGAGTGTGGGTTGTTGTTGAGTTGTTTTTCCCATGTTAGGGCCAAGAACAACTCTGAGATCATTTTGCTCAGTCAAAACTGTGTATCACCATTTTTTGGCTACTGTAATGTTTCCTTTTTCTTCCTTAGAGCTGTGAATTGCTCGATTTTGTTGTGTGTATGCAATGGTTGTTCTTTGGACTGTTTTGGAGTGGGAATGAAGGCTTGGTCTACTTGATAAACCTGGTGTGTTCAGGAGCCTCATAGATAGAGCTAGAGGGTTGGATTTTTTCTCCACACCCCCTGAATAGCACTGGAAGGGAAGTCAGGGTCTCAGGGACTGTGTAGCAGAGAAGGGACTGATTCCTTGTGTTGGGTGTGTGTGGGTGTTCTAGAAGTCAGGCTAGTTCTTGTGTAGGTGTCCTTAGCTCTTTAGTGAGCCCACCAGCTTAGCAGTCAACTTTTCCCAAGTCCCTGATGGCCTGATAAACCCAACTACGTTGGCTTGGCTATGTACTATTGTGTATCTTTGGCTATGTTGGAGCCTGCTTAGTTCCTTATTCCTTGGGGAATCATGCCCAGCTCGAGAGTGGAAGTGTTGCTAAGAGATTAAGGAGCACACTGGCCTATGGTTGGGTGGAACGTTGCAGTGACATAGCTGGTTGTGGGGAGCTTCATTCAAAGATAATTATTCTTGTCTATTTCATCTCTGCAATTGTATTTACTATTTAATGAATTACCATGAACATGTTTAATGCTTGAATGCATGGTTTTGCTTTCGCTGAATGGTAATGATGTATCCATGTTTTAGTTTCAAATCATTTCATTTTTTATGTATATGTTCATGGGGCTATTTTCTCGGATAGATGATGGTATGGTAGCATCCTCTTCACCAGTCAGAGGGTCAGGGACGTTACACCCAGCTTCTAACACAAGGACTCCTCTACAACCAAGGACTCTAAGTTCTACTGCTCCAAGACTCTGAAGGTATACCACCAGCATAACTTTTCTCTTCTAGCATTGATTGATGATCCCCATTCCAAGGCCTGTATTTATATATTAGGAAATAGAGTGGTTTTGAAGGTTAGGATGGTTGAGACAGTTGGGATAGTTATGGATTAAGGCCCAACTAATCTCATCTAATCACAATTTATATTTTTTAATGTCGAATTAAGGTATACACGAGTGTGTGTATAAGCAAGGCATGTATCATGATATGCTTGTTTCTCAAAGGGAACTCGCGTACACAATGTATTGCAATGCACATAGTCATGTATGACACACAATTTGCAATGCACATAGTCACGTATGCAACCCCAAAACTCAGAATAAAAATATATCATGTTGGTTTGGAGATCATGCACATCTATAGTGTTTTGGCCACTTCAATCCTAATTGTCCTTTTGTGTATCGAAATAATGGATGTCAGCACTCGGATGGAGAAGTGCCATTAATGTTCTGTTTATTATATTTACATGTGTATTTAAATATGAATGTGATGTGTATGCTTCATTGTTGATGTAAAAAATGTCAATCTAAAACGTAATTTGCATAAGAATCAACAACATGATTGTAGATCCTAGGAATGTGAATGTATGTTATGTATTTAAATTGTCGTTCTAACAACCTTACCCACAAGAATATTCATAATAAAGTTAGATCTCTAACATGATACATGCCATTTAACCATGATACCACTAACTGTAATTCAAGATGTACCTCAAGGGATCGAATACCGTGAGAGATGGCATCATGTAGTAGCTCAATCACGACACTATATCCAACAACATTGTTGGATGATGGCCGAAGACATACACCCCCTAAATACACAACATGTCACGTAGGTGTATAGATCACCCAAGTAGCCGAGGCTAAGTTCTAGGAGTGGCAGTTGGCATTGTCAACGTATCCTACACACACTGAAGACTCTGTCGACATCTACCACAACAAACAAAAGCATGTCAACAAACTGAATCACTACAAGGAGACCAAAACTAAACTATGCAACTGTATAGTAATATACAAAGTATCGGTCTCGGCTAAGAATCACACATAGTACTTTTTAAGATAGAGCCCATTCATAGGCTCCGCCAAGGCTGTCCCTTCATAGTCCTCTAACTCGTATGTGCCCTTCTCTAACACTTGTTTAACCATGTAATGCCCATGCCACATATGGTTGATCTTACCCACCCCTAACAGTTCACTAGATTGGTCATATAAAAGAACCAAGTCACCTTCACTAAATATCCAGGGACAGACAGACTTATCATACTGATTATTCATGAGATGTTTGTTCCATGGATAATTTTAGGGGCGAATTTTAGGCCAGTGGGCTATTTTCCATGTTTTTCTATCAAAAAAAATTCGCCATTTTGCATTTTTTGAAGCCCTGTTTTGCCCAATTTTGATGGGGCAAAAAATTTCACCCTAAAAATCGCCAAATTATTATATAAACAATATAAAATCCTTGGAAATTAAAATATTTTTTGGAAAATATCGCCAATCATTTTATAGTTTGCGTTTTAAGAATTGGTAATATTCGCCAACATTTATACACTTTTAAATAAGTATGGTTCCTTAAAATCATCCCCGGTTTGTTCACTTCAAGAGCCACTAAGGAATCCTAACGCTACTCATCAAGGTTCTCTAAGTGGACCAAACATTCTTCCAAGTTAGAAGTCTCTGGTAAGAGTTCTATGGCTAGTTTCAAAGAAGAAATCTCACATTCAATCGACAATATCGACTCCACCCCATGTGCTAACTAATATGGAGAAAAAATGTTAGCAGTATTAACGGTGGTTTGGTAGGCCCACAAAGCAGGGTAAAGGATAATGTGCCAGTGATTCTTGCTCTATGCAATCGTACTCTACAGAATGGACCTAAGGGATTTGTTTATAGCTTTGACCTATCCATTTTCTTGGGGATAATAAGAAGAGGAATACTCTTGCTTATCATCTTATTTTGAAAGGGCATGCCCTGGTCCATGACAATCTCTCTCGGGATACCAAACCGATTAATAATTTGATTGAACACGAAATGAGCGGCTGTATCACCATCGGATTTGATAGTAGGCATAGCCTCTACCCATTTCGTGAAGTAGTCTATGGCCACTATAATGTGATGGTGCCCCCAAGATGAAGCTGGGTTGCAATCCATAAAATCACCCTCCACTTGGTGAAGGGACTGACAATGATAATACGATGCAATGTGGAGGGATGCAAATAAATGTTCTGTGCAAACACCTAGCAAGGTTGGCACCGCCTGACCGCATTAACACAATCATTGAATATCGACTACTTAATAACCCGCTCTCAAGATGTTTGGGGGTGTAGCAAGCCCAAATAAATGAATTCCACATGCCCCACCGTGGCAATCATTAAGCACAGTCTCAGCCTCTTCATGAGTCAAACATCGACATAAAATGGAATCCACCCCATGACGATACAAAGTGTCACCGATAATGAGATACTTCTTAGAAACGTTTTGTAAATTTCGATGCTCATCCCGTGAGAGGTGAGGAGGGACCTTCAAATTCTGTAAATAAACGATAATGTCGCCATACCATGGGTCCATGGTCGAGATGAGGAAGATATGCTCATCAAAAAAAGAATCTTCATGAACCTCAACTTCATCCAAACTAGGGAAATCTGACATAATCTCCACAAACATCAACGATTTCTTTGATTTTGCCAAAAAAAATTCAAGATCGAAATCTTGCAATTTAACAATCCATTTATTATATTTTCCCCCTATCATTAGTATGGTTAGGACAAACTGAAATGGATTGATATGAGCCACAACCATATTTTGACGAAGGAGTATATAATGTCTCAATTGTTGAACCACATGAATGGTAGCTAAGGCTAGATTCTCAATGTGAGTGCAATGAAGTTCGGCGTCAATAAGGTTTCGACTACGATAGTAGACAATGTGCTCTTAGAGCTCATCGTCCTCTTGAACCAATACCATTCTAGTCATCGCTTGAGACGTGACCACATATAACAAGAAATCACGGCTATAGTCAGGTGGACTAAGCACAGGGGGTAATGCCAAGGATTTCTTCAATGCATCGAAAGAATCCTAGGCTCGCTCATCCTAGATAAAAGGAGTGCCCTTCTTCAAAAGGTGCATGAAACCCTTGTTCAAATTTGGAAAATTTGAAAACAAACCCCCGTAAGAAGTTAGCCATCCCTTGAAGAATCTGAAGGTGTCTAATAGTGCACGAGGGAGACAATCAAAGTATTTCCTCAACCTTAATAGGATCGACCCTAATCCCTTCCTTAGAAGTGATGAATCCCAATAAACGACCCACTTTCACGCAAAAGATAAACTTATGAGGGTTCACATGAGTTTGGTATCGATGGCATCTCTCGAAAACCAAGCACAAATGGTCTATATGATCCACTCTCAAAAGAGAGTGAGTGGCTAAATCATCCAGATAGACTTCAATAATTCACTTAAGGTCGTGAAAATCAAAGGTCATCACCCGCTAAAACGTAGCTCTAGAATTTTTAAGGCCGAAGGGAATTATGGTATTCAAAAGTACCCCAATGAAAAATCAAAGTTGTCTTGTGTTGGTACTTAGGTTTGATTTGAATTTAACTGTATCTTGAAAAACCGTCCATGAATGAAAATACCTCACTTCCCCCACACTCATCCAAAATCTGATCAAAGAATAGTGTGGGAAAGCTATCTTTAGGATAGGATTTGTTCAGGTCTCTAAAGTCAGTACATACCTAGATGATTTCTTTCTTCTTATCAACTGGAACGGGGTTGGATACCCATTCAATCAAAGGAACCGAACAGATAAAGCCAGTTTTGAGCAGCTTCTCTATATCTTTCTTAATGGCAGGTTCCTTATGGGGATTCATTGCACGTAAGTGCCGTCAAACAGGCTTAGCATCAAGGTAATTTTTGATCTCATGTTCAACAATCCGAGGGTCTATTCATGTAATCTCATCATATGACCAAGCAAAGATGTCACAAAATTCATTAAAAAGCTTAGCTGAATCTCATCGGGAGAACAGACTATACCAATGTAAACGTTCTCAACATTACTACGAGTTCAAGAAATGTTGATAGTGATAGTAGGTGACAAGTTAGCCATGTTCCCTTTGACATATATACCATGAGTTCCTAGTGGGACCATGGGACTACCAACCTTTTCACTAAGGGTAGCCCTAAATTCATCACACTCGATTTGTTCCAGCTCCGGGAGGAAATAAGAGTGATGGTGCAAATATTCCCAAGGTCATTCCAAACCATTCATGGATTCAAGAATCACTTCGAGAATCACTTCATCGAAAGGAAAAAAATCATCGAAGCAGTCATGTGAGCGTGACGACGTAGCTACCCAAGCAGGAAGTGAAAAAGTGTCCTCCTCCTCCGTCAGCGAAGAGGAAGGACTAGGGTCTATAACAGGATCAAGAGTAGCTTGATAAGCAATATTTGCTACAGATAATGGCATATCCATCTCATTTGGTCTAGGATCTTCATCTGAAGTGCTCGAGGAAGAGAGATTCCAAGGGTCCTCTAAATACATAGTTCGAAATGGGATCGAACTCAACGTCGATGATTCGCTACCAAGCGTGGAACCTATAGTCAGGATTGGTGTAGAAATATTAAAAGATCCCATTAAGGATGGATAGATTCCTACACCAACATTCTCAGTTGTTGGCTGAAAATTATTAATAACCGTGATATTGGATCATGGCGATGGTGACGTACTGGAATTATCAATTGATTGTTGCTCGATCGTGACGATCCTATTTTCGAAAGGGAAGCAAATCACACGGAAGATGGAAAACACAACCACTCTCATATTGTAAATCCAGTTATGAATCAATTAAAGGTAGTAATCGAGGGACACATCAACCACCTCGACCTCGATGGAAATAGTCTTTCCCCCCCAAATGGACCTAAAGAGAAGGAAGAATACCATGTGGCCGAAAAGAACGTCCATCAAAGGTAGTCAACATGGTACCAGATTTCGACAATGGGGGTGAACCAAGACCTTTCCAACATGATAGAGGCATCACAGAGGCCGCATCGCCTTCATCAATTATCATACGTTTAATCGTGTTGTTAATACACTCCACATGGACTATGAAAGCCACATGGTAAGGTAAGCAAGGCTGGACCTCATGGGTTTCAAATCTAATCACTGTGGAAGGATGAGAATCATCCATCCCAAGGGTAGTCAATAAATCCTTTCTCTACGAAGGGAAAATATGAAGGACTTCAAGAGTTGACATCACACAAGGAGTCTAGCCCAAATCCTCGACAATAGAATAGTGTTGGGCAGCTCGATAATTAGGATTGTGTCTCGAGTGCTTTAGATCTCGTTTAGGAATGCGAGGTATACCTTCAAGCTTGTCATATGCAAAGGAACCTTAGGAGGTGTAGGCTCTTTCCCCACATTGGGTTGCGACGAACCATAATATTTAGCATGCGTCACAACATTAGCTACCAACATCATGTTGATACAAATATGGCCACCTTCAGCGTTCAACGGGTTTTGATGTCCACTAGAAGCACTTCCGGATTCCACATTCCTTGAATTCATATTTTCATTATTCGAGTAAAGGATCCGTTAACACAGCTGGGCTCTACGCAATGAATTTCGAGGTTTCATCTATATGAGGGCACAAGTAAGTGAGGTGATCTCCCCCACAAAGCTTACAAGGGAACTTAACCTTACGTTTAGACTTCTTGTCCCCCCAGCACCACCACTGTTCTTTTCCTCATTAGCATTCTCTTTCCTATTCCCACCTCTCCTATTGTTTCTTCCCTTTTTATTATTATGTCTAGGCTGCTGGTTACCCTTCTGGTCCAAGGAATGTACTGAAAGCACATCTGTCGTTTGGGTGGGATTGGACGAAGCCATAACTTGTCTAGTCGTAGACTGATTAATAGAAAAATTTCTCATTTGATTTGTAACCTGGTCTATGACTTTAGTACTTGTGGAGCCAACAATTCCATCAACATGTGGCCCAGGTTTAAACTTAGGCTTGAAGTTAGACTGCAAAGTGCTAGGTATAATCTCATACAAGAGCACAGACTGAGCGTAAATAAAGTCTAGTTGTTGAGATCAAAAAATATCATTAGAGGAAATTTGAGGTCTAATATGGCCTTCTGAGGAAAATAATAAAATAATATTTATTAATTTTGGAGGAAGAAATAAAAAAGCTAATTTTTTTGTTCGTATTTTCGACATATCTCCCTGTGTTTTTACTCGAATTTTGAGTGGGGGAGCTCACTAGATGCGGAATTTAATTCCTCATCCAACGAGTACCCCCACTACATACTTTTGATGGACCCTTCTACCCCAAAAATAAGAAATGCCTGAAAAAACGTGATGATGACATCATCATCACATTTTTCAAGTATTTCTTGTTTTTAGGGTAACCGAGTCCATCAAAAGTATGTAGTGTGGGTACTCATTGGATCCTGAATTTAATTCTACATCCAATGAGCTCTCCTGCTCAAAATTTGAGTTAAAACACAGGGATATATATCAAAAATACGAACAAAAAAGTAGTTTTTTATGATAAATATGTCAATTCAACCATTATGGTTGACTCATTTTATTGACTCATTCTCTTGGTTCTTGAATTCCAATTCACAAGAATTTCTTGTTGCCGCTTTTTATTATAAGGCCCATTTTAGACTCCAAATTTCCTCTAATGCATGTTCCTCTATCATGACTCTGGATGTCGAAACATCCTTCGTGATATATGGCAATAAGGACTTAAGGAACCATTCCAATAGAAACTCCGGTGGAATGTTGGCCTAGATCAACCAATTTCATCTACGCCACTCTTGAATATGATTAGAAATATGTGTGGCTTTGTCTTGCCGAAATTTCGACAAGATTTTGGTACTAGCATCATAACGTATTGGTAGTTGAAAGTGGTTCAAGAAGGTCATGTCTAAATCATTAAAGGTTCAATATGTTCCCCGAGGAAACTCTATATACCATTTCACCACAGGTCTCGTGAGGGTGCGTTGAAATAGCCGTAAGCGAACTGAATCGTGATTAAAAGAATTGGAAGAGGACCATAGGCGGAAAATGGTAACATGCTCTCCAGGATCCTCACCATTCTTACCTTCGAATTTTGGAATGTCCGAAGGAAGCTTAGTGGGAACAATCGGCCACATCGGATCATGAAAAACTGGATCATTAGTTAACTTCGACAAGTCAGGCATATTCAAAGTGGCTAGGAAAGGGATCCTAGGCTGTGCCATTTGGTTCCATGCTCCCTGACAGGATTGATTCACATAGGGTTAATTGTTGTAAAGACTATGGCCTTGGCCAGTCGGATAATAACCTTCGGACCGTGCGGATTATGAGGAGGGTGTGTCATGAGAAACACATTCAAAGGAATAGGTCTGGTGGACGAAGGAATAGAGGATGGAATATAAGAGGTACCTCCTACATTCATGTGTCTATGGTCACCTTCGTGAAAGGGAATCCCAGTGTTATGTCTAGACGTAGGGTATTAAAATCCTCCCACAAAAGGGGTGGAAGGTGCAATATGACCGCTACCAAACTGATCGACATGGAAATGAATGATAGTGCCTCCAGGAACAACACTAGGACCAACACAGGGATCGACGACATATGGTGGCAAACTATTAGTCATATCTAGCATGCCAAATATAAAAGGCCCGAAGCTAGAGGGAAAATGGCGAGTCTCACCATTCGACAGGCGTGAGGAATACCTCCCATAAGCAACCGCGAAATCGAACATATGGGGTTGTGAACTGAAGGAAAATCCTCCCCCATGAGGTTCGGGTCCAACTGGAGTCCTAGGTCTATTGAAAGTTGTATTCCCCATTCTAGAGGTTGGAGAAGGAGGGACCTCCAAGGTCTTAGATGTATTACTCATAATGAGATCGGTGTGTGGATCAAGGTGTATATGAATATGTCTAGAATGTCTTGTCCTCTTTCGAGGAGGAGTAGTAGACCCGCAAGGAGAAATCCATACCATACGACGAGAACGACGGGGTGCTGGACCTCGCTCCACGATGACCCCACAAATGAAAAAAGACTCAACTAATAACAAACCCTAAAGAAACCTAGCACACAAAGAGCACACTCCTAAGAAAATATAATCCAAGTGCAAGCAAGCCAAGAGGGAGCATAAATGAGCTCTCAAATGTAGCAGGTATGTCTCTCCTAGGAGAGGCCTAAAACTCCCATACACTACAAGTGGAGGAGTGTAGCCAATTATAGCGGCTTTTAGCTTCAACACATAAAATGACTGTGTTGTCCGACCTCTACCTGGCTAGGACACTCACAAAATAACCTCTGCAAGTACCCCCTACGATACCTGGGTAAGACAACTAAGGTCACCCCAATATAACCAATGCTCAGGTGGATAGTCACAGGAGGGATCTACCGTATAGGCAGGGTAACAAAGCTTGAAGCTCAAAAGCACCAAAAGTATCTCAAAAGCCCCCAAATATGAATAAGATCCTGGAAGTATATCTAGTGCTGCACAGAGAGTGGAAAGGGGCTATCCCCACCACAAACGTGTACATTGCCTCGTGCTTAACTCCTGTGTAAGAGGAGTCTCTTGAGAACACTAATTATACCAAGGATTTCACTCTCTCATCTAGACAGACACTTACTTGTTTTCTTTAGTAGTCTTGGAGAAATTTACTCACAACAACCTATTCCAAGACTCTAAAACCTAAGCTTGTTGATCCACCACTATCAAATAAAAAGTGTAATTCATTTTAGATTAAGCATTTATTTTAAGGTTGTGATTACTCAAAGGAAATGGTCATGCAACTAGTGAAGTTATGACTCAACAGTGAAGTAAATATGCACACCTAACAAACAATGCCAAGTGCATTTTTGTCTTTGATTATGAAGAAAAGGGTATGCCACTACATGAGATGTATAAGTTTCTCTTTCAAATGCCAATGCAAAATTCCCTATATGAAAACCTGACTACTATACAGCTAAGAAAAACCTAAATGCAAGTACTAATCCATGCAAATGCATTCTGCAAAATATGTAAAAAAAAGATATTTTTGTATTTTTGAAATAAACGATATGTAAATTCAATAAAAGACTCAAAAAACTCCCAGACCTTGCAACAAGTATCACACACAATCCAAGCAAAACATTGAGATAAAAAATTTCTAATGCACTAATACCAAAACAAAAAAGAAGGATGACAACAACAACTTTTACCTAAAAATAAAAAGAAAAAAGTCTCTGGTTAGAAACAAAGGCAATAGACAAACATCAAAGGCATCCAAGAAGAGTGAGAAACAATCAAAACCCACCCAACATATCTCAAACATCAAAGTCAGACTCAAAAGAGAAGCATACGTGATTGTTCATAGAAAAACCGTGTGTATACCACTAGTGCAAAATGAGAGATTAGTGACCAAGAGACCAAAAATTTTGGTCACCACAATTTTTTTCAAGGGATAAATGACCAAAATTGATAAATTTAAGCGGGCTAACTAAAAAATACCAAGATAAATGACCAAATTTGGTCACGGGGTATCTAGAAAAAATAACCACATAACAATTGGTCATTTTTAGTTGTGGATCAGTTCGGCAATGAAAAATTACAATTTTGACAATGTTGTATATTTTTCTAAATTCTAAGACTACAAATGGATTCATAGACCCCCTAGAACTTAGCAAATTGAAGAGCCTCACGTGTTACAACTCCACTGTTAACACCAAATTAACTATGACAATGTCTTAATGGTAAATTAACTATGACAATGTCCTAGCGGTAAGCTATTAC